>OW240923.1:26897388-27193784 GCA_933207985.1 Pelobates cultripes | reverse complement strand
TGTTTTTTCTCACTTGTGCCATTACTAAAATAAACCTATATCATTTGCATACAAGATTGATCCCACCCATATGGGTAGACCAAAAGTGAAATGCCAGCATGTCCTCTATGCACAAGAGATACTGCAAATCAGGATGATTGTTTCCGACTTCTTTGGTCCTCATCAGCGAGGTGCGGCTGATAACCCTAAGTCTGGATTACCCGTTTTGCTTAGGGAGAGCCATAGTAAATTGCATTGCAACAAAAACAGAGAATATGAGAACTTTAAGAATGGGTAATATCTTAGAGAAACTCAGTAGCTTGCCCTTCGGTTTGTCCCCTCTCCAGTCTCAAAAAAATGTTTTACTCACTTGTGCCATTGCAAAGAGAACATATATAATTTGCATATCAGACTGATCCCACTCATAACACCATTCCAGAACGGAAATGCCGGAAAGTCCTCTCTGCACGAGAGAGCAAAAGTAACATGTTCACATTGAATGAAGGTGTCTTAAATAGTAAAGTGTTGTCATAAGAGTCAATAGGTTCCGACATTGTCAAGAACCTGCTTAGCAGAACGCAGAGATATGATGAAACTTATGAAAGAATATGAGCAAAGGGCCGTACGGTTCATTTTTAACACATCTTGTCACAACCAAATGTACAAAAAGAAATTGTAGTGAGATTAACTCAGACAGTGGGAGGCACATTTAATGAGGAACTGTTGCAACTGAAAAGGCAAAGAATTTCTCAACTGAAATACAATGGGTTTGCCCTATTTAGGGTTTGCTAAGCATTTTATGGTGTTCCAGGGGTTTATTGTACTAAATAAAATGTAGAACGTTATTATAAATGGATTGTTTGTTAAAATGGGTACTGTACAGAAAGTACCTGAGGGTTAATCTTTCTGCCAAGCCCGATTTGATTTCTTATTAGCTTGAGGATGGTAACAAATATAATGTTTCCTCTGTATTTTTTTTTTTGACAGTATAATAAAATATCTGAATGTGTATTGTGCACAGATGTTTTTTAATAGATTGATGATTTGATTAGACAATAGAAGAAGGAAATTAAATTCACATAAAACATGTGCATATATGTATCAGACGGGCACATATGTAGCTCTTATAATATAGGGAGAATGGGTTGAGTGTGTGCCAGTACAGAATTATTCAGCATTCTTTCATTGACCAGTCCACCTCTACATGTAGACCAAGAGACCACGAAGTCTCCTGTTGGAAAAAGAGAAGCTGTGAATGAAGGTGGGGGAAGAAGGAGAAAGGAATGATTGCTAGGAAAGCCAAGGGCAAATGCGGGAAATGTCAGTAGTTAAAGAGGTGAGATATAAGGATTAGTGTAAGGGAAGGAAGGGAGACAGAGACAGAAATGCATGTTAAAAATAAACCCTAAACCAGTAATAATGTATCAAAAATGAAGACCGTAAAGTGAGCATTTATGGGTTATGAGTTGCAGCCTTACAGCATCATTCTTCCGCTGAGTAAAAGCCAAAGGAGGTTTACTGCTGTAGTGAGGAAGTATGTTGAGGTGTCTGTTGGCAGAGTACTGCTGTAGTGAGACAGTGTGTTGTGGTGTCTGTTGGCAGAGTACTGCTGTAGTGAGGCAGTGGGTTGAGGTGTCTGTTGGCAGAGTACTGCTGTAGTGAGGCAGTGTGTTGAGGTGTCTGTTGGCAGAGTACTGCTGCAGTGAGGCAGTGTGTTGAGGTGTCTATTGGCAGAGTACTGCTGTAGTGAGGCATTGTGTTGAGGTGTCTGTTGGCAGAGTACTGCTGTAGTGAGGCATTGTGTTGAGGTGTCTGTTGGCAGAGTACTGCTGTAGTGAGGCAGTGTTTTGAGGTGTCTGTTGGCAGAGTATTGCTGTAGTGAGGCAGTGTGTTGAGGTGTCTGTTGGCAGAGTATTGCTGTAGTGAGGCAGTGTGTTGAGGTGTCTGTTGGCAGAGTACTGCTGTAGTGAGTCAGTGTGTTGAGGTATCTGTTGGCAGAGTACTGCTGTAGTGAGACAGTGTGTTGTGGTGTCTGTTGGCAGAGTACTGCTGTAGTGAGACAGTGTGTTGTGGTGTCTGTTGGCAGAGTACTGCTGTAGTGAGGCAGTGTGTTGCGGTGTCTGTTGGCAGAGTACTGCTGTAGTGAGACAGTGTGTTGCGGTGTCTGTTGGCAGAGTACTGCTGTAGTGAGACAGTGTGTTGTGGTGTCTGTTGGCAGAGTACTGCTGTAGTGAGGCAGTGTGTTGCGGTGTCTGTTGGCAGAGTACTGCTGTAGTGAGACAGTGTGTTGTGGTGTCTGTTGGCAGAGTACTGCTGTAGTGAGGCAGTGTGTTGAGTTGTCTGTTGGCAGAGTACTGCTGTAGTGCGGCAGTGTGTTGGGATAAAAAACAAACAGAAGGATCAGTGCTGTACAACCAAATAAAAAAAGAAAAAGAGGTAGCAAACCTAAAAGATAGGGCTTCCCTCTAAGACCCAACAGAAATAGAATAATGCAGCAAAACAGGAAAAGGTTTGCGCCAATTGTGAACAAATGTGTTAAAAATATTAAAACACTAAAACATATAAACAAAGAACAAGTAGCAAATATAAAAGTCCAAAAATTACAAAAAATGTCAACAATAGTGCTCACTGTGTACACTAAACCAGGAGTAATACATACAAATAAATGTACTCACTGTGGCTGCTCAATTAAATGTGAGTACATTTATTTTTATTTATGACTCCTGGTTTTGTGAGGCAGCCATCTTGGTCTGAACTTGGCTCTGAAGTAGAGTGCTGATATCCCTCATTTCAGCAGGTGACCCAGTTGATAGTTTCTGGGTACAGCGCCCCATAGCTGGTGTTTCATCAGTTAAGGCATGTGGGGAATGATCGGCTGTTCCAGGCTCTCTAGGAGCCATCGGGAGTGACTTAAGTCCAAGGAAGGTAGATAAGTAGGAGGCCCTAAGCCTGCTTCTCTTTTTCTTCAGCTTTGTGGTATTAAAGAACTCCAATCGATTCAGGAGAACACCTCGATGTAAGTACAGGATAGCTCCCAGCTTTATGGCACCTTTGGCGCTTGATCTTTAGTGATCTTGCACAAGTTCTGTGGAAGCTGCTAAGTCTGACATCTGCTCTGTCTCGCTGGCAAGGTCTGCCATCTCCCCTCGATCTCCAATTTTCTTAATGCACAATGCTTTCCAAAACTTCACAAACAAGTATCAGTTACAGGGTAATTTGCTAAAGTGAGAATTCAAAGTGAATTCAAAGTGAATTTCAAATCTACGGCCAAAATAGCTGAATTGGAAAAAAATTCTTAGTCAGCCATGCTTTCAGTGTGGCTACTTTAGCAAGATTTTTTTTAATGCTCTTGAATTCACTTGAATCCTCACTTCAGTTAATATCCCTGCTAGTCTCAGCAGCACTCTTGTGTCTGCTCAGTCTAAGTGATAGGTGGGCTGCATATAGTATACACATACAGAGATACATATGTATACACACGAGTGTAACAAGATAATGGCATTGTAAAAACTCTCTTCTGATCACTAACAAGACCTTGGCATTCTTTTTAGATATTTGTATTCACAGATTGCGCAGCATGCATACATTAATAATGAATTTTGGAACATGACAGGTAGCTGGATGTGCCACGACCACCCTCTTAGGTATCCTGCAACTTCATCTTTTAATTTGGCTGGTGTTCAATAGGTTGACATATCGTTTAATAAATTGATATCCAGGCAAAAAATTTTCATGCGTAACGTACCCATATGCCAGGCAATATACATTTCCTTACATAAAAATGGACAAAATTAAGTAAACTGAAACAATTACTAACAATTACTTTAAGCTTGTGTATCAAAAATCTTACTGAATGCAGGAAATTTAAAATATGAGTATATTTTATCTTCTTTTTTTTATTGATTGTCTTAATATATCTTTTTTAAAAAAAAATGTTTTATTGAACATTTGAAATATAATAATATAACCAAACAATAATAATAATAGTGATAATATCAAACAAACAAGGAACATGGGGAAATATACAAGTACTATTAATTATCTAATACTATTTAAAAATAAAAATTATTTAATAATAAGTATAACTGTACCATTGGTAGTGCCTCATTTAGGAACCATAATGAGGTGCAAAGTGAATTAAATATAATAATATGTAACAATGTTTGGTGGCCGGTATGGGGGAAAGAACTATATATGATATTGATGCTTAATATCTTCTTCCCAAATCAGCAATTTTGCTGTCTGTTTAGATGAACTTCAGACTTCGTAGATTTTGTATTTGGATATGTAGCCCTATACTAGCCATACGAGTAGGGGGTTCATAGAGCTTATGCTCTTGACATTTTTCTGTAGGAATTTCTACTCCCTTTGTATGAGTTGGTCAATTAGTTAAGAACAATTTTTCTTTCATTGCATTATTCAGTCTAGTGCAGGTTTTGGATCCAACTTAGCACTATGCCGTTAGCAATTTTTATTTTACACTGTATGGATTGGCTGTTTCAGTTATGTTAACTTATTGAGATACATACTTTAATGCATTAGAAAACCTACTTGGTTTTCTATATACTATTTGGAGATTTATCCTGAAAACTTTTGAACAGGACCTCTTTTGTTCATTATCACTAAATATTTAGAAATAAATCGATCCTTCAGTATTTTATCTAGTACATACATTTGCTTCGATTTTTATGATCTATTTATCACATTTATCATAGATTATTTTAATTTGTTTCAACATTAAAAGTTATATTTTATTCTGAGGACACTCATTTGCTCTCTCTTTTTCTATTTTTACTACTGCTGTAGTTTCTGAAGGGTTAATCCCTTGTAAGAGTGTATCCTTTCTGCTTCCAATTTTCTTTATTTTTATGAGTTGTAAGGTGCTATTCGAGTCCGATGGCAATCTTGTAGCTAGCTCACAACGTCTTAGCATATCACTTAAATGCATTATCTATGTAATGCATTAAAAGACTAACAGGACTATTAATTAAACTTAGAAGTTTAGCTATTATTGTCGTAAATTTGAAATTTGGAATGCCAGCATGATCAGGGGCTGAGGGACGGATAGGGACAACAGAGATTTCCCCAACCTTGGCCCCATCATCACTTACTTGTATCTCTTTTGCTAACCAAGAGATAGATTTGCAACTGTTATTGTTATATCAAAAATGTGTTGAGCTTCCTAAGAGGAATCACTGCATTCTAACATGCAACAGCAGAAGGTTTTTTGTGGAGAGGGCACGGACACGACTGAAAGAGGAGAGTACACATTCTGCCGTAAAAAGAACTTAACCCATGTTAAGGGTGAGAGGCGTGCATTACCAAAGGAGGATAGGGAGTGAGAATGAGTGAGGGCGCACGTAGAAAGGGAGAGGGTTCCAGAGAACTGGAGAGCAGTTCACAGAATATGGGAGAGAGATTCACAAAATATGGAAAGTTTGTACACAAAGAATGGGTGAGGGGTTCCCAGAATAAGGGAAGGGGGTACACAGAGAATGGGAGTGGTTTAACAGAGAATAGGGGGTGCATGGAAGGGGACACAGAAAGAATGGGATATTGATTTACAGAGAATGGAAAGTGTTTACTTAGAGAAGGGGATGGGGGGTCTTAAATAGTATGAGAGGATGCCAAGCTTATGGTAGCTGGTATAGAGATGGTAAGGGAGCACACAGAGTATGGTAAAAAACTATCCACCCTTAAACCAAATAGGTAATGAGTGAAACTAACTAACTAACTAACTAACTAACAGATTCCCAAGAGGCCTTCCCCAACAGTGCCTCTAATCAGACAGGTAGATATATACAAAAGTATAAATACAAAACAAAGGAACCAGCTGATAATCTAAAAATAAAGGAATATACAAAACATGGTGTGAATCCACATTAATTTAATTTTATGCACTGTTATTAAATGCACGTACAAGATAGTAGCGTATACAGGCATGTATAAGGTGCCTAAAAAGAAGAAGAGTACGCTCTAATTAACACAGAGGCAGCAACCCTAGAAAGGGAGATCCCTCAAACCCTTTCAGGTACAAAAACAAATGAAAAGAAAGAATATAAGGGCTGCAATAAATCTAATATTGGGAAATAGAAGAGTTATCACAGATAGAAAAGTCCAAGTTTGCAATAAATATTATTAGAAAAGTCCAAAAGGAAGGATCTCACTGGATCCAATAGTGAGTGGTGTGCTTGGTTGTGAATAATATCCTCAGTGTCTTTGTCCAGGTATGTCCACTTTTGTGAAAGGCAAAACATAGAGGGAACCAATGGTGCAATATTTACAGTCCAATATATAAACTATATGGAAGAGGATGGTAATACCCTCACATTTGTAAGAGCTTATAACTAGCTCTAGCGTGAAGGGCGTACAGCGTTATAATCCCCGCTTATGGATATATAGTAGATGTCTTTCGTCAAGGGTATGTCCAACACTTGGGGAAGGAATAAAAAGAGACAACTAACAGTGCTCACTGAGTAACATATCAGTAATAGATAAATAAAATAATACTCACAAGTGTAGAGCAGGCTAACTGCTCTCTGTAGTCAGGATTAGTGGTATGATCCACACCTAGGATATCTTGGAGTACTAGTAGGTAAAAAGACAGGAAAAGACAAAATAGTAAAATAGTATTTAAAAAAAAATTAGTGGCACAAATAAGCGACAAAAAAAATCTTTATTTAGCTAAAATACACAAACATCAATTATCCATAACGCCTTTCGTCATAACAGACTTTTTCAAATAGATTAAAAAGACTGTATTTTAAAATTTAAAAACATATATTTTTATTTAGGCAATAAAAGCCTTGTGATCTAAAAGTATCAAAATCAAATAAACAAAAGTACAAGATATCTAATGCGTTTCATCCACTCAAGATGGACTTCCTCAGAGATAAAATAAGCAGCAATGGATAAACTATACAATGCATAATCCCAATTTTTGCTTGGAACAAAGATCTCCTCAGGGCCGACGCGTCTATAAGGCGGCACAAGCGTCCGCCTTAAGGCGCTCCGGCTACGGGGGTGCTAGATAGGAGTGACCGGCAGGAGATGGGCACACAGGGCTCCCTCCTGCCAGGCACTCTGTGTAGCATGGCCGAGCAGGGAGAGCACTTCCTGTCAGTCCGGCCGGGTAAAGGAGACTGAAGCTCCTGTACCGCTGTCCACTCGGCCACGCTACAATAAAGGTAAAAGACACACCGGTGCACTAAGGGAAGGGAGGGGAGGAAAACTATGGGAGGGGGAAAGGAAAACTATGGGAGGGGGAAAGGAAAACTATGGGAGGGAAGGAAAACTATATGGGAGGGGGAGGGGCAAAAGAATGCTATGGGATGGGGGGAAAGAATGCTATGGGACAGGGGAGGGGGGGAGAACACTAGGGGGGAGATGAACATTGGGGGCACTAAGGTACAGGGAAGGGGAAGGATAATGATCACTGGGGTAGTGGGGGGACCACTAAAAGAGAAGGGAGAGGATGGGTGGGAGGAAGGGACATTAAGGGGAATGGGGGGCACTAAGGGACAGGGAAGGGAGGAGGGAGGAACACTAATGGACAGGGGAGAGGAACACTAAGGGACAGGGGAGGGAGGGGAGAGGAGCACTAAGGAACATGGAGGGGAGAGAACCATTAAGGGACTGGGAGGGGAGAGGACCACTAAGGAACATGGAGGGGAGAGTGGCACGGCACACAGGGGTGCCTGAGTGTTGAGGGATACACAGAGGGACATGAGGGGGAGAAAGACACATAGATGGGCCTGTGGTGAGAAAGTCCACAGAGGAGCTGGGGATGAAAGCGCCACACAGAAGAGCCCCTGAGTGAAAATACAAAGGGGTTGGGGGTGAAAGAGACACACAGGGGCTGGAAAAGAGGAAAAAGAGACACAGAGGGGTGGGGGGAGATAGACGGGCTGGTGGTGAAAGAGAAACATACAAAGGAGCTGGTAAGAATAAAAGACACAAAGGGTCTGGGAGAGAAGGAGACACAGAGGCTGGGGGGAGTTAGAAACACAGAGGGGGTACTAAGAGATACAAGGGAGGTTTAAGACACGCAATGGGGAAAAAATAGGGGATAAGATTCTAAAGGGGGTAAGACGTTTTAAAAAGGGGAAAGAAACAAAAAGCAGGTTAAGAGGCACACAGGTTAAGATGCTTTAGAGAGGGGGTTCCAAAATCATCTTCGCCTGTGTACCCAAAAATCCTTGCACCGGCCCTGGATCTCCTCATAGGTTATCATCGATCCTCTTTCCAGCCGTTCGCAATAACGGGTGTGATTTCCCGCCAACTGTGGGGGAAACGCGTTAGACACCTTGTACGTTTGTTTATTTGATTTTAATACTTTTATATCTCAAGGCTTTTATTGCCTAAATAAAAATATACATTTTAGAATTGATCCCTGACTCTGTCCTCTAAAGTTCCTGCTCCAGCAGAGTTATTGGTTCCAGCCAAAGGAGGAGAGCTGATAACTGCAGCCGTTTTGGGCTTCAAGGAATTTTTTTTGACTTTCTATCTTGTGAGTGCAATCAATAGTTGCTGTCCCTTTTTTGTATATATCTAGCACACAGAGTATGAACGGGTGGTGGTGCAAAGAGAATGGTAGGGAGCAGAAAAGAAACCACTTTAAATATGAGGAGTACAGGATCTTAGATATACCTGGATGGGAGTGACTGACTTAGACATCATTAACTGACTTAAATTAATTAACACACTGAATGAATCACATTAACTAGTTCAATAACATTAACCCCTTAAGACCGGAGGGCGTACTATTACGCCCTATTTTAGGCGGCTCTAAACGCCGCCGGGCATAATAGTATGCCCTCCGGTCTTTCCTTACTTACCCGGTCACCGGCGATCCCACGTCGGCGATCGCGGTTGGGGGGACTCCCAGGGAGCCCCCCGCGGCACGTCCAGCAACCTGGCAGCCCCCCCGGCCATGTGAGAGTGAGGTCCTTGCGAGAACCTCACAATCACATTGGCGGGATAGCTGCCTGCTGTATTGTATTAATTCTTCATATATATTTATGTAATATTTTTACATAATTAGGTATCTTAATTAATTACAATTAGCGGTATCTGCCTGACAACCCATGCCGAAAGTAAAGGGAATTTAATTTGCTAGCACTATATTTAACCCTATAACTTTCCAAGACACCATAAAACCTGTACATGGGGGGTACTGTTCTACTCGGGAGACAAATATTAGTGTTTCAAAACAGTAAAATGTATTACAACGATGATATCGCCAGTAAAAGTGAAGTTTTTTGCATTTTTCACGCACAAACAGCACTTACATGGACGATATTATTGCTGTGATACTTTTTACTGGTTTGAAACACAAATATTTGTGTTCAGCGAAGTCTCCCGAGTACAACAGTACCCCTCATGTACAGGTTTTATGGTGTTTTCAAAAGTAACAGCGTCAAATAGAAGGCTTGTGTTTAATTTTTTTCACATTCAAATTCGCCAGATTGGTTATGTTGCCTTTGAGACCCTATGGTAGCCCAAGAATGAAAATTACCCCTATGATGGCATACCATTTGCAATAGTAGACAACCCAAGGTATTGCAAACGGGGTACGTCCAGTCTTTTTTAGTAGCCACTTAGTCACAAACATTGGCCAAAATTGGCGTTGTTTTGCATTTTTCACACACAAACAAATACTAACGCTAACTTTGGCAATGCAACCATATACTACTGTATTGCGAAAGCATAATGGATTTCTTTCAAAAGATCATTCCTCATCTTCCTACCCTTTCCCCCTCACAAATCTTATTGGGATGGCCACACTCTCTTCAAGACCTGAATTGCCAAAAACTACTACGGAGCCACTTGGGAGAGGCCAATGCACTCATAACTACTCTCTGGGGACAGCCTAAAATCCCCACTCTGACACAATGGATAAATAGGTAAATGATATCCGAAGCCTTGAAGAACTACACTGGTTGGCTAGGAGACTTAAAGGACCACTATAGTGCCAGGAAAAGATACTCGTTTTCCTGGCACTATAGTGCCCTGAGGGTGCCCCAACCCTCAGGGCCCCCCTCTCGCCGGGCTCTAGGGGGAGGAAGGAGTTAAACTTACCTCTTTCTCCAGCGTCGAGCGGGGAGCTCTCCTCCTCCTCTCCTCCTCTTCGGCTGAATGCGCATGCGCGGCAAGAGCTGCGCTAGCATTCAGCTGGCGTCTTCTCACTGTGAAAATCCCAGTGAGAAGCACGCAAGCACCTCTAGCGGATGTCAATGAGACAGCCACTAGAGGCTGGATTAACCCATTTATAAACATAGCAGTTTGTCTGAAACTGCTATGTTTATAGAAAAAAAGGGTTAAACCTAGCTGGACCTGGCACCCAGACCACCTCATTAAGCTGAAGTGGTCTGGGTGCCTTTAGTGGTCCTTTAAACATAAATATCTTAAAATGTAGGTAGCCTGGTTGTCTTATCAAGCGATGCTTAGGAAATGCTTATGGGTAGACTACAGGGAGACTCCTATTTCAGAGAGAGGGTGGGTCAACTGCATAAGGTGAAGAAAAGGTAATGTGAACTCATATACCTACAAGTGAATCTGCACTCTATCTATCGATCCCTTAACTCCATAGCTGCTGCATGAGAGGAATAGAATGCATCCCACATACCTGGTGTCCTCTATGTAGGTTCTTCCTCGTTCCCACATGTGGTGGACTTATATCTTCCCATCTCACAGCAGGTTTTCTCTCATGACTCCTGACAAGCTTATTCACTATATAGAAGACCTACCAGTCAGTAAGTTTCTGTCAGATTGTGCCCAATGAATCAATATATTATTGTTACATCTGACTGACCACTTAGAGTTCATGTGTTCTTCTACTTGCTTGGTGGCGCAAGCAAATGTTTTATTGACTTATATTTTACAGATCTTGAGCTTCATAATTTTATAACATGGTTTCTTTCCGCAAATATGAAACATGGACTGTACATATTTCTGCATGTAAATGGGAAACTTCCCACCATGGTTAATGCAACTGTAGTACATACAGGTTCTCAGATACGAAGTCTGTTGTGTTCACTTCTGTGATGTGTTTTTTACATTTGCTTATTGATTTCCTCTATATCAGGGGTTCCCAACCTGTGGTACGCGTACCCCCAGGGGTACAATTCAGTTCCCCTGGGAGTATGCAAAGAAAAATTTTGTAATGGCGGAACTGACATCACCATCCCCACACACTGTCACTCTCACCACTGCACTGTCACTCTCTCCCACACTGCACACACACATTCACCGTCCCCACTGCCGCTCTCCCACACACTGCCCCACCACACTTTCACCACCCCCACTGTCACTCTCCCACCCACTGGCACACCACACTGTCACCATCTCCACTGTCACTCTCCAACACACTGCCCACCCACATAGTCACCATTCCCACTGTCACTCTCCTACTCACTGCCTCACCACACTGTCACCATCCCTAGTGTCACTGTCCCACCACCCTCCCACACACTGCTCACCCACACTGTCACAATCCCCCCAACATTGACCCACAAGGGTGTCAGTGTGTGCATCTGTGAATCTATGTATCTGCATGTGTGCCAGTGTGTCTGTGTCAGTGTATCAGCATGTGTGTCAGTGTGTGTATCTGCATATGTTGCAGTTTTGTACTTATGTGTCTATACATCTGTATGTGTGGCATTGTATCTGTATGTATGTCTGTGTATCTGCATGTGTGGCAATGTTTGTATCTCTATGTCTGTACACTTGTATGTATGTCAGTGTTTGTATCAGTGTGTCTGTATATCTGCACGTGTGGCAGTGTTTTTTTCTGTGTGTCTATATCATCAGTGTGTGTGTGTAACTGTATCTGTGGCAGTGTTTCCATGTATGGTAGTGTTTGTATCTGTGACTGTATATTTGGCAGTGTGTGTATTTGTGTAGCAGTGTTTGTATCTGTATATCTGCATGTGTGTCAGTGAGTCTGTGCAACTGTATGTGTTTCATTGTTTGTAGTTGTGTGTCTGTATCTGCATGTGTAGCAGTGTATGTATCAATGTGTCTGTGTAAAACATACAGACACCTATGTGGATGCACAGACACACATATTGAAACACTGACATATATTCAGATGAAGACATTCACAAAGACACAGATATACAAACACTGGACATTGCCACACATGTGGATACACAGATACAAACACTGACACACATAGATGTACATACTCTCAGATACAAACACTGTCACCATGCAAATGCACAGATACAAACAATGACACACAGATACAGACATACATATACACACTGACACACATGTAGATACACAGACACATATACAAACAGTGACACACATGCAGATGCACAGTTACATACATATACCTGGGGCTGAGGAAAAGCAGGGGAGATGGGACAGAGAAAAATTTATAAATTTGAAATAACAGCAATTCTAGTAATTGCAAACATTTCACTACTATGAGGTTTACAATGTATGGTAATTGGCTGTCAATGGGTACTCAAGTAAAAAAAGGTTGGGAGCCACTGCTCTATATGTACAATCTTATTATTGCAGTGAATAAAAGCAAAAAAATAAATAATAAAAATAGAAAATATGATGAGGCAGCTGATGGCAATTCCAACAAAGGATTTAGAGTGTTTTGAACAGTAGAAATAATGCTGGGAGAACAGTCCCAAGGTGCCTACTCTGATGCATCATTGTCCTATGTACACTGGTTCTTGTACCCTGTGTCTTTAATAAATGTCTCAAACATATTTTTTCATATTACATGGCTGGATACTTACCTGACAGACCTCATATGCATCACCACAGACTTCTGATGCTGAATCTTGAC
This sequence comes from Pelobates cultripes, assembly GCA_933207985.1. Classification (NCBI taxonomy): domain Eukaryota; kingdom Metazoa; phylum Chordata; class Amphibia; order Anura; family Pelobatidae; genus Pelobates; species Pelobates cultripes. The sequence continues at coordinate 27,180,994 of OW240923.1, read as the reverse complement.
CCTTCGCTGTAGGTATGAAGAAGCAATGTTTGAGTCACCATTTATATTGTGTTGTTTGTGCTGTTAGCCTGGTGGTGTGGTCCTTAATATGCCATCTACCCCTCAAGGTGTCTTTAATAATGTCTGGCAACAAAAAGCAGGGCTGAGTCCTAAACCAATAGATTGGGTTATTACCACTCTCATTGGTGTAACATAAGCCGTTTTAGTAGCAATAGTATGACATCTCTGGGAAAAAGCTCATATTTTTTTTGTTGCAAATTCAGTTTACTGAACTGAACTGACACAGTGAAAAGCAAAATGACATTGACCCCCCACAGTTATATATAACCATTTCCCCCAAAATGTATAAATAAAATCTTGCATTATCATGAATCTGAATAATTTTTGCTCTGTAAATAAACGAATTACTGGCCATTTACAAATGTAAACAATTTTATCATCTGCGCTAAATGTGACATAAAGTCTTCTGAAATAACGAATCCTGGTAAATATTTATTCATGACTTCCCTCTTTTAGTGCCAGCATTTGTAATTATTTGTTATTACATTAGTAACAAAAATGAAATAATCCTCTTTTTGGATTGAGCAGCTACATGTTAATATGTTAATATGTTTAACACAATGTTTAAACCCAAAATGCATGTTTCAGACTGTTTTATATAGATTATATTTGATGTGGAATTAAATCTTGTCTCTGTCTTGTCTAACTTCTAATTATCCATCTATCCGTCTATTAATCCATCCATTCGTATGGCTGTCCGTTGGTCTGTCTTTCTCTTTCTATTTACCTAATAATCTGCCTGTCAATCAGTCCAGGTGTCTGTCCGTCAGGCTGTCTGTCTGTCTCTTACTCTCTCTTTATCAAATTATTTGTCTGTCTTTTTGTATGCTTTGCATGTATGTCTTACAATGCTTAAAAGGCTCTGACAAATCATTTTTTTAAAATTAATTTATTTGTATATTGCTTTGCTTTCTTTATTCTAACTGCATTATACTGCTACAAAACAGTATTATTAATGCCGTTCTTTGTTTGCCACTTATTGGGACGACGCTGGTCTAGAACACTGGTTCCCCTCTGCAGTTCAGAATGTAAGTATATCACATTTTTGTTATAGGGGTTGATAGTGATAATCCTAAATTGATTGGTCTGGGGAACTTAAATGGCGATTAGAGTACATTTATGTGAATGAATCAGACAATGAGATATTTGTATTGTATTTACACTATTGTTATGTTTCAATATCATGTGTATACCTTGACCAATTTCCAACACAAATGATTATATAATTAAACATAATAATATATGTAATTGATCACCTAGCACCCAGACTGGGTATCTCCATTGACAGATGCTCCTAGTGCTTCCCGAGGGCTCCAAGCACTCCACTTGACACCATAAGCACTGCAGATCCCACAAACCGCTGCAGCTTGGTTGGGGTCTCGCCGTTTCCTACCCACCCTGGACCTACGACAAGGCTCCAGGTCGACGTGGGTGGTAAACCTTGTGGGGAAAACTGTATAAGAGACAATAAACCCTCAGATCTGCTGAGTTTCTGTTTTACTCTCAACATAGAGCCTTGTCTCATGTGTGGGTGAAAAGGCTGCATCTACACCGGGGGATTACTATACTCTGTACACTCCCCTGGGCTATAATCACTAAGTTCTTTTAAGAGCTTGCTCCTGCTAAGCTCTATGGACTAGGAGAGGCCTACCCGCTGGGAGCTGGATCCTGGTCTTGGGTCCAGGGTGGGTGGAGGACGGCAAGACCCCAACCAAGCTGACGCGGTTCGTGGGATCTGCGGTGCTTATGGTGTCTGGTGCGGTGCTGATGGTCCTTGGTAAGCACTGGGAGCCTCAATTGATGGAGGGTCCGTCACAAATTAAAATTATTACATATTGTAACAAAACCCACTATTTTGCCTACCCCGGAGCTGTTCTCTTCCTCAGTTCAATTATGCTTCCCCTGTATTTGGCATAATAAACTACCGAACACCAACCGCCCGTCTGGCTCATTAAGTACAAAGAAATTGCAGAATTAAGGACTCTCTTTGTGTGGCCGACGTTCGTATAACCGAATGCCACGTGGTGGAGAAAACGGCGGCCATCTCGTCGAACGAATGCAGGCAGCATGACTTGGTCGTTGAGTGTTTGGAACTCTAAGTCGGACACTCGACTGCACGAACATCGGTGAAACCATGCAAACGCCTGCTTCTTTCCGCGACAAGCTGTTCGCTAGGTTTGTTCGTATGGACAAGATGAACAAATGCAACATATGAGCCAGGGGAACCGTTCAACTGTTTATTTGCATAGAACTCACAAAGTGGACCGACTGCTAGCACTAAAACTCTGGAACTGTTTTGGGCAGATGCCTCCTGAGCGGTTCGTCCAAACTTTACCCCTGTAGCCATTTGGCTGTGTTCGTGGGATCTTATGGGAGTGTCATGGGCATGTTTACTGTGTCTCTTTACTGTATATTAGTGGGTCATTTTGATTAAGCAGATTCATTTTACCCTTTCATCAAGTCTAGGGTGATGTTTGGGGACTTGAGAGCTAAAATCACTTTTCACTTGGGACCTGGGAATTTCATAATGGACATACTCAGCCAGAGTATAGGGGATCCGTTACACTGGTGGCAAGCGGCAGGATTCGTCTCCCGAACGGCTGTCCGAAAGGATACGAACGACTTAAATGAACAACTTTAAAAGAATTACTGGAAGCTCGAGGCATAGTGGCAAGTAAGAAACTGAAAGCCACGATCATTGCTGAACTAGTAGAGAGAGACCGAACCAGTAACACAGAGATGGCCAGCATGGAGGAAACGGAGTTCCAAAAGGATGTCAGATGGAGGCTCAGCATTGTTGGACCCAGTCCATTGCAAGACATCATTATGCAGAAAATGGCTCAAGCAACAGAGGCACAGAGAGCTTGGGATTCAAGGGCAGTATAGCTACAAAGGGGACCTACTATCCCTACCAGGATTTACAAATGGGCAGCCACGAAAGGTAAATTATGCCGCCTTTAAAGCATTCACTGATGGAGAGATGGACATGGGCTGCAAAAGACTAAGTGGGCTGCCGTGCTTAGCAGCAAACTCTCTGGCCAGGCAGCTGAGGCATTCAGAGCAGTGCCTGATGAGGATATTCAGGCCTACAGAAAGTGAAAGAAACGTTGTTGGCCAAGTATGCGGTTACACTGGAGCTGTACCGAAAAAAAATTTGGGGTCTCAGAAAAGGGGGAAGAGACTCCTATGCAGAATCGGCATTCTGCATGCACCGTGCTGCCCGCAACAGGATGCAGCGGATGCCTTACAATTGTTGCTGTTGGAACAATTCTTTGACTATGCCCCCAGAGGTCCGAGATTGGATCAGAGATCGCAAACCTCTAACCATAGAGGAAGCTGCTAGATTTGCAGATGAATACCACAAGGGCACAAGGGCAGAAAGGAGCAGCTCCCCACCGAGGAATCGTCCTACCACCTACACTTTCCCCCATGCTCCCATGCTACCACATCTTGCACCACCACCTAACCCCCCTCCTCCAGCAATCCCATATCGGAAACCAGCACCTATGTGTTAAGAGTGCAAGCAAGTGGGGCACATCAAAGTTAACTGCCCATGATGCCCCCAAGACAAGTGAGAGTGTCAATCAGCATTACCGACAAGAACAGCAGCCCATTGGATCCCGGAGGAATTTATGAGAGATCGTCAGGGGGCAAGCACTTACACCCAGAGGCGTAACTAGAAACCACGGTGCCCTGGTGTAAAAATTGCCCTGGGGGCCCCCCATAAATCTCCCTCCTACCCCACACGTTCCCCCCACACATGCAGACAAACAGATACACATGCAGACACATGTAGAGACACACACACAATCACTCATATACACACACTCAGAAATACAGGGAGTGCAGAATTATTAGGCAAATGAGTATTTTGACCACATCATCCTCTTTATGTTGTCTTACTCCAAGCTGTATAGGCTCGAAAGCCTACTACCAATTAAGCATATTAGGTGATGTGCATCTCTGTAATGAGAAGGGGTGTGGTCTAATGACATCAACACCCTATATCAGGTGTGCATAATTATTAGGCAACTTCCTTTCCTTTGGCAAAATGGGTCAAAAGAAGGACTTGACAGGCTCAGAAAAGTCAAAAATAGTGAGATATCTTGCAGAGGGATGCAGCACTCTTAAAATTGCAAAGCTTCTGAAGCGTGATCATCGAACAATCAAGCGTTTCATTCAAAATAGTCAACAGGGTCGCAAGAAGCGTGTGGAAAAACCAAGGTGCAAAATAACTGCCCATGAACTGAGAAAAGTCAAGCGTGCAGCTGCCACGATGCCACTTGCCACCAGTTTGGCCATATTTCAGAGCTGCAACATCACTGGAGTGCCCAAAAGCACAAGGTGTGCAATACTCAGAGACATGGCCAAGGTAAGAAAGGCTGAAAGACGACCACCACTGAACAAGACACACAAGCTGAAACGTCAAGACTGGGCCAAGAAATATCTCAAGACTGATTTTTCTAAGGTTTTATGGACTGATGAAATGAGAGTGAGTCTTGATGGGCCAGATGGATGGGCCCGTGGCTGGATTGGTAAAGGGCAGAGAGCTCCAGTCCGACTCAGACGCCAGCAAGGTGGAGGTGGAGTACTGGTTTGGGCTGGTATCATCAAAGATGAGCTTGTGGGGCCTTTTCGGGTTGAGGATGGAGTCAAGCTCAACTCCCAGTCCTACTGCCAGTTCCTGGAAGACACCTTCTTCAAGCAGTGGTACAGGAAGAAGTCTGCATCCTTCAAGAAAAACATGATTTTCATGCAGGACAATGCTCCATCACACGCGTCCAAGTACTCCACAGCGTGGCTGGCAAGAAAGGGTATAAAAGAAGAAAATCTAATGACATGGCCTCCTTGTTCACCTGATCTGAACCCCATTGAGAACCTGTGGTCCATCATCAAATGTGAGATTTACAAGGAGGGAAAACAGTACACCTCTCTGAACAGTGTCTGGGAGGCTGTGGTTGCTGCTGCACGCAATGTTGATGGTGAACAGATCAAAACACTGACAGAATCCATGGATGGTAGGCTTTTGAGTGTCCTTGCAAAGAAAGGTGGCTATATTAGTCACTGATTTGTTTTTGTTTTGTTTTTGAATGTCAGAAATGTATATTTGTGAATGTTGAGATGTTATATTGGTTTCACTGGTAATAATAAATAATTGAAATGGATATATATTTGTTTTTTGTTAAGTTGCCTAATAATTATGCACAGTAATAGTCACCTGCACACACAGATATCCCCCTAACATAGCTATAACTAAAAACAAACTAAAAACTACTTCCAAAAATATTCAGCTTTGATATTAATGAGTTTTTTGGGTTCATTGAGAACATGGTTGTTGTTCAATAATAAAATTAATCCTCAAAAATACAACTTGCCTAATAATTCTGCACTCCCTGTATACACACGTACACTCACAGACACACACACACACACTCAGACACACACACACTCAGACACACATACACTTACAGACACACACACTCACAGACACACTCAAACATACATACACTTACAGACACCCACACATACACTGAGACACACACTCACAGACAAACACATACACACACACTCAGACACACATACACTTACAGACACACACACACATACACTCAGACACACACACTCACAGACAAACACATGCACACACTCAGACACACATACACTTACAGACACATACACATTCAGACACACACATACACTTACAGACACACACAAATTATTAATATTAAATATCCACCCAGCCTCCCTACCTGGAGAGCTGGCATGGATCTGTCCCTGGGGTCCAGTGGGGCTTCAGTGTGGTGGGCGGCAGAGTTCCTGTCAGACGCGGCGAGGGAGCTGTGTTCTCTCTGTTCTGCTCCCTCTTGGATCCCCCTATGACAGGGGGAACATGGAGGGGGCGGCATGTATGCGGCCCATGGTTGCAGGGGTTGTTGCTGCGGCTGGTCCCCCTGCAGTGAGGGGCACGGTCACAGCTTCTACCCCTGTGACCGTGGTAGGTACGCCAATACTTACAACTCTGTCCCCGACACAGCAGACCACTGGCCTGTGCTTCATGAGGTAAACCTTGTGCAAGCAGCAGGAGACAACAGAGCCCATCACCAACAATTGATATGTCTGAATGGTCAAGAGGCCAGGGAATTGAGAGACACCGGGGCTATACTGACCCTGTTACAGCAACACAGAATTAACTCGTCCCAGCATACCAGATGTACCATCACTGTGAGGGTGGCCGGAGGGGCCATCCACAAGTAGCCCACAGCCTGGGTGCATATTGATTGGTGTACTGGAGGTAAGTCCCTGGAAGTGGGAATCATGCCAGACTTGCCGGCAGAAGTACTGCCAATTTGTTCCACCGGCCGTTGAAGGGGCACTACCCATTACCACCCGGCAGCAGGCTTGAGCGATGGACTCCTCACACTCTCCGGACCCCACAAGATTTTGGGAAGGAATCTTGTGGGGTAGGCCAAGACCCCGCAGCGAGACTTAGACCAGGAACAGTTCCAACGGGAGAAGTGACTATTGTACCGGGTGACCGGAGAAACCGGGGTGGGAGCGAGCCAAGTGACCAAGAGACTAAGAGCTACTAAGGATCAGCCACAATATTCCCCTAGCCGGCCACTTGGGTATCAGAAAAATTAAGGACCATTTGACGCAGGTGTTCTTTTGGCCTGGAGTCACAATGGACTTACAGCAATATTGTAGGACCTGCGATGTGACCACCCTAGGATCAAACTTATACCCCTAGCTATAGTAGAGGAACTCTTTTTCCGGGTAGCGGGAGATCTGGTAGGACCCCTCAGTAAGCCTAGTCCCTCGGGAAAGAAGTATATCCTTATTGTGGTGGACTACGTTGCTCGGTACCCAGAAGCCGTGGCCCTCTCCAATATGCATGCAGAGACTGTGGCATAAGTGCTGGTCCAGGTTTTCACTCAGGTAGGATTTCCCCAGGAAATCATATCTGATCAGAGGACACAGACCTGGCAGAGCTGCGGGGTAAAACCCATATTAAGCTCCCCCTATTACCCTCAGATGAACGAACTCTGTAAATGGTTCAATGGCACCCTTAAACAGATGCTGCGAACATTCGCTGAATCCTGTTGGAACTGGGAAAAGTTTCTTCCCCATCTATTGTTTGCGTACAGGGAAGTGCTCCAGCAGTTGACTGGATTATCCCCCTTTGAATTATTGTATGGGAGAAGAGTCCGGGGACCCCTAGACCTTGTACGGGAATACTGGGAGGGAGATATGGGAGAAGCAAGTACCCATATTGTGCCCTATGTCCTGGAGCTGCGGGACCGACTGCAGGCTCTGAGTCCATTTGAGAGAATTTGCTGGTGGCCCAGCAGCGCCAGAAATGTTGAAATGACCAGGGGGCTAGAGACTGCATCTTAGAAACAGGGCAAAAAGTGTTAGTACTGAGACCCACTGAAGCAGACAAGCTCCAAACTGCTTGGCAGGGTCCCTTCAAAGTAGTTGAAAGAATCAGCGACTCCACCTATATAGTGGTAAAGTGTTTGGATGCAAGGATTCGCAAGTCCTTTCATGTGAACATGCTGAAGCCTTATCGGGAAAGGACAGAGGAGGTATCTGCCATTTTCTCCCCTGCATTTGAGGACAGGGAAGGGCTTCCTTTGCCCGATCTGCTTCCCACCACCCCAGTCAAGGTAGAGCAACTCAGTTTAGGAGCTGACTTAAACACCTCTGAAAGACAGCAAGCCTCCCAGGGAATTTGCGATATGTTTTCTGCCCTACCAGGGTGTGCAACACTGGTGGTACACCACTGAGAAACCCCACTGGGAAACTCCAGGTCAGATACCTCTCCAGCAGCAACCGTATCTCATCCCTGAAGCTGAAGCCAAAGAGAGCATGCACAAAGAAATCCAGCACATGATAAAATTAGGAGTGATAGAACCTTCCCAGAGTGCTTGGGCTTCCCCGGTGGTTTTAGTGCCTAAGCAGGATGGTACGACCTGCTTCTGCATTGACTACCGCAAGGTTACCGATGCTTACTCCATGCCCAGGGTAGATGAGTTATTAGACTGGATGGCAGGAGGAATTTATTTGACCACTATAGACTTGTGCAAAGGTTATTGACAAATCCCCTTGGAGCCTGACTATTCCTAAGTCGGCATTCATCACCTCATTTGGCCTGTATTAGTTCAAGGTTATGTCATTTGGGATGAAAAATGCCCCCACCACTTTTCAGAGGATGGCTGATCGGAACACATTGCCTTCTTTTGGATCAACAGCAAAAACATATGTGAGGAAGACTGAATTTGATAGGCTCAAGTCTCTTTTCAGTTATGTAACTATGTAACTATTTAACATCTCTGTAGTGCTCAAAAGAATTCAAGCCGCCGGTCAAACTGGACAAATGCCCTGTAGGGATGGTGAAGGTCCAGCACCAACTGTGCTACAGTAAGCAGCAACCCGAGCCAGCCAAAATTGAGGCTATAACCCAATGTCCCCAATGGCCCCAACCCCCTACCAAAACGCAAGTAATGGCGTTTTTAGGCATGGCCAGATATTACTGGAGGTTTGTATCAAATTACAGCGCCATAGTTAAGCCCCTGACTGACCTCACCAGAAAGTCCTTAACCAGGCAGATTTTATGGTTACGCCTTCCAGAAGCTGAAAGTGGCCCTGAGCGTGACACCTGTATTAGCTGCACCAGACCACACAAAAAAATTTCTCGTTCATACAGATGCCTCAATGTTTGGACTGAGAGCCGTATTAAGCCAGGTTGGGGAAGACGGCATGGGGCATCCGGTGGCCTACCTAGGTAGAAAGCTGTTACCTCGGGAAGTCAGTTATGCCACTGTAGAGAATGAGTGCCTAACCCTAGTTTGAGCACTAAAGAAACCACAGCCTTGCTTGTATGGGCACTCCTTTACCGTCATGACCGATCACAACCCCTTAATCTGGCTTAACTGTGTGGCTGGAGATAACACCTGGCTGTTAAGATGGAGCTTGGCACTGCAGCCTTACAAATTTACCATGGTTTGTCCCAGCATGGTTTGTCCCAGCAGACCGAACTGGAAAAATAACAACAACTTGTCCAGACATCCCCAAGCCAACGTGTTAGGGTCTAGGTGGGTATGCCATCCCATGGAACTGGAAGGGAGCTATGTGACAAAACCCATTATTTTGCCTACCCCAGAGCTGTTCTCAATTGCCTAGAGTTCAATTATGCTTCCCCTGTATTTGGTATAATTGTGAAGAGACCAATCTCGCCACTGTGCATTGGAGGAGCCTGGTTGCCTGCCTGCTGCCTTTTGACTATGGACCGGTATTTAAATACTTTATTTTCCTATGCAGAAAGGTCTATTCCTGTATTTCATCCCTGGCGTTCGGTAGATTCTCGGATTTACTGAATGAACTAATTTAACCCAGATAGCTATGCCATGGAGCCTATTTATGTAATAAAAGACTTTGGCTCCATGGCGATTGAACTGTATGTGTGTGGTCTGAGCACCATTCAGTAATAATGTGCGCTCAGACCTAAGCTATCTGGGGATATGTTGCATGTCTGTATTTTATGTAATAAATGTAACCTTGTGTATTTTATTGTATTTTACTGTCTTTTTACTGCCATGTGCTTAATGGAGTTTTGCCTCTGTCCTTGGAGATAATTGGATTACTTCCCAATTATCTCCAGGATAGAAGACTCTGTGGAACTGGTTTTGGGCAGAAAAGCCATGCTTCATTTGGTCACAAAGGACTTTGATCTATCTTTTGAACCAATGGACCAATTTGGATGATTTTGACATATGTTTGTATTTGGAGTATGCTGATTCTGAAAATGTAAGAATGTGAATGTGATGCATACTTTTCAAGTTATGAATAATGTGGAAAAACTGTATTTCTCTGGCTGTGATAATTACATTACCCATTGTGTAAGGTAATTGTATCACAGGCAGAGGGGAGGATTTTGTGTGGGAGTGTCTGAGTGTATTACACATGTTTATTGGTTGTTTTCCAAAACCCTGTGGGTGGTACTAATGTGTAAGAATGTGTACATAAGAACAATAAACCCACAGCTCTGTCTGTTCACTGCTTGACCCTCAACATGGAGCTTTGTCTCGTTCTTGAGGGGATTTATTGTATGCTGTTCCAGTTTGACTGCTAGGAGTGTAAACCTATTCATATAGTTTTTCCTATTTGGCTGTTTACATCATTCGTATGCTTCTCCGGTTTGGTGGATTGGTGTCTACAGTAGCTGTGTAGGGAAGATCTACTAAACGGCGGTTTAACCCCTTTTATGCTCGCGGTGCCGTTACAATAATAAACTACCAAACACAACCACCCCCTGGTTCATTTAGTACAAAGAAACGGCAGAATTAAGTGCTCTCTCTGTGTCATCTTGCTGCACGAACGCAGGCAGCGAGACTTGGTACTCGAGGGTCTGGAACTCTAAGTTGGACACTCGACCGCACGAACATCGGTGAAACAACGCAAACGCTTGCTTCTTTCTGCGACAAGCCAGATCATCACTGATCCGTATGTTTGTTCGTATGGACAAGACGAACAAACGCTACCTATGAGCCAGGGGAACTTTTCAACAGTTTATTTGCATGGAACTCCCGAAATGGACTTTACCCAGGTGGCGATTCGGCTGTGTTCGTGGCATATGAACGCTATTTGGATAACTTGGGTGCTCAGATCCCAGCTATCCAGGGATGTAATATTTGTGGGGGTTCCACTGTATTTAATATGTGTTTTTATGTATTTTCATATTTTGTGTAATTATTGCCTAGTCATGGTGACTCTGTAATTTGGGGACATTTTTGGGGAGTGTTTAAGGGAGTGTCATGGGCTTGTTTGCTGTGTCTCTGTACTGTATAAAAGTGGGCAATTAAGCCTTATTAAATAGATTTGTTTTACTCCTTCATCAAGTCTAGGCTAATGTTTGGGGACTTGGGAGCTATAATCAGTTTTCGCTTGGGACTTGGGAACTTCATAACGGACATTCTCAGCCGGCGTACAGGGGGTCCGTTACACATCTTCTTAGTTTTTAATAAATTAAGCTATAACATGATAAATCTGTGTCAGACTTGCATAGGTCTCTACTCTCTCCGTTCTTTGATTGGAGTCGTAATGTTAGATTAATTGCAGCCTTAAACATCTGTTTTTGTAGAAGAACCATTTGTGTATCCCCAAAAGATTTTAATTTAATTTGTTTACCAGAAGATATGATTATGATAGTATTCCATGTGTTTTTCAAGGAAACCTTACATGTGGATGTCTAGAACATGCAGTCTTGTGGGACTCTTGTTCCTTCTGGTAATGAAGGGGTTATGTAATTCAGGAGACGGAACATGTCCATTCCATAAACCTCTTTTTAGAATCCTGCAGACAATGATAATGCTGCCAAAACTCATTGCTTTGTTCTATGTCTTCATCATGGTCTGTTTCAATTAAATAAAACTTTTGAGCAGTACTTTGAAACCACTCTGTGATATTCCTGTGGCTTAGAAGATGAAAGGAAAATGGTTGTGTTAGAAAAGCAAAAATAGGGCTGCGGTATTAAAATGATATATTATACATTAGACATTGGTGTATTTAAAACTGTCTGAATATCTTTCATGCTGATCTCTAAATCCATGTATGTTCAGCATTGGAGAGGTCCAACTGTTGGCCAGCCAGTGGTTCGTTTGTGATGTAGAAGGGACTTTCCAGTTGCCCATTTGGCAGATTCTGTTGCCATGTGGCAATGAAACATGGAAACATAAAGACATAGAATGTGCAGATAAGAGCCTTTTGGCACATCTAGTCTGCCCAATACTTTCATTAGTCTCTTGTTTCATTAGTCTCTTGTATGCCTATCCCACGCATGCTTAAACTCCTTCATTGGGTTAACCTCTACCACTTCAGCTGGAAGGCTATTCCATGCTTCCACTACTCACTCAGTAAAGTAATACTTCCGGATATTATTTTTAAACCTTTGTCCCTCTAATTTAGTACTTTGTCCTCTTGTTGTGGTAGTCTTCCTACTTTAAATGCTTATAATGCTTTCAGTGCTCATTTTAATCAAATCACAGGTTGTTTTTTAAGAGCATTGCTTACTCAAATCATCCCTAATTATTATACAAGACAAATGAGAATTTAAAGATTAACTACCCACTCCTCATATTAGGATGTGTGATCCAGATCTTAGGGAGGGGAGCAGTGCAACTAGCATTTGTATTTTCTGTCAAACATTAAATCACAATTCTGATTGTGTGCTAAGTCCAACACAAATTCTACACCACCCTATAAGCATATTTGTTGTGTATTCAGTCCAAAATATAATTACAAAATTACGATTAGATCATTACAAAGTAATTAAAGGTTAGCCATCTTTCAGTATCATCATGCTCTGTAATGGTACTAATAGTAAAAACTTTGAAGAGTATATTAATGCAGTGATATACAGTACAGAACATTAAACTCACAATACGATTGTATATCTCTAATAGGAATGTTGATACAGTCTATAGTACATGAATCTAGCCATTAGTCAGTACTACTTAATGTGCTTGATGTCGATGAGCTCCTATGTAAGCCCAGGGCCCTATGGTCTAACTCAGGCTGACTCATGGGTACCACAGTAAGGGCAAAGATTGTGATTGAAAATAGGCAGTGTAGTTAATGTTAGGGTAGAGCTGTTAAGACACATAGTCTAATATGGTCCTTAGAGGAAAAATCTTGTTGAAAAGTCAATAGCTCTAATATTTTAGCCTCACTCAGGAATGGTTTAAGGTATGTTCTGTGGCATGATAATCAGAAAATTTTAGCTCTGGGTCACCTGTACTCAAAAATGATAAGCTGCAGTTCCAAGCTGATGCATTACCGCTGGCAGAAGAGGGGATGGGCTTCTAGGGATGGTACGGCCCCAAGGGTTTTTTGTCAAACCACTGGAAAACAGTTTGAACAAAAAACAAAACAAAAGTACTTTGCCTGAAGCCTCTTTGTACCGTGACTAATAAAATGAAATGTAATGGTAATGTTGCTTAAATTGTCCCTTAAATGTAAGAATGAGCATTACACTTTGTGCCCCATATCCCCCCAAATTTAGCTGTTTAACGTTTTGGACCTTTGTTCCTTGAGGAGCTGCCTAAAAAAAAAAAAAAAAAAAAGTTTAATTTCCATAAATTATATAGATAACCACCAAAAACAAAATTAGTTCATATATTTTGTTTCGATATTGTGATGGTGAAAGACCATTTACATGAATGATGGATTTGGTTGTGGACATCTTTTATTTGAAGATAATAAAGGTTTTCCCATACAGTGGTACCTCGGTTTTACGAATTCAATGCGATCTCAATGCGTTCTCCGGGGCGATTTGTATTGCGAAAAATTTGTAAACCGACACGTGGTTTCCCATAGGAATGCATTGAAAACCAATTAATCCGTTCCGGAGGTCAGAAAAAAGTCAAAATGAGCTGGGATAGAAACCAACCCACGATACAGAACAAACCGTAAAAGGCATTCAAATGACTAAGCTCACCTCCCTACCTTTGAACCGCTTCAGAAATGCACCAAAAAAGTTCCAAAAAGTCCCAAATGTTCTGCAAACATTTTCCAGAATGGCTCCAAAACTAGATTGCAAAAAGCACTCCAACACCTGCACACTCGACGCCACGTGCTACCCACAAACTCCAGCATGCACGGGGACGACGCTATAAACCTCCCAGATGTAATGCATCCTGGGGAAACTTGCTTTGTATTGCAAAAAAAAATAAAATTGTTAACCGAGGCATTATTTTCAATGGATTTTTATTTGTAAACTGAAAATTATGTTAACCGAGGCGTTTGTAAACCACTTTACCACTGTACATAAATTTGAGATAGAAACATTTTGGATCACATGGACTCTTTATTTTTCTGCAAAATACTTTTCTATAAGTCATTATACATTTGGAATTTAACCCAGCATGGCAAAAAAGGTGTGAGACTCATTTGGTTGGATTTGTTGACCGACCTAGATGGCTAAGCCTTAGTGTTTAGTCTATTGTTTTTTTCGATTCTTCAAACATTCTTTAAACACATGCTTCCTCTTTCAATGGTACGAACATTTAAACGGCATGCGTAATAAGGGGCAATCCTAAACAGAACCAGAAGCCTAATACAGAATTCCACTCTGAACTAAGCTTGTAGATCTACACATGTTGGACATGTTTTTAATTATTGTTATTATTTTATTTTCTTGCAAATTTTTCTTATTTTTTTTTTTTAACCTTTGTAAGCCTTCTGTCATAAGCGGAATTAATGGCAAGCATGAAGTGGAACCTATAAGTGGAATTGTAAGTAAGTAGGCAGAAGGTGAAATAATGGAGGTTTAGGCAATATGCCCCAGACAGGTTGTTACCAAGCAGAATTATAGGTAGGTTTGAAGGAGAACCTGTAAGGGGAAATATAGGTATGCTTGAAGAAGAACCTATAAGCGAAATTATAGGCAAGTAGGTAGAAGGTGAAAGAGTAAAAATATAGGTTAAGGCAATATGCCCCAGACAGGTTGTTATCAAGATATCATTAGATAAAGTAGCAAATGCCTATAGTAGAGAGTATAGGATATATGGACAAGCAAATCAGAATGGAAATGTATCAGAATTGCAAATAAAATAATAGTTTAGTGAATCAGCCCCCTGTTGGAAGGAGCACTGATAAAGCAGCTATATTACTCTTTACACTATGAGTTAGTATCGTAGTTCAGGTTGGTATTAAGGCAGGTTGGTTGCGTAGTTCAGGTTAGAATAAAGAAGGTTGGTATCAAAAAGCAGGTTGATAGCATAGTTAAGGTTGATATGAAGCAGGTTTGTGACAAAGGTTAGTTTGTAGAGTAGTTCAGGTTGATAAAAAAAATAATTTTGGAAGCAAAGAAGGTTGGTTGTGTCGTTCACCTTGGAACAAATAAGCTTGGTTGAGTAGAAAAGGGTAGTATTCAACATGATGGTAAGTTCACAGGAGCCAGGGCCAGAAGTCTTTTCAGATTGACCATTAACTTCAATCTAAGTGTCCTGTATTGAGCAGGGTGTAGCCTTTTGTAGCAGTAATTAGTCCACGCAGGTGAGGATGAATGAAAGTAATTTCAGAGCTAGTGGTTAGGGAGGCCACTAGTGGTATAACATGATTACTGCTGGAACTAATTGAATAAAAGGCAATAAAGTTCTGGAATTAGGGTTTGGATCTTGACACCTTCCAATAATACATTATCTTTACAGACAGGCTAATTTACTAAAGAAAAAAAACCCAAAGACATCCAGAATGTTGCAATACACAACAGCTAAAAACCCTAATGCTAGCTACGTTGTACCAGCAGTTGGGTCAGGGCCACACTAAGGCATGAGATGTGAGCACCCAGGAACCTGACCTTATTAGATGGATTTTTACTGACTCATGTCATCTCTCTTTATGGCTGCCTTCTCAACTAACTTGTTAACATTGGGAAGAGGGTTGCAGTGAGAAGCATCATAACTAGGAGATTATCCCCTCTTGCTCCACATTAACCCACTGACCCACCCACCCTATCAATTATATATATCACCAACATATTCTGCAGAGCTGCACAATAGATACACAGGAGACAAACATTAAATGCTAACAAAACAGGTATGACATATGGGTAGGTGAAGAAGGTCCTACCCAAACAAGCTTACAATCTACAATGCAGCACTAACCAGGTAATTTACCCTCAATCACAGTTACAAGCACTGTTCCTTCTAAGGAGTGCACTTGTGTGTGCACACACCAATTTTTGAGGGAGCACACTCAAGGTTTCGGTTTGCCCACAGCTCCTTGCAGTGCCAGCCAGAAGATTGAGGGCGAGTGAGGAGCAGGCCAATGGCCTGTCACAGGGGACCCAGAAGGTGGCCGGCTGGCCACGTTAGGGCACCTCTGAAGCGCATACTCATTCAGCAAGGCAGAGTGGGCACCTGCTTACCCAGATGGCAGGTGCCTACTCTGCCGATGTACACCAGGCCAGGGGGCGAGGGAGCGCTGATGTGTTTTACTTCCTCTCTGCTCCATTGCAAGTCTCTGTAGTGATTCTGGGAGCCAGAATATGACATCACTCCGGTTCCACCATCACTGTAGAGGGTGCACAGGAGAGCATACTGGAAATGGAAGATCCACTGGACCTCAGGGCGAAGATCCCCACTGGACCACAGGGAGAAAATCCTACTTGAGCCTAGGGAGAAGACCCCCACTGGACCTCAGGGAGAAAATCTCCACTGGAGAGAGGCTTGTCTATCTGAATTTCTGACATTATAGTAATACTGTTGCATAATTACTAAGTCTACATTATCCCTTAGTAATACTGTAAAGTAGTGCTATAAACCATGAGGCTGAACTGTACCAAAATTATTGAGAAACAATATAAGATTTACGTTTGCACAAAGTCCAAAAAATTGCAAAATTAGAGTGAACATTGGTTATGAAGAAATATAAATTCCAGGTATTGGAAAAATTTTAATTTTTGATTTAGAAAATACTTTTGTACATGATATTTTGGCTTTTTTGGGATTTGTTGTTCAGCTGTTAGCTTGGGTCTGCTCCAGTTCAAGTTGTCTCTTTTTTGTATAATATACTTTTTAGAGCTGCAAGAAACAGCATATTTTGCATGGAAATCAGAAAACTGCGGTTCGATGTCTCAGCTCTCTGTTAAACAAACATGTCAGGCTTTCATCTTGTGGTAAACAGTAAAATGATTGAGTCTTGATTACTGGAAGTTCTGTGGGAGAAACAAATTAGTGAGCTTCACCATAAAGTAACACCTTCTATTGTCATCAGTTTGCTCAGGAGTGTTTTGCTTGCTGCTGACTAAGAAATTCTAGTAGTCTCCATATTTTATAAAAGTAAATATTCTGTATGTTGGTTTTCCCTGAATGCCACGTTAGCATGTTGCATTCCATGGAGTAGCTATGCCTTGTTATAGGGACCCTCTAGGTACTGACACTTTATCTTCTTTGCATGTTCTATGTTATTTCATCTGCGTACACATTTTTAAAAGAAAATACATAGAATTTTCACAACACATTTCAAATTCACAGAAACATTGAAATGCTGAGAAGAAGGAGAATGGCTGCTGGGTTACAATGTGGAAGTTGAAGGAGTTTTGTACAATAGGTTCTAGAATGTTATGTGAGAGAAATCACTTATGTATATCTTGGCAAATATATCTCATTTTCATGGGGATCTTTGTTAAATGGCAGGATGTTTTTAGCCAGTGACATTTTATGGATGTGCAATATGAAAATTAGTTGCCTACATTACAAAACTTGGTGGTATTTGGTGGTCAAACACCACTAACATGGATTGGGGAGCTAACAACTGTCAGTCAGGGGTATGATCCAGTGACCACAAAAGCTAGTTACCATCGAGGTGTGTGTAAGGCAGAGCTTGTGATGCCAATGGGGAAGAGGAGGGAGCAAGGTACTTAAATTGACAATAGAGGGGGAAGATAGTGACAACTGGTTTTGAAGTTGGTGACTGGAATGAGATTAGATGGTGACCACCGGTGGAAGAGTTCTGCACAGGGTAGATGGAGATTTGGCCATACTTGGCTGAGGAGGAAATTTTGACACAGCAGTGCGGCGGGAGATGGTGACTTTGGAGTGGGAACAGCTGGTGACACTGAGTGAAGTGGAGAAAGTGACATAGATACTTAGGCAATGGGGACACTAGTGTGTATACTAACTCTGAAATGGGAGATTGGGTGAATGTAATTTAGGGGTCATTTGTGGTGAAACCTAGATTTAAATACGTTTTACAAGGGTGATGACGGTGGGGCTAGTTATCTTAATAATTTCCTTACTAAATCATAGGAAACAGCAATATATTGATTTAGGTATTCCAACGATCTCTGAAATTGCAAAGTAATTGCAAAACTGTGATGACTGGTCCATTCTCTCCATTAGTCTTCACTGATCCACTTGTTTACATATATGAATAAAAAACACAATGTGAGATAATGTAAACAAGGCTAACATAATCTTTCCTAATCGGTACAGTATTATCATTGCATAATTGTAGGAGATGTAATACCTGACCCTAGCTGGGCTTTCTTATTTTGATCGACATATGGCAGCATTTAGAAAAGATACTTCGTTTGCACCCAAAAGCGAAAGACAAAATGTGCAACATCTGTTCGGGCAAATTTCACTTTTCTAATTGACAGCAGTATGCTTTTGATCACGTTCTACGAACAAAGTGTTTTCCACAGGGAGAATGCTGACGGAAAAAGCGCTCTGGAAACCTCCCTGTCTTTACAAAACAAAACCACATGAACAGAAGATCAGGAATCCTCTAGACGGAAAATGGGAAACATACAGATTTTGAGACAGCAGACAATGAAGAACAACTGATAACTCAAACGAATGTGCACCAAATTATAAAATACAGTGAAATTTTAACTGTTTCAGTAATAGATGGCTCAATATCAAATTACATTGCGATATCATATAATTCTTTTTGACAGTATAACACAAAAAATAATGCAACAAGTCTCATTTTATTATTTTCTGCAGGTATTTCGGGATTATTGTTAAAAATAAAGTATGATGCCACTTAGCCTTAAAATGTTATATGTATCACTCTATGCAAATTCATATTTTTTTCTCTGCAGCTCCTAAATCAGTTTACAATTTTTATTCTTTTCTTACAAGATAATATCTATATATTAGATCTATGCCAAGCTCTAGCTAGTTTCTGTTACAAATAAAAGTGATGAGTAATCTCACCAATGATTCTCAGTGAAAAATAACTCTTTTCCCATAAAACCAACAGTTTTTGGTTAACCGAGTTATGATTGTATTGCTGTTCTGTGAATGAGAAAGAAGAGTTAAAGATTTGACTGTGTTACTGGTAAACCTGAGAGATATTTAATGGACAATTCCAAGTACTATAAGCTATACAGCGTATAGTGATAATGGTGCCAAAGGTGCCCTGGCATCCCTCAATATAAGTCATCAATCTGTTTGCTAATAGTGTGATAACTTACCTGGGGTCTGCAGGGTGCTTGTGGTGCAGGGTTAAGCTCATTGGCTGACAGTGATCAACTGATATTCTTAGCCAACAATTTGGCCCTTTATGGCTGGTCTTAGCTCAGGAGAGCTCACAGAAGCACCATGCAGGTTCTTATGGCTCTAAATAGAGGTAGTAACTGGTGTCCAGCAGACCCCAGGTAAGTGGTCACTACTTACATTGGGGGTTTCCATGGCACTTTTGGCCCATAAACATTACAGTGGTCTGTAGTGGTTATAGATATTGAACTGTCCCTTTAAATTGGAGAAGGCACTCTCTCTAGATTATTGTGTTTTGTTTTCAGGTATGCTCCAATGGCATGATATGGTATGATTTAATTCCTTAAACAACCTACTGTAACAAAACAAACCTTAACCCCTTAAGACTGCAGCCAAATGTGCACGTTGTGATCAAAACAAAACGTAAACAAAACCTGGCATTTGCGCTATATGTCTGTCCAACCGTAATTCACCTCTTTCATATTAAATGCACCCACACTTATTATATATCATTTTATTCAGGGGAAACAGGGCTTTCGTTTAACATCAAATATTTAGCTATGAAACATAATTTAATATAAAATAAATGGGAGAAAATAAGAATTTTTTTAAAATTTTTAGTTCTACGTGACATTTTAACTGTGAATGTCAAAATACTGTTTGCTTTTACTGCAATAAAATGCACATATTTGTATTCAGCGATGTCTCACGTGTAAAACAGTACCCCCTATGTACAGGTTTTATGGTGTTTTGGGAAGTTACAGGGACAAATATAGCATGTTACATATTTCAGTTTTTTCACATTGAAATTTGCCAGATTGGTTACGTTGCCTTTGAGACCTTATGATAGCCCAGGAGTAAGAATTATCTCCATGATGGCATAACATTTGCAAAAGTAGACAACCCAAGGTATTGCAAATGGAGTATGTCCAGTCTTTTTTAGTAGCCACTTGGTCACAATCACTGGCCAAAGTTAGTGTTAATATTTGAAAACGCAAAAAACTAATTTGAACACAAATTTTGGCCAGTGTTTGTGACTAAGTGGCTACTAAAAAAGACTGGACATACCCCATTTGCAATACCCATGGTTGTCTACTATTGCAAATGGTATGCCATCATGGGGGTAATTTTCATTCCTGGGCTACCGTACGGTCTCAAAGGCAACCTGGCGAATTTTAATGTGAAAAAACTGAAACGCAAGCCTTATATTTGACTCTGTAACTTTTGAAAACACCATAAAACCTGTACATGAGGGGTACTGTTATACCCGGGAGACTTCGCTGAACACAAATATTGGTGTTTCAAAACAGTAAAACGTATCACAACAATTATATTGTGTAAGTTCCATTTATGTGTGAAAAATGCAAAAAATGTCACTGTCACTGACGATATCGTCGTTGTAATACATTTTACTGTTTTGAAACACTAATATTTGTGTTCAGCGAAGTCTTCCGAGTAAACAGTACAGGTTTTATGGTGTCTTGGAAAGTTACAGGGTTAAATATAGTGCTAGAAAATTAAATTCCCTGAACTTTCGGCCTGGGTTGTCAGGCAGGTCCTGCAAATTGTAATTAATAAAATGACCTAATTACTAAATTTATTACATAAATATAAACATAGAATTATTATATATATGTGTGCATATATATATATATATATATATATATATATATATATGTACATATATATATGTATATAATTTTTTATTATTTGTATTTATATATAGGTATATATATAGTGATATATACGTATATACTTATGTATATAGCTATATATATATTATTTTGTTCTACATGTATTTTTATATCAATATATATATATTAATTTTAAAATACAGTTAGAACGAAATTACGCATGTATATATATTTTTTATCTATTTATTTTTTATTATTTTTTGAATTAAATTTTTTAACGTATTTATATATTTATTTAATTTTTATTATATATATATATATATATATATATATAATGAAAATTATATATATATTTAATCAATATCATTGTACGTGTATTTTGCTATTAATATATATATAAAATTATGTATATATTAATATTAAAATACACGTAGACAGTGTATGTGTATTTATGTGTATGTGTGTATATGTGTATATATATACTTAGATCATATATATAATAAATATATATGATCTAAGTATATATTATTTAATTTTACACTGTTTTAACATCTATGCCGTCCATGTGATTGCGGGGGCCTCGCAAGGACCTCGCGATCACATGGCCCAGGGGGGCCGAAGAGGACGGAGGGGGACTCCCTGGTCTCCCAGGTAAGTCCCCATACTGTGATCGCCAGCGTGGGATCGCCGGCGACCTGGTAAGTACAAAAGATTGCAGGGCGTTCTATGCCGCCCTGCGGCGTTTAGAGCCATCTAAATAAGGACGGCACTGAACGCCCTGCGGTCTTAAGGGGTTAAATTTATATATATTTTTTTTACTTGAAAAACTAGTTAATGGCAATGTGCTGACCATCTCCTGAACATACAAGGATTACATCACAGGTTATTAGTCACCTGCCATATTTCCATATGGTATCAGTATGCTTAAGGGTAAAATATACACTGGTCCTGATCCCCCATGTTGTCTTGTCATAATAACCAACATGACCATAAGATGAAAATATAAAACAGATCTATTTCTTGATCAGATAAAGCTAGTTGTCTTCTGTGTAACAGTTTCTAAACATCACCTTCAGTGAACTCCATTAGGGTGAGTGACAACTTGTAGTCTATAAGCTATACATGGTGCAGGGCTGAGTCTAGAAAAGAGACCACTGACACCATGCTCTATGACAGGGGTATGCAACCTTCGGCACTCCAGATGTTGTGGACTCCATGTCAAATAATGCTCTTAAGGAAACCTCCCTGTCTTTACAAGACAAAACCACATGAACAGAAGATCAGGAATCCTCTAGACGGAAAATGGGAAACATACAGTCCAGACGAATCGTTTCATCCCCCAAATTTTTTGGGGATTGGTCGATTTAGGATTCGTCTATGTTGATGTCATTATTTTGGGGAAAACGATTCAAACAAACTAAAAGACGCAAAAATGGGTCAATCAGTGTTTTAAAATTATGGAATTCAGAAGAGCCGTCATTCTCCCAAAACTCAGGTCACAGTCAGAATCACAATTTGCTTGAAACAAAATGCACAAGTCTACAAAAAGAGTAAGATTTTTTACAAAATGCAGAATTGTGGTACATTGACATGGGAATTAAAAATTTTAGACCACAAATTCCAATTGGGAAAATTTTTATGTTTCAACTGTTTATCCCGCTTTGCTATTTTTGCCTAAACTTTGCAATTTTCTTAGAGTTCTACACAATTCACAGTTTAGAAAACAAACCCCCACTTGACTCTAATCTGTGACCAGAAAAGTAAATGACGAGGTGCTGTGCATGTGCGTTTGACAGTGAAAGTAAAACCTCTACACAATGTGTTGGTGCTTTATATTTAACAAGAATAATACAAAGAACAGCAACACCCCACAATCCATTTTGGCAGGCCAGGAACTGAGGATCATGGGAGTTCTAATACAAAATGTCTGGATAGTTAAATGCTGTCTACTCCTGTTAAATACTTGCTGCCGAGGAGCATAAGATCCACCGACAAATAGAACATTTTATACATTGTTTTTTAAATGCCGATGGGCACTGTTCTTTCAGAACCAATTATGCATTTCTGCCTCATGTACAGAAAATAATCCACATTTCTTCTCCATTATCGGCTGTTTATTTCTACATGGATTGTTTTTCGTGATGATAAAATATAAACAATATGATGTATACGTTGCCTGGTTTCCTAACTGGCAAGACTGGTGAATAGATGCTTTGTGAGTAAATTATTGGCCTGTGCATTGCCCTTTAATGTGGCAGAGACAGCTCTGGGCAATCTGAGGTTAGAGATACAGATTATATAACAGAGGCCACGTAAAGGAAGTGTAGGTTTCATTTATGATGTGCCAGAATATGATTAAAAACAACGAATAGATTTTATATACAAAAGAAAGTTCAATTAAGAATATCTGTTTAATTTGATTTCTTTATAAACAAATTATGGCTGTGTTTGCTATTGCTATGTTTATATTATATTATATATAAATCAGTAGTAAGTCTACTATCTAACCAATTTTTTTTTATCTTAATATGATAAAAGTAGCGGTCTGATAAAGACCTGTTAGGGTTGAAATGTTGATTTTCCTTATGCAAATTTTAATATTTATTTATAAAAAAATATACATAATATAATATATTATATAATATATTTTAAGCAAGCTTAGTATCATTGTATTAACGCAGAGGTTCCCAATTAATTTTTCCCGTGGAACCCTTTGACATAGTGTACCAACAACATGGAACTCGCCTCAAAAAAAATTGGGCCATAGCAAAAACATTTCAATTAGAGTGTAATGTTTTCGTTTTTGGCAAAATTTAGTTTTTTGTAGTGTTGGATTTTAAATGTGGATTTACATTTATGTGTAGTATTGGTATTTGAGAGTTTATATATAATTTTGGAGTTAGAGTTCAGGGGTGTCTTTGTATGTCATGTTTGTGTTTGCAGGAGTGTGTGTTGTGTTGGTATTTGATTGCTCTGATGGCTGTATAAGTACTGCCACATACATACTTACACATTTACTTACACATATACATACACTTAACAAACAGAAACACACCAACACTTACACAGTCATATACACACTAACACATAAACACACTGACACAGATACACACACCTTGATACACAGACACACATTGGCACATACAAACATAGATATACACAACTTGACACACAGATACAAACACTGACAGATACACTGACACATACACATACACACGTACACAGATACACACACACACACACACACACACACACACAGATACACACCCTGAGACATACTGGCACACAGATACACACACTGACAGAAACATGAACACACAGATACACATATTGACAGATACCCACTTGACAGATACCCACACCTTAGCACACAAATACACACACACTGGCACAATGATATACACATTGGCACATACACACACTGGCAGATACACTGACACACACACACACACACACTGACAGATACACTGACACATAGATACACACACTGAAATACAGATATATACACAGTGACACACACACACACAATCAGTGACACATACACACCTTGACACACAGATACACACACTGACACATACACACACTCAGATACACTGTGTGCCAAGGTGTGTGTATGTGTCACTGAGTGTGTGTATGTGATCCTGTGTGTGTATCTGTAGATCAGTGTGTGTATCTATGTGTACATGTATCTTTGCGCCATTGTGTGTGTATGTGCCAGTGTGTGTATCATTGTGCCTGTGTGTGTGTATCTGTGTGCCAAGGTGTGGTTATCTGTCAGTATGTGTATCTGTGTGCCAGTATGTGTCAGTGTGTATCTGTGTGTGTGTGTATGTGCCAGTGTGTGCATCTGCATGCCATGGTGTGTGCATCTGTCAGTATGTGTATCTGTGTGTCAGTGTCTCTGAGTGTGTGTGAATGTGTCAGTTTGTTTATCTTGCACACAGATACACATACTGACAGATGCACACACCTTGGCACCCAGATACACACACTGGAAACTACACACACAGATACACACACACACACTGACACAATGATACACACATTGGCACACACACACACTGACAGATACACAGACATTCACACAGGCACACACATTGACACACATACACACAAGCACATACACACGGACATACACACAGACACATACACATATTGGGATACACACTTTGACACATAGATACACACACAGTGACACATACACCTTGACACACAGATACACAAACTGGCACAGGTACACAGACACACATAGACACATACACACATATGTTTATATATTTTTATATTTGCAGTCACCCTCCTGTTCATTTACCTTTTTTCTTCAGGAGGGTGACTGCCTTCAGTGCTGCAGGCTGAGGCTGTTGTGCCAGGTTGGCAGGTGCTCCATACCTGCTGCCCCCTCTCTCCCTCCAGCTGGTGCTCCATCAGACGCGTTCTGCCTGGGAGGAAGTGCTGTCCCTTCCTCCCAGCATCCCATACAACAGGGTCCGGTCGCAGTCTTAGATGGCCGTGGCGCCCGACCAGACCTCTGTTTATCGATACCTATTGGGTGGCCCTAAATGCTTGGGCCACCCAATGGGCAGATCACTGCGGAGCCCCAATTTGGGTCCAGCAGAACACCAACTGGGAAACGCTGTATTATTGGTGTTAGCAGGATATCATTTAAATATACGTTGTATTTGTTACATTATTCATGGAAAACATATACATTTTATAATACAGTGATCAGTTGAGGTGAATAAAATTGATTATATAGTTACTATGGCATCTGTCAAGTGTGGGATGTATGAGGCAGCAAGTGAGCAGTCAATTCTTGAATTTCATGTGTTGGAAGCAGGAAAAATAGGCAAGCAAAAAGATCTGAGTGACTTTGACAAGGGCCAAATAGTGATGGCTTTTCAAATGGGTCAGAGCATCTCCAAAATGGCAAGTCTTGGTTCATGGTATGCAGTGGTTTGTATCTACCAAAAGTGGTGCAAGAAAGGATAACCGGTGAAATTACGTCAGGGTCAGGAGTGCCAAAGGCTCATTGATGCATGCGGGGAGTCAAGGCTAGCCCGTCAGGTCCAATCACACAGAAGAGCTACTGTAACTCAAATTGCTGAAAAACGTTGGCCGTGATTGAAAGGTGTCAATTTGCTGTTTGCTACATATGGAGCTGCAGACTATATGTTGAGAGTGCCCTTGATGATTCCTATTTACCACTGAAAGTGCATTAAATGGGGATGTGAGTGTCAGAACTGGACCATGCAGCAATGGAAGAAGGTTGTTTTGTTTAATGAATCACATTTTCTTTTAGATCAGTAGATGGTCCGATATGTGTGTGTGTTTACATGGGGAAGAGATGGCAGTAGGAGGCACTATGGGAAGAAGTCAGGACGCGGAAAACGTGTTATGCTCTGGGCAATGTTCTGAGGGGGAACCTTGGGTCCTGGCATTTATGTACATGTAACTTTAACAAGTGCTATCTACCTAGAGATTGTTGCAGACCATGTACACCCCTTCATAGCAATAAAGTTCCCTGAGGGCAGTGGCCTCTTTTAGCAGGATTATGCAGAAATTGTTCAGTGATGATTCAAGGAACATGACAAAAAGTTCAAGTTGTTGCCTTGGCCTCCAAATTTGAGCATCTGTGGAATGTGCTGGAACAACAAATTCAATCTATGGAGGTCCCACCTCGCAACTTGCAAGACTTAAAGGATCTGCTAATGTCTTGGTACTAGATATCACAGGACACGGTAAGAGGGCTTATGAAGTCTATGCCTCGATGAATCAGAGCTGATTTTTGCAACTAGGGGAACCTATATTACATTAGGCAGGTAATTTTAATGTAATGTCTGATCAGTGTATGAAGTATGCCAATAGTTTTTCCACCAGTTAAGGTGAAACCTGCTTATAGGTAGCTCCTTGCTTTTCTTTGGTAGCAGTGGATATGATCAACTACTACCTGAGCTGTTTTACTTTATGTTGTGTTTGTTCTACAGCATTGTGTTTCCCCAGCCCCCATGTGTCTAAATCCCCAGGCCCCATTTTTCTAAATACCCAGCCTCTGTGTATCTCAATTCCCCCAGCCCCCCTTGTGTCTCAATCCTCCAGTCTCTCCATATGTGTAAATCCCCCAGACCCTCATGTGTCTCAATTCTCCCAGCCCCCCATGTGTCTCAGCTCCCAGCCCCTATCTGTCTCAATCCCCCAGGCCACCCCATGTTTCTCAATTTGCCCCCCTCATGTTCCTTAATCCCCCAGACCCCATGTGTCTAATTCCCCAACCCTCCATGTGTCTCATTCCTCCCTCCCCCATGTATCTTACCAGCTCCCCTCCCCCATGTTCCATCTCACCTCCCTCCTGTTGTGTGGCATGGCTGAGTGCAGACCGCAGGAGAGGAGCTTGTTTGCCTCTTTGCCACCTGTGTCACCTTATGGTAGCACTGGCCCTAATTTTTATTGTCTGGTAACTGCTGCAAAAACATTGTATATTCTAATATACAATAGGAATTATACACATATCACCCACCTACATATGGTGGCTACACATCTTAGTTTCAATACTTGGTATAAGTTTCAAATATTTTGTGCTGTTTTTACATCAGGAACTCTTGGCCAGAATACTTTTTATATTGTTTGAATTTTTAAAATCAATACTAAAAGCATTTTAAACATTTTATTTCTACAATGAGTATATACGTAAAGAAGGAGTACATTGGACATTCTATAAACAAAAATATGGATCAATTCCCATTTCAATTCTTTTCTTAGGTTGATAATTTTATACTATTTTGTGCTTTGTCAGGATGGAACTACACCAGTTTTAAATTACATAGATGGACTATTTTAATATAATGTTGAGTTTGTGACCTAGACCAAAAATGCACGATAAGCTCTAATTAAATGTTAACTTCTTGATTTTAACTACAGTTCTTTTACCACACCACTATTATGGGATATTCCGATGAATGCCATGTACGGTACAAAAAGCATTAGATTTTACCCTCAAATGTTTGCCTGTTCTAATGGCTTTCTACCAATAGAAAATGTGTTGCTTTGGTAGACATTTTGACTCGTCTCAAGCGAATCACCAGCAGTTAAATTGTAACTGTAGCGTTTTATGATATGCTTTGCTTTCATTAGTGAGGGTTTGCTAAGGACAAATAAAATTATAATAAACAATTTGCAAACAATTTATAGAATGGAATCTTTTTTGTCAACAGTGTCCTCCCCTGTCTACATACCATACATTACAATAAAAAGAAATTAATAAATTACATTTCCATCTTATCTGGAACAGCATAGTGTTTGTTGGAACAAGGTTTTATAACAGCTATTGATATTCACTATGCAACTAAAATTTAAAGGCTGTTTACGATGGAGTGTATTATGACCTGATTATATCACCTCTATTAATTGCTATATTGTCTGTGGATACATTAAATCTCAATTAAATGTTACAATCTATATCGATATACTGGAGAAAAGAGAGGAAATATAAATAGAAATGCACAGTTTCTGTTAAAATTTTTAGAAATAATCTTTTTTTTTTAACATTTTTTATTATTATTTTGTTGGGTTGTGTGGAGGCCTTTTTGGCTACCAAAACAAGATTTAGGCAACCCAATGTTTGAAATAGTTGTTTGTTTCTGTCAATATTATAGCTGGCCAAATAAATGAGTTTCTCTTACACAAGACCACGTGCAAAGAACAAAAGAGGTAAGGATTAAGGAAGAAGGTACGTTTTATTGGCGTTAATGTTTCATCTGTAAAACCTGTTCACACATCAGAGTAGCAGGTTGCATTCCCAACAGAGTAAACCCAAATCAGCTCATTCATTCAACTAGGTTAAGACAATTCTCAAAAATGAGCCCACGGTATGCAAAATTGTATGCTGAACAACATAGTGCGTACAAATGTTCTGACATTCATATAATATATAGTATCTTGTGCCTCTGAAAAGATAGCCATATTATTTTTTCTAATTTATTTAATAATAATTTATGCTCTTTTCAACCATGACAGAACAATTTAATAAAATATATAATTTTTTTTGGCACATTAAATTTCTTTACAAATGTGCTCATTACATGGCAAATATGAATCACCATTATTTTATGTCTTGCTTTGTAGCTGTTTTGCGAACAAAGATTTTTTTTTTTTTTCGAAGCAATGATCTTGCATTTTGATGCTATAAGAGTAACAAGATTAATAAAGGACTGTCAGATACAACTTAAAATTTAGTAAAAGCAAACAAACAAGTGAACCACAGTAACAATTCAGTTACCAAACCAGTTTAGGGAAAGGTGAGCTGGAAAGACAAGGAGGAGTAAAATGTACAGATCTGCTTCTGCAGTTCAGTAATGTTGGACATCTGATTTATACAAGCAAAGACAGGCCTGTCGGCTTTTTCCGCATGTTAAAAATGAACAATTTCCATAGCTAAGATGATGTTTAGGTTGCAAACTCGATTGCACGGGTGCTTGCATTCTTTCGCAGTCTTTAATATGTACTTTGGCCAGAATAATGGATCTGTTCCATTTTGTTAAACTGCTAATTTATAGAAAAGGCTTTTTTAACCCTTTAAATGTTTGAAGACAACACATTTCACTGTCAACACAATCTCCCCCCTAAAGACCATAATGAAATAATTTTTTTAGTTTTTTTTTAGATTTGGCTTCTTAAATCCTGGGCTGCACTAGATAAATGAGTGGGATATTTAGTTTTTTATACAATCCATAAAAAATATTATGTTATAAAATTGTTAATCGTTAAAGTCATACTATAAGTGCCAGGAATACGAAGCTGTATTCCTGGTACTAAAGCTCCCTCTGCCTCCACCCTTCCCCACCCATGTGAATAAAAGGTTAAAAACCCTTTATTTACTTACCTTATCTCAGCGCCCATGTACCTCGGCGCTGGTTCATGGCTCCACTTACTCTGACGTCTTGCGATGTATTAAATGCAGAGCGTAAGGACGTCCAGTGTCAGTTACCGGACTGAAGGTCCGTAAGAATCCAGGAAGTGCCTCTAGTGGCTGTCTGGTATACAGCCACTGGAGGCAGACTTTTTGTTGCAATGTAAACATTGCAGTTTCTCAGGAACTGCAATGTTTTACATTTCAGCACTAAGTGCAAAAGGGACAGTGCACCCAGACCACTTCAATGAGCTGAAGTGGTCTGGGTGCCTATAGTGTCCCTTTAAGAGGGTAATACAGTCAAAATATTCACTAAAATCCTCAACTGTTATACCACATTTTAATAATACAAGGCTGTCTTAAAATTTAATTGCCCATTGCTGGTCTTTGGGGGATGATGCCAAAAGTAGCCAGTCTAACAGGTGGCACCTGTCTACCTCCAGTTACAAAATATACTAGGATAATTAAATACCTACTTAACATTACAATTAACTTGATGTTCAGGACAATTAAATATTTTAAGTAGTGACATTTTGGCAACCCTGGATAAGCAAGAAATCCATTTCAAATGATTCCTAGCCAATATTTTCACTATAAAAAGCAAGACCAACCTGCATTTTCCTCTTGATAAAATACCTCTGATCATAATATGGGATTTGAAAGGTTTTTAAAGATAAGACATTTTTTTTCCTTAGCCGATTTTATTGTTGTTTTTTCAATGCCAGCCAGTAGGTGGCAGTGAGAGAATTCTACATGTCTGCCAACTCAGCATTAATCCTGTAATGCAAAGGATGATGTACTTAAATTTCTTCAAATTTCAGTTGATTCTTTTTATCTAATATTCCTAATGATGACACTGACTTGTAAAATGACAAATATGTTTAAACAATTTTTAAAATTTATATTTATACATCAAAGCAAATTATATTTATACAAGTGCATTGACAATTGTTAATCATTTTTCAGGAACAAAAATTTCAAGATGATACATTTATTCGGGTTCTAATATGCTATGGACCTCCTTTTGTTTTATTTTTTTATTAAACTTTTCAAATACTTATACCTACTCTTATGGACAGCATGTTGTAACAGGAGATGCAATTGCATTTCATATGTAGGACAACATTGAGATATAATACACCTTCTATTCATCTCTACAGGGAATTGTAGGACCCCTGTGTTCTCACAGTAGAACCCACAAGTTTTATTTAGATTTCTGTGTAATGGCAAGGGATAAACTAATTGTGTCAATTGACTAGTGTCCCAAGTCTTGAGACACTGAATGTACAGATGACTATGTCAGGGAGCCTACCTCAAACCAGCATTGTTCTTCCTAGCCTAAGAATACTGAGCACCACTCCTATGTCAATTGTGATGCTGGGCTTCCTAACCAGCGCCATCCCAACAACTCTGTGTGCCACTAATGTATCAATATCTATGCAGGGCTCCCTGATCAGTGACAAGTTAATGACCCCTTGGGCCCTCAAGGCATTGAGAATGAATGACTTGAGATGTTCATCTTCAAATTCACATCTCTGTATTAATGCTGTGTCTCGTTCTGGCATCAATAATGACATGGAACACTATCATTAATTGTATATATATAAAAAATGATACAGAATTACTTTTTCCTGGCATTACTACCCTATGTTGTTAGCGCCGTAGTAATAATGTCCAATACTAGACATTTGGGAAGACTAGATGGGCCGAATGGTTCTTATCTGCAGTCACATTCTATGTTTCTATGTTTAAATTCACACCTTGCAGAGCTCAGTGCCCTGTGGTGGTCTTTATTAGCCTGGGGGTGCATTCTTGAGCATTATTAATTAATCAGGATTTAGAATTTGGTTTATACCTTGCCTTCGTTAATCTCTGCTGTTCTGACCTTGGCTTGTTCTGTCATCATGGTGGTACTCTGTACTTTCACCTCTGCTTGTTATTTGACCATTCTGTATTTGCCTTATAGGTTGAGCCCCCTTCGAACTGGTTATATGTGATTTTTCCATTGCTGTCATATATTTGTGTGTTGGGACCCTCTACATTCCTGATAAACTAGAGCAAGACAGCCATCTGTTAAACCCCAGATATTTTATAACTTTACCTCCTAAAGTGCTTTGCCAGTCTTATGGCTAGCATGGGATCTTGGATACTTTAGTTCTCTGTAAGTTGGGAGCCAACCTTTGACTGCCCTTGATTTAGACAGGGAGGGACCGGGCTGGTAGAACGTGCCTTTAGCTGAGTTTTTCGAAGGGTGGAGAACCAGTGGACATAATGTTTCTGGCTGAATTGTCCAGATGTTACGAGCATTTGAACTCAAAATAATATCATGCAAACAATCCATGCATAAAAATTTAAGAAAAGCATAATATGGAACTTAGGAATTTGAATACATTTTTCGGCAACGCTCTAAGATGTCAGTGTAAAGATGATGAATTATTAAACACAGCTGGGGATGCACGAAATGTAAATAAACTTGGCCTACAACTCAATATGCTAAAAAACATACATTGTCACTAATAGTGAACATTAAAATGCAGCTCTCTAATGTATGTTAGTTTTATTTATCGAGGCCTGTTATGTCCTGCGAGATTTGTTTGTAATAATGGCAAAAAATAAGAAAGTTAAAAAAAAAATGAAGAAAAACATAAAAATGTTTGGTTTTTATGGTTCATTAAATATTTACTTTGTTTTAGTTGCTATAATTTATGTGATGTGTTTAGCAACCCTTTTTCTTTTATTATTAAACTCTTTCATATAGTCCTCACTGTTCTTATTCCATGTTTGCAATTTTCAGTTTAGGGAATAAATCCATTACAAACAGGGATTCCATAGGAAGAGATGACAAATATTAGGATCTAAAGTACTTTATAATTCCATAATAAGCCACAATCTTTGAAACTAGCTACTTAAAATGGCTGCTCTCACAAAGCTATAATTTTTAAAAAAACATCCTTAATACATACACTGATTAGCTGTAAGATTAAAACCAACTGCCTAATAATCATGTAGGTCCCCTCATGCTGTCAAACCAGCTCTGATGCATCGAAGCCTGGACTTCACAAGACTTCTGACCATGGTCAGGTTAGGACCACTAAGGGGGTGAAGGGGAAGACAGGAAGGACCACCAAAAGGGGGGAAAGGAGGGGGAAGGACCACTAAGGAGGGAGGACCACTAAGGGGGGAGAGGGTAAGGACCACTGAGGGGGGAAAGAAGGTAAAGGCCATTGAGAGGGGGGAAAGGGGAAGGACCACTAAGTGGTGGTGGGGGGCAAGGACCAGTAAGGAGTTTAGGAGAGGGAGGACCACCAAGGGGTTTGGGAGAGGGAGGACCACTAGGGGGAGAGAGGGAGGACCACTTAGGGGGAGAGGTGGTAGTGAAAAGACCACCAAGGGTGGACTGCAGAGGGACAGGGGGCCAAGGGAGAGCACTAAGGGACAGAAGCACTGAGGGACAGGAGGGAAGGGGAAATTACTAATTGACAGGAGGGGAGAGCACTATGAAATTAAAAAAAAAAATTAAGAGCTGCTTCCCTCTCAGTCCCTGTGTAAGGGTTCCCCCAAAAATTGAGCTTCTTCCTGTTCGTTAATTGCTGTGAGCACTGTTACAAACAGTCTCCAGAGAGCCTCTTCTTCACCAGACCTGTGGAGCCAGACTGAGCCCATCATCAGCCTCTTATCCTCATCTGGTGGTAAGTAGGCATTCCAATATATTATTAGTGGCACTAATCTCTAATTTTTACATAAAAGGGACACTATAGTCACCATAACCACAACAGCTTAATGTAGTGGTTCCGGTGTCTATAGCCTGTGCCTGTAGGCTTTTTAATGTAAACACATTGTCTTTTCAGATAAAAGACACTTTGTGCAGACTGGCGTTGGCCCATAGGGCAGAGCATATGGGCGGGGCATTGTGATGTAACATGGTGGGCAGGACATATGGGGGGGCAGCAAAATTTGTTTTGCCGAGGGCGTCACAAATCCTTGCACCGGCCCTGTATATATCACAAAGGTGCATGATGTTCAATGTAAAATATAAAGATTTCCTCACCTCATCTTGGGTTCCAGCTCCACCATCTTCAGGTTTCATGGGTGTTACTCATCATGTACATTTATTCATATTTTGGAAATGCAATTTTATAATGATGTTGTATTGAGCAATAATTAACACGCAAGTTTAGCACTGTGCAATGATTAATAGCCTGTGCATTAAATTCAGATGTTAACTGTCAAACACTTGATGTGAATAGAAGTCATTAGAGCTCATGATGTTGTAATATTTGGATTGAGATGAAAGTGTAGCTCAAATTAAATTTTAAAAATATATAAATACATAATTAAAGATATATGTTAGAAAGCAATTATATATTTTCTTAAAATATATTATTTAGCTCCTAAATGTTTATTGTCAGTAGGATTAGTGCAAATGTTATTGTATTGTGGGTAATTATTTTTATATTCTATTTTACTTTATATTTTGTTGGTCATACGATGTGACAGTTTTTATGTTTTGATTCTATTTCTAAGTTACTCTTGAACCTTTTAAGTTACACAGGAAAACAGGAAATCAGACACCCAACGATTGCCATTAATTTTCTATAACTATAATAAATAAAATAAAATTCATGTAATATAGCATTTGGTTATCATTTTGTAATGCATGCATTTAGGTGTCCAGTGGGGGTGGCCATCTTTAAGTTCTGTTTGTAGAGAGATACTGCTTATTCAACCAAAGACCAAACTGAGATCTAGTGCCTTTTATGGATCGTAACATCATGCGCAATTACACAGGGCTGCCACCAGAAATTTTGGGGCCCCTGACAAAGCACAAGGTCTGGGCCCTACCCCTTGGCCCGCCCACGTGTTGTGTGTATAGTGGAAGTGAATTAGAATGTCTGTAATGGATGTAGTGTTTGTGTGTATTAGATACTGTTTGTGCAGTGAATGCAGAGTGTGTGTTTGTGTAGCGGATGCAGTGTGTATAGTGAATGCAGAGTGTGTTGGAGTAGTGGAGTTCAGTGTAATGAATGCAGAGTGTGTGTCAGTGTAGTGAATGCAGTGTGTGTGTCAGTGTATTAAATTTAGAGTGTGTGTCAGTGTAGTAAATGCAGAGTATGTGTCAGTCTAATGAATGCAGAGTGTGTGTCAGTGTAGTGAATGCAGAGTGTGTGTTAGTGTAGTGAACGCAGAGTGTGTGTCAGTGTAGTGAATGCAGAGTGTGTGTTAGTGTAGTGAATGCAGAGTGTGTGTCAGTGTAATGAATGCAGAGTGTGTGTTAGTGTAGTGAATGCAGAGTGTGTTTTAGTGTAGTGAATGCAGTGTGTGTCAGTGTAGTGAATGCAGAGTGTGTGTTAGTGTAGTGAATACAGAGTGTGTGTTAGTGTAATGAATGCAGAGTGTGTGTTAATGTAGTGAATGCAGAGTGTGTGTTAGTGTAATGAATACAGAGTATGTGTTAGTGTAGTGAATGCAGAGTGTGTGTTAGTGTAATGAATGCAGAGTGTGTGTTAGTGTAGTGAATACAGAGTGTGTGTTAGTGTAGTGAATGCAGAATGTGTGTTAGTGTTGTGAATGCAGAGTGTGTGTTAGTGTAGTGAATGCAGTGTGTGTGTTTACTAGTGTATGCTTTTCCCCTCTCCCCACATTAAATCCCCCACATTAAATCTAATAACTGTTATTCCCCCCTCCCTGTTTCTTACCTGGTCCAGGGAGGGGGGAGATTCCATCCCTGGTGGTCCGGTGGCATGGTGTACTTGCAGAGGGGACCCAGAGGCTGCAGGAGCACATTACATCTCTACCTTCTCTCTAACTCCAGTGAGCGTGACGTGCGTGCTGTGTGTGCTGCGCGGAGCGTTGCCATGGTAACCCGTGGCAACGCTCTGATGGCCGCACATATCGCGTGAATTAGAGAGAGGGAAGAGCTGTAACATACGGCTGCAGTCTGCAGGGCCCCCCCTGCAAGTTCAGGGAGCCGGGGGCATGCAGCTGCATCTATATATATGTGCAGAGAGGGAATGCAGAGAGGGAATGTGGTTGTCACCCCCTGATGGTGGCCCTGCAATCACATGGCAAACATACTTTAAACCAGTTGCATTAATGTTTGAATGTTTGAGCTAGAATTAATCATTAATTAATAAATTGATCGATTAATGTTAAAGTTAGGGCAAACATTAAACGAACACTATAGTCCAGGGGTACCAAAAAGGAATATCCCCAGATGTAGTAGAACTACAAATCTTATGATGCTTCGCATGCCTTTAGAATGTCTTTAGAATAACAAAGCATCATGAAAGTTGTTATAAAACATCTGGGGATTTACCTTTTGGGCACCCTTGCTATAGTCACAGTGTGCAGTGGCCCTGTCCTCCTAACTCTACAATGTAAAACATTGCAGTTTTTGAGAAATTACAATGTTTACATTGCAGAATTAAGTCCACCTCTAGTGGCTGTCAGTGTTACAGCTACTAAAAAGTGCTCCTGCTGTATTGATCAAGTAAAACTTGGTTATGTGACGAGAAAGCCCCATAGGAAAGCAGTTTTTAATGGACTTTCAGCACTCCACTTTGAGGAGCTTTGATTTGGATCATCGCTGCGAAAGGTAATATAAATCATTATTTTATTTAATTTATATTGCACCTGGGGATGACTGGACCTTTAGAAGAGAGTAGGGACATGGGTATTTTCACATTACTAATACAGATTTGAATTCCTAACCCTACAGTGTTCCTTTAAGGTTAGTCTTAGTAAAACTGTGAGATTCATGGCAATTAAGCTAAAGTTAAAATTATTATCAGGCTAATATTACTTATAAGGTTAGAATAAGAATCTGTATTGAGAGTCCAGACTTCCAACTGACTGTAGCTAGCGGTAACTCTAACCATAGCTTCACACTAGCCTCTGATACTGTGGCACACTCCATAAATCTACCTGTCATTGCAACGCTAACTTCATTTACCTTACAGGAATGTGTAGAACAGTATGTACACGTCATCCCAAGAGATCAGGTAACCAAATTCTGTGGGCATGCCACATAAGCCCTCCACTTTTCTTGTTTTTTTTTTAATTTAAAAAAAATATAAGTTTCATTATTTATGATGAACTTTGTTTAACTTTCTTTTATTTTGTGCAAATCCCAGTTATTCTCTGTATTGGTGCACTGCATTCAGCTCTCCCACCCCCCATGGCTTCTCTTTCAAGAAGTTGATTTTTAATGCCAGCTTTAAGCTAATTCTTTAAAATTGTGTATTTGGCTCTTTAAGCTAATGATTTCTTAACATGTGTGAAATTCCTCAATAAGCCCTGAAGGTTAGAATAGAAGGGGTTTATCTGTTCTGTGCCTCTTGTTTAATGGGTAGACACTTAAAAAAAAGTGTTGCATCAAAGTTTTTTTTCCCTTCCTTTTTCTTTCTTCTAAACACACTTCCTGCACTGACAAGTAGTCGTTGAACAGTCATTTATTCTACAAAACCTGCTGAGTGAAATAAGATATGAGTTAACAAGACAAGACTCATCTAAGCATCTTGTGAGAACTGCCTCGTTTGGTGTATATAAGCAAGATTCATTCTGCAACAAATATTGAAAGCACAAAGTCGTCTCTCTTGTTTGGGAAGGCTTATAATTTACTTTTAATAAAATATAGGAACAAATAAAAAAAAATACATTTTAAAAGCAGATAAGTAGATGGAAATAAGTGAATTTGAAGTTGTGTTCAGAAATTAAATTATTTTTACGAATTCATAGTCCCATGTCAAAAAAACCATATATTGTGCTGATTGTTTTACATTTTTTGTTTTAATTAAAATGCTGATATATCAATTTTGCTTTTCAGTGCACCATAGAAAGCTAAGAACTAATCTGCTTAACTGAAGAAATGCAAGATTCTGATTGGCTGCTTGCCTCATGTGCTTTCAGATGTTTAAACCAGTTAAACCAAAACACACAATTAGGTAAAAGTTGATTTTATTAAACAAAAACCATCTGAATTAGAAGTATGTCACATCCAGAAAGCTTGGACCAAACCATATGCACACCCATCATTTTTAAAATAATAATTATTATTAAAGGGACACTCCATTGCCAGGAAAACAAATCGTTTTCCTGGCACTGCAGGTCCCCTCTCCCTCCCACCCCCCATCCCATGTTGCTGAAAGGGTGAAAACCCCTTCAGTGACTTACCTGAGACCACCGCCGATATCCCTCGGTGGTGGTTTGGGGTTCGCCCACGCTCCTCCGCTGCCGACGTCAGCCGGCGGGGGAGACCGTTTGCACATGAGCGGCCGGATGAGACCTAATGCGCACACGCATTAGACCTCCCCATAGGAAAGTATTGAAAATGCTTTCAATGCTTTCCAAGGGGATTTTAGAGACGCTGGAGGTCCTCACATAGCGTGAGGACGTCCAGCGATGCACTAGCAAACCAGGAAGTGCCTTCTAGTGGCTGTCTAGTAGAGTAGTTAACCCTGCAAGGTAAATATTGCAGCTTATGAAAATTGTAATAATTACACTTGTAGGGTTAAGGGTAGTGGGAGTTGGCACCCAGACCACTCCAATAGGCAGAAGTGGTCTGGGTGCCTGGAGTGTCCCTTTAATACACAATTGTGTCCTTATTTTTATTATCATTGTAAAGGCACCACCAGGCATAAAAGGGGTTTAAACGCCGTTTAGGAGATATTCCCTTCCAGATATACAGGCAGCTACTGTAGACACAAATCCACCGAACCGGAGAAGCAAACGAATGCCCTCAAACATATGAATGCTGTAAACAGTTGAACAGGACAAAACATACGAACAGTTTACACTCCTGGCAATCGGTCTAAAGCAGCATACAGTAAATCCCCCCAAGAACGAGACAAGGCTCAGTGTTGAGGGTCAAGCAGTGGTCTGGTTTAATGTGGGCTACCTGCCCAGTATTTATGCAGGTCTTCCACCTGGTGGGCACTCCTCTAGGGGACCAGATGGAAGACTGGGACACAAAGGGTACACTGACCAATCACAGACATACACCTTTAAACACTCCCACAATTACATCATGATCCCTCCTCTCTATCCTGGAGATAATTATCTCCCAGGACAGAGGCAAAACTCCATTAACCACATGGCAGTAAAAAGACATAAAAATATATAACTGGGCAGCCATTGCATAAAACAGGTACATTCAACCTATCCCCAGATAGCTTAGATCGGAGCGCACATTATTACGGAATGGCGCTCAGATCACATACATACAGTTCAATCGCCATGGAGCCAAAGTCTTTCACAAAGTCTTTCGGTATACGAATAGCATAGCCATCTGGGGTAACACTGTTCACACATTTAAATAGCGAATGGACCGGTGTTCATCTAGATGGCTGAAAGCAGGAGAAGAGAGGTCGGAGGCTCATCGGTGTTTGCGCATTTAAGTGTCCGTTTTGAGTTCCACAAGTTTGGAGCTGAATACCGCTGGCCGTTCGGGAGTTTAAGATGGCCGCTGCCACGAACAGCGGCCACCCAGCGTTCATCAATTAAGCTGCAGTTAACCGCAGCTTCTGGGAGGTAAATCACTGGCACACTCCTTACCCAGGTGGTCCATTCATTCGTGAGTTGGTTCGGTAGATTCAATCTACTGAACACCCAGGAAGAAAGGCACGAACAAGCCTTTCTGCAGGGTAAAATACAAGCTTTTAACATGGGGCCATAGTCCAGAGGCAGCAGGCGAGCAACCAGGCTTCTCCAGAACATAGTGGCGAGGTTGGTTTTGCTACAATCATATTTTTGTCTGTTTATTAAAGTATGATGTCATACATTATTGTATCAATTGGTCTGTCTGTCTGTGCCCATGATGAACTGCCTTTCTAACTGTCTCTATCTATCTATCTATCTATCTATCTGTCTGTCTCTATCAATCTATCTGTCTA
Organism: Pelobates cultripes; assembly: GCA_933207985.1. Classification (NCBI taxonomy): domain Eukaryota; kingdom Metazoa; phylum Chordata; class Amphibia; order Anura; family Pelobatidae; genus Pelobates; species Pelobates cultripes. The sequence goes on along the minus strand of OW240923.1, from coordinate 27,141,501 downwards.
TCTATCTATCTATCTATCTATCTATACGTCTAGCCATCTGTCTGTCTATCTGTCTGTCTGCCTATCTATATAATCGATCTATGTATGTATGTATGTATGTATGTATGTATCTATCTATCTATCTATCTATCTATCTATCATTGTTGTTCTGCAGATGGTATCCCACTTTCCCTCATTGGAGCTTGTGTAAATAAAATACTTCAGCTGATGCAGAACGCCTTGTGCTACATAGGTGTCAGTCATTGTTTTGACCATGGGATTTGCCATAGGACACAAAAAAAAAAGGTTATTGACAGCTCTGGGTCTAAAGTGTTGAAGCAGCAGATGTCGGCAGAAAATGCTTGAAGATTTATGTGCTTTCATGGTAATCCCACTTTCTGCTTTCTTCTGGCACTTAAAAATGCTCTATGCAAAGCTTGGAGCTCACATCAAAGATTCCCTTATGGCCACATATATGTAAAAAAACTGTTGAGGTTCCGTTAGTAGAGAATAATCTAAATGCTGCCCAGCGTTACTAAATACACAGCACTGGACAATCCATTGGCACTTCTAAGGACATTATGATAAATATTAATCAGAATAGCCCTGTATTTTAAACATCAGATGATCTATCTAACTATCTGCCTGTCTATCTATCTGCTATCTACCATGTGAAGTAAAAAAATACTGAGTAAAAATAAATGGATACTAATACTAAAATGGCACAAAGTATATGAAGGTGAAGTCAATAAAATTTTTAGTTTTAATTTTTGTTTATTATTATTATTTATTTCTTAATTTTTATGTTGATTTATTATTAATTTTCTGTTTCCACCTTTTCCATTATTTATTACTTCACCTTCATATACTTTTTAGCATTTTTATTTTGTACTTCCTTTTTGATTATCTAAAGTCCACATACATGCTCCTTTTATTATTATTATTATTATTGCTATTTATATAGCGCCGACAGATTTTGTAGCACTTTACAATATTATGAGAGGGGGGATTTACTATAAATAGGACAGTTACAAGAAAACTTGCAGGAACGATAGGTTGAAGAGGACCCTGCTCAAACGAGCTTACAGTCTATAGGAGGTGGGGTATAAAACACATTAGGACAGGAAATAGCAATCAAATAAGGTGGGAGTGAAGCAGAGCTGGAGGAGAGAGTAGAGTACTGCCCTTTAACAGAGAGCAAGAGACAGGTATGTAAGGTAGAGGTTACTCTGGAAGGCCATAGGCTTTCCTAAAGAGATGGGTTTTAAGGCACGTCTTAAACAATTGAAGACTAGGGGAGAGTCTAATGGCGGTAGGCAGGCTATTCCATAGGAAGGGAGACTCCTGCAAGAAGTCCTGCAAGTGTGAGTTGGCCGTGTAGTGCGAGTAGCGGAGAAACCGAGAAGGGGTATACCTATGGTTCTGTAAAAAGATATAAGAGGGGCTAGAATTGTTCAGTGCTTTATAGTTATGGGTTAGCACTTTGAATTGACTACTATAGGATACAGGAAGCCAATGTAAGGACTGACAGAGGGGTAAAGGTGTGAGAGGACCGACTAGAGAGGAAAATCAGTCTGGCAGCAGCATTCATTACAGACTGTAGCGGGGCAATACAGCTTTTGGGAAGACCAATTAGGAGAGGGTTACAATAATCCATGCAGGAAATTACTAGAGCATGGACAAGCTCCTTGGTAGCATCTTGCAAAAGAAAGGGGCGGATGGACTTATGTGGATACCACTAATTTGAAGGGAGAGCGAAAGAGGAGGATCAGTATTAAGAGGAGGAAAGACAAGGAGCTCAGTTTTAGAGAGATTGAGTTTCAGAAAGCGGGAGGACATCAAGTCAGAGATGCAAGAAAGGCAAGCAGTAATACATTGCAGGATGGCAGGGAGAGGTCCGGAGAGGAGAGATATACCTGGGTGTCATCAGCATACAGGTGGTAGTGGAAGCCAAAAGAGGTAATGAGTTTGCTAAGAGAGGCAGTATAAAGAGAAAATAGGGGACCAAGGACAGAGCCTTGGGGGACTCCAACCGAGACAGGACAAGGGGAGGAGGTATCATTAGAAAAGGAGACACTGAATGAGTGTTGGGAGAGATAAGAAGAAAACCACAAGAGAACAGAGTCACAGAGACCGAGTGATTGAAGAGTTTGAAGAAGGAGAGCATGATCAACGGTGTCAAAGGCAGCAGAGAGGTCAAGAAGAATTAGTATGGGTAGTGGCTTTTGGATTTAGCCGTGATTAGGTTGTTAGTAACTTTGATAAGAGCAGTCTCAGTAGAGTGGAGAGGGCGGAAGCCAGATTGAAGAGGGTCAAGGAGAGAGTTGGAATTGAGGAAGTGAGACATACGGGTAAAGACAAGTCTTTCCAGAAGCTTTGAGGAAAAAGGGAGTAGGGCTATAGGATGATAGTTAGAGGGGGAGGATGGGTCAAGAGATGTTTTTTCAGGATAGGTACTACAGTGGAATGTGTAAGGTCAGCAGGGACAATGCCAGAAGAGAGAGAGAGCAGTTGAAAATGTGTGTTAAGGAAGGTGCAAGACATGGGGAGAGAGATCTGATAAGGTGAGATGGGATAGGATCGAGCAGGCAAGTGGTGGAGCATGAGGAAAGGAGAAGCGCAGCCACCTCTTGTTCAACAGCCGGGGAAAAGTCTGAAGGGTAGAAAAAGGCATGATCTATGTGTGGCTGAGAAAGAGAAAGGCAGGGTGGGGAGAATTCTTTCCTTAGCTGATCAATCTTGTCAGTAAAGTAACATGCAAAGCTATAGGCTATAAGGTTAGTTTCGGGGGTTGCCACAGCAAGGTGAAGAAGAGAATTAAAGGTGTCAAAGAGACGTCTGGGATTGCGGGAGCATGAACTAATGAGAGACGAAAAGTATGACTGTTTGGCGAGGGCAAGGGTTGCGCCGTATGAACACAATATGAATCTATAATAAAAAAAAGTCTGACTGGGTGCGAGACTTCCTCAAAGAGCATTCAGCACAACAGTAGCATCTTTGCAGGTAGCATGTTAATTTAGTATGCCACGGTATGGGGCACGCCCTCCTCGAGGTGCATGTTTGAAACTGGGCTGCAGCGTTCAAGGCAGAAGTGAGGGTAGTGTTATATGGGAAGATGGCCAGGGAGGGACAGAAGAGGCAAGTAATGGATAGCAGTTCTGAATTAATATCAGCTGACAGCTGCTGGAGGTCAATAGAATTAAAGTTTCTCCTGAGTTGAGGGTGGTTAGGCTGAGGTTGTTGGGTGAGGGGGTGCTCGAGAGCAAATGATAAGAGGTGGTGACCAGAGAGAGGAAATGGAGTGTTGCGGATATTAGATACTGCACATGCATCAGAGAAAATTAGGTCATAGGTATGGCCAGCTACATGAGTGGGAGAATTAGCCCACTGTGATAGCCCGAGGGAGGAAGTGATTGAAAGTAGTTTAGAGGCTGCTGAGGTCAAAGATGGGTTAATGGGAATTTTTGAAGTCCCCCAAAATTAGGGATGGAATATTAGAAGAGAGTAAATAGGGTAGGCAGGCAGCAGTGTGGTCAAGGAAGAGGAGAGGGGAACCAGGGGGGTGATAGATAACGGCAATATTCGCAGAGATGGGTTTGAAAAGGCGAATCAAATTAATTTTGAATGATGGGAAAGAATGGGAAGGGGGGGTGGGTAGAGGTTTGAAGGAGCAGTGAGGTGAGAGAAGAAATCCTACACCACAACCTTTACATTCAGTGTGTCTTGGGTTGTGGGTAAGTTGAAGATCACCAAAGGATAAAGATGCAGGGGTAGCAATGTCAGAGCCATGTTTCTGTTAAGGCTAGTAAATATAGGGAACGAGAGATGAAGAGGTCGTGGACGGCAGTGGATTTTGTAATATTGCAAACAGAGCGTGCATGCCAGTGGGAAGTATTGAAGGATGATTTAGAGGACGAGTAACATGAGATGGATATGAGATTGGTGTGGTTCCTCGGGTTAGTATGTGTTGAGTTTGGGAGATGGGACCGGGGTTTGGAGAGACATCATCAGCTGCTAGGAGCAGAAGGATAGAAAGGAAGTGAAGGAGGGAGTAGGATTTGAAAGTTTTGTAGAAGGGTATGTATATAGAGGATTTGGGAGGAGTTAAATGAGATAGGCTGGAAAGGTATTTGTAGAGTATATGGGATGAATAGAGAGGAGAGGGGAGTAAATTGGAAGTAATGAAGATGGTGTTGCAAGGGACAGGTGAGCAGAAGGATATTGATATTTTAGTAATGAGTGAAGTTAGTGTGAAAGTGAAAAATAGAAGGGAGAACATTATTTAGAGAAAATGTGTTTTGAGGCTTATACATATGCATGTTTATAATCATGTGTATTTATATATATACAGTTGCAAGAAAAAGTATGTGAACCCTTTGGAATGATATGGATTTCTGCACAAATTGGTCATAAAATGTGATCTGGTCATCATCTAAGTCACAACAATAGACAATCACAGTCTGCTTAAACTAATAACACACAAAGAATGAAATGTTGCCATGTTTTTATTGAACACACCATGTAAACATTCACAGTGCAGGTGGAAAAAGTATGTGAACCCCTAGACTAATGGCATCTCCAAGAGCTAATTGGAGTGAGATGTCAGCCAACTGGAGTCCAATCAATGAGATGAGATTGGAGGTGTTGGTTACAGCTGCCCTGCCCTATAAAAAACACACACCAGTTCTGGGTTTGCTTTTCACAAGAAGCATTGCCTGATGTGAATGTTGCCTATACACTTTGAAAAAGCCTTCTGTATGGGTGAAACGCGATAGTGTGTTACTTATTTTTTATTTGTTTAATAAAATGAATCTGAATTTGCACTCCTGGACCTTCACTGGACATCTTTTACTGGAGAAGCTGTATCTCACATTCCCGGGTGGGGGACAAACCTCCTATGCTGTAAAGGACCGAGCAATCCCTATTTGCTCATCCATTGTGAGAATATCTCTCTCTTTATTTTATTTGTTTTATTTATACAGAGAACACTATTCCTGTTTTTTTTATATCCTATATACATCACTGGAGCATCATCTGGAATACATCACGTGGATTATTGGCACAGGGATACGATACCAGAGCTAATCAGGACCATGCTAACATCCACAGATGGGGATTGTACCGTCCATACACTGTGATCTGGAGCTGATCTTGAGCTCCAGAAAAGTGTGAGTGCAATATATTTATTCCTTATATTCTACCTCTACTGTTATTGACATACTACACTTTATTAGTATTCCTGTCCCATTTTGTTTTCTCCCTTATATTGGCTCCATTGGACTCCAAACAAGGATTTTAATTGTTAAGCGCTGCTTCCCTACATCCCCTGCTTTACTTGAATCAACGACACATAAGAAATAAACGCCAGAAATCTCACTTGCTGCTATATATATATATGTACATATATATATACCTATGAATGATTAAACCATGGTTAAGAGTGCAGTTAGTTAACCGAATGATTTCAGGTGAGGAGAGGTTTAGTGACTTGATTGGTGTGTTTTGAAAACCAGTTGATCTGCACTGTATATAAGTATGGTAATGAACATGGGTTGAGGAGCCTTCCAGAGATGATACCTCTGATTAGAAGATTCTGCAAGGCCTGGTTGCTTGTGTCTACTGGGTGTAGTTAATCAATGCTGTTTTTAGGGGCCCAGTCTTTGCTTAGAATATTCTGCAGGGCCTGGCTTCTTGTGAGTACTGGGTGTAGGTAATCAATGCTGTTTTTAGGGGCCCAGTCTCTGCTTAGAATATTCTGCAGGGCCTGGCTGCTTGTGAGTACTGGGTATAGTTAATAGAATAATCCTTATTATTTTATTTTACACTCACTATTCATGCTAAATGTATCCCATAGCAGTGCCCAATTCTACATTTACCCTGGCATTGGTAAATGTAGACTTTCCCATTAGTTCTGCAACAATCTTATACTTTCTGCCCCATGCCAATATGGCGGTTGTGGACTTCCGGATTAGCCCTCTGATCCATGCCTGGCAGTTCATTAATAAACCCTAATTTTTACTTTTACACATTATGTTTAGTGGCTCACCACCAAAAGCCATCTGGTAATTATAAAATTGAAATGTTTTAATATATTCCATGTAATCAGGAAAACGCTGGTTCGTTAAGAGTCATGTGATTTCACATCTCATCAATAAAAACGGATTATAATTACTGTGAATATGTTTATTATTGTTTATTATCTATTTATCAAGTTTATTTTTATTTTCTATTAACTATTAAAATATACATATGTTGCTATTTTGGCACCAATTTGGTAAATTTTAAATTGTTAAACCCTCTCTATATACCACTGTGTGCCAGGCCCATACTGTTTACAATTGAATAAGCCTCTTATTTAGCAAAATGCATTGTGTTCTTTTAAATATTTAGCATTGAAATATAAGTAGCTTTAATCTATTTTAGTGTGTAAAGTGTATTACACTTTTTATGTTTTTATCTATTTTTTCAAACATTTATTGTTCCTGGCACATCAATAACTATAACGTTTTTACTCTACTCTTCACCAATCCCTGGTGAGAATTACCCTTAGGAGTACCTACTCTACATTATATCCCTGGTGAGGATCATACCACTCAAGCTCCAACATTTGAGCGGTCACTGTTCTATCAAATGTGAGTAAACTACCATCTATTTGTATTTGTTTTTGATTTCATCACAGTGAGCACTATTGTTTGCTTTTATATTTTATCCTTTATATTCATCTGAATGCTGAGAGACTGATTCATAGAAACACAGAAACATAGAATGTGACGGCAGATAAGAACCATTCGGCCTATCTAGTCTGCCCAATTTTCTAAATACTTTCATTAGTCCCTAGCCTTACCTTATAGTTAGGATAGCCTTATGCTTATCCCACACATGCTTAAACTCCTTTACTGTGTTAACCTCTACCACTTCAGCTGGAAGGCTATTCCATGCATCCACTACCCTCTCAGTAAAGTAATACTTCCTGATATTATTTTTAAACCTTTGTCCCTCTAATTTAAGACTATGTCCTCTTGTTGTGGTAGTTTTTCTTCTTTTAAATATAGTCTCCTCCTTTACTGTGTTGATTCCCTTTATATATTTAAATGTTTCTATCATATCCCCCCTGTCTCGTCTTTCCTCCAAGCTATACATGTTAAGATCCTTTAACCTTTCCTGGTAAGTTTTATCCCGCAATCCATGAACCAGTTAAGTAGCCCTTCTCTGAACCCTCTCTAAGGTATCAATATCCTTCTGAAGATACGGTCTCCAGTACTGTGTACAATACTCCAAGTGAGGTCTCACCAGTGTTCTGTACAATGGCATGAGCACTTCCCTCTTTCTACTGCTAATACCTCTCCCTATACAACCAAGCATTCTGCTAGCATTTCCTGCTGCTCTATTACATTGTCTGCCTACCTTTAAGTCATCAGAAATAATCACCACTAAATCCCTTTCCTCATATGTTGAGGTTAGGACTCTATCAAATATTCTGTACTCTGCCCTTGGGTTTTTACGTCCAAGATGCATTATCTTGCACTTATCCACATTAAATGTCAGTTGCCACAATTCTGACCATTTTTCTAGTTTACCTAAATCATTTGTCACTTGGCTTATCCCTCCTGGAACATCAACCCTGTTACATATCTTAGTATCATCAGCAAAAAGACATACCTTACCATCAAGACCTTCTGCAATATCACTAATAAAAATATTAAAGAGAATGGGTCCAAGTACAGATCCCTGAGGTACCCCACTGGTGACAAGTCCAAGCTTCGAATATATTCTATTAACTACAACCCTCTGCTGCCTGTCACTCAGCCACTGCCTTACCCATTCAACAACATTGGAATCCAAACTTAAAGATTGCAGTTTATTGATAAGCCTTCTATGTGCAACAGTGTCGAAAGCCTTACTGAAATCTAGGTAAGCAATGTCTACTGCACCACCCTGATCTATAATTTTAGTTACTCAATCAAAAAATCAATAAGATTAGTTTGGCATGATCTCCCTGAAGTAAACCCATGTTGTCTCTGATCATAGAGCTACATATCCATCAGTGCGGATTGTACCGCTGTAGTTTCTTTACTCAGAGCTGGTTTATAGCTCTATTAAATGTGAGTGGTAGTCCAAATATCTTTGTTATGTGTCTGATACCTAGCACCAGACATCTGCATGATTATTGATTATTTTCTGTTTTATTGCATATACCTACAATTACCAGCCAGGAATGTCTGAAGAATTTTTGGACTTATTGGACTCAGTATTTGGTGCAACCTGTGTTTTGTATTGTTTTCTTAGTAAGGGGTTGTGGGTATCCCTTACATTCAGTGTTTTCAGCCTGCTATTTTACATTCATAGTTGACTTTTTAGCGCTTATCCTTATCACTAAGCTAAATAACATGATTGGTTGTGTGTTAGAAATTTATATTTTCAAAATTTCTAACAATTTTAGGATGCTCTTTGTATCTCACACGTAATTTAAGGTTGCTGTGTTCCTGGACCTGGACTCTCCATCCCTTTCAAAAACGTAAACTTGCAGACGTTTCCCCGTGGTTATCATCTGTTGAATCATATCTATGTGTTGAAATCAAAAGACAACAAACTACGTAGCTTGGAAACAACTGAAACAACTGAAATCAGAACACATTGCAGTGATCCATGTACTGGCACTTGTTAATGATGGAATACTGTTAGCAATCACTTAAGCAAATACCACTTCTGAGGGTACTTTGATTAAATGATGTACCCGTGTTTTTTGTATTTTTTTGTAATATGTAACTAGGCAGCGTGTAACAGGTGAAAATTACATACTGTAAATACACAGTAGAAAGCCTAAAACATCACTTTTAATTCAGACGTAATGGCTAGACAGAATTGCTAAGGCTTTTTGCTACCACTTCCACACACAATTAGCAGTCTTTGTAATTAATCAGGGCAGAAAATTGCACACAAGGGTTTACATCAAGTTATTTTAGCTCCTCTTCAAAACTAGAAAAGGTCTCTGAATTTCTTGGACAATTTTCAAAGAATTCACACACAATTTAAAAAATCACAATTACCATTGTTGCGCGTTATTCTAAGAATAAGTGTCATTCTTCTGAAGTCTAATTACTTCTTTTTAAAGACAGGAAATGCTAATGAGATTCGTTTTTTTCCTCTTTGAGCCTTTTCTTTTATGATCTTTTTTTTTTTTAATGAAAACACAACAGTTCCGAAGCTTGTACAGTGTGATAGCTTGCAGGAAATATTCCAACTCAGAGCAAAATTTAAAGTTCAATTTAACTTGTATGATGTATTCTCAGAAGCAAATTAAAATATAACTTGGGTTAATACCTAAATCAAGAATTGTGGAGAACTGACAAGGGGGTGAAAAGTTAGGCAAAAATTATTTAACTCTTTAGTTATTTTTAACTTGGTTATTTTGATCTAAAAGAACACACTTTCTCGTCAATTTTTCTACAACTCCTTGATTAATGAGCAGCCATAAATGAACAATTTACGCTTCTGTTCATGAAATGAGGAGTTGTTGTGTCTGCCTTAACTGAGTCTGCGTCTCACGGTATCATTTTCATGTTGTTAAACTTGCCTAGAAAGAAAAAAAAAATATCACCTTATATCAAATCAAAAGTAGTATTTTTTTTGTGCCATTTAAATAATAGCTATATACAAAATGTGTGCTTACCTCAGCAATGGTATTACACCTTGAAGTGCATAGAGAAAGCAATATGCCTATAAAATAAAATTAATTAATAGTGCACTCGCGTAAAGCAGAGACTCTGCATTGCTCTGGGAGTATATCACTTCTGCACATTGATACATTACGTATGGAATATCTTAAAAAGATGTTCATAAATACTTCTCTTTTGCAATGCTGGTCCATAGTCTTGAACAGAATTACACTAATATAACATCTTTTGCCCAGACACAACTAGAACTGCTTGGAAACCCTTCCTACGGGCAAGGTCTACCAGTACATAGTTTAGACAACCTCTTGCACACTGCCCAATCCTCAGACGTCTTTTCTTATACCAATTTGGTTGTGACAGCTATAGCCAACGGCTGAGTTTGTGCCTGCGTAGTTATACTTTTTAGTGCAGTCAACTGACAGCTGAATGATTAATTAATTCTGGACTACATGAGCAACTAGCTTTCTCTAGTCAGTTCCCTTTCATTATTTCTGGTGTAGTTGTTATGCCGATTAACCAGAAAACATTCTGTTAAGTCCAATCTGCAAATGTGGTGCTCTGTGTTAGTGGAGGTATAGGTGCTGACTTTAAAAGAAAGGGTGGACCTGTGCATTTTGTATCTGGGAATAGCTGGAATTGCTTTTAATGGACAAGCATGGACATAATTACAGATTTTGGCTTCCTTGATCCTGGCTTTATTTATTTTTTTAAATCTTATTTGTAATATGTTGTTCATGACAATGCAGTCAAACATTCTTTTCTAATAGCAATAATGAACGACAATTTTGAATTTCAATTGAAGGAATCTATCGCATAACAAAGCACAGTATGAAGAAAAAATATTATTATTCTAATATAAATAATTCTTTCTTCTTTGACCTGAGTTGGAATCTCCTCTCTTGTGTTATTGGTACAACTCTTTTAATAAACAAGTCACAGGAGAGCTTGTCTGTAAATTATAATCTGAGGGTACTTGGCCCCTTAGTCCTGCAATGTAAGTGTGGCAGACCTGGCATCAGTGCCTAGGGTTGCCCGAACCCATATTGAGTTCTTACGAACAGAACAGTAACCCCCTGTTCGGGAACTGAAAGGAACGTGTGTGGTCTCCCCTGTTATTGACACCGACCACCCCTGGCTGTTAACTGCAATTAAAGAGTACTTGCGTACTTTCCCTGGGTGGGCGACGTTTGTATAACCGGACACATGTGGTTCAGTGCACGGCGGCCATTTTGTCTCCCGAACACAGGCAGCGGTACTTGGTCGTCGAGTGCGTGGAACTAGTTAAGGCTACACATTCCCGCAAACCCCGTTCAAGATGATACTGCTGCCAGTATACTTTCCTGAACAACTACTCGAACCACGTTCGGGAGATATGATCTACTGACTGGGGGAAGCATTCGCTACCTAAGAGCCAGAAGGATTGTTCGGCTGTGTTTATGCAGGAACTCCCAAACCAAGACCGGCCACTGCCTTGTATTCTCTGGAACTCTTTTGGGGCTTCACCTCGGGGCCGGGCAGTGAAATCTTCTCCCGAATAGCGATCCTGTTCCACCAAACCAATCTGAGCACTTTTCGAATATGTTGTGTGCTCAGATTCCAGCTATTTGGGGATATAAGAATTGTGGGGTTCCTGTACTGTTTTATTATGTTTTTGGGATGTTTTATAATATTTTATGTATTTCATGTAACTGAGAGAAACATAGAAACATAGTAACTGAGAGGTAATTGAGTTATCTAAATTCTAAAACATGTAACTGAGAGGTAATTGAGTTATCTAAATTCCCAGCTCAATTATCTCTCAGACCCAGTGCATCTTGGGAAAATTCCCTGTAAACTTGTCCTGGAGACCCCATACTATGGGGCTGTGCATAAAAAGCCGCGTGTGGGCTAATAAAAGTCAGTTGACTCCCAGAAGTGTGTGTCCTCTAGTTACTGGGGGAATGGACTATATTATTTAACCAGCTTCTGAGGATTCCAGCAGAGATATTCAGTCTCAGCATTGCAGTTCCACTGCAATTGGTTGGCTGCGATGGAATACAGACCTCACAGTGGAAGGAAGCCATGGTTCGGTGGATAGCAGTATACGGATGGGAAACTAATGGAGATGAACTACTCCGTTCTCAAACAAACATTAAAAGAAATCTTAGAAGCAAGGGGTAAGGTAGCCAGCAACAAATCGGAAGCTACTCTTATTGCCGAACTGATGGAGGGAGACCGAGCCAGCAGTGCTGAACCTCTGCCAGCTCTGGATGAAACTGAGTTTCAGAGGGAAGTACGGATAAGGCTGATATTTTACAGCGGAACCCCTCAGATGAAAGGGTGACCAGAGTGATGGCAGAGGCACAGGAGCTGGCCGTGCATGCGCATTAGCACCACTCGTTTGTTGATGTCGGAGGAAGCAGAGTGGGTGAGTATAAAAAGGTTTTTTTTTTTTAACCCTTGCAATGTTGTATTCCTTACACTATAAAATCCCTTTAAAATAGAAAGGTTGAAAGAGCTTACTACCTTCCTCTCGTTCCCTATGAAGTGCAGTAGTGTAAAGATTAGCTTTAAAACTGTAGGAAGTATTTTTATACAATTGTGCCTCCATTACAACTATTTTTGTCATGAAACAGTTTAAAGGATGGGATAATTTTTTTAAAATTTTTATTTCATGGTCACCAATGCACAATGTGTGCCTGTGAAATCTGACAAAAGTGTACAGCAATAATCATAGTGTTTGTCACAATAACTGAAATATGAATAATACAGTATTTTAGCAGTGACAAATGGCTTGTTGCTATGGAAAAAACCTTTATATATTAAATGTATTGTGTACATTGCATTCACTTATGAAGATGCTGTGATTACATGCATTACACTTTTTTTAGGACCAGAATGGAATAATATTCACTGTTTACATTAGCACCTCTGTAATGCATCGTTATATCATTTTGACACTTTATACGGAGCTCTTAAAAAAAAAAAAGAAATGTTTGCTGTAAATCATAGCATGTTTTATTTGTACAGCTGTTCGTGTTTCTTCATAATTCAACAGTGAACATACACATAGTATTATTAGTTTGGAAGATGATAAAACAGAAACTCTGACCTCATATTACACTTATCACTATATTGTTTTAAGACACTAGATTACACAGTGCTAGAACTCTACCTCATGGGTCACTGTATACCCATGTGTTTCTACTGACCTGGGTAAGCCTGGAATTTTTCTAGATCATCATATAACCCTGGTTGCCTAGTCATTTTACCATGCTTCATTCTAGTTTAAGGTTCTCCAAACTCTGGCCCTCAGGATGATGCTGAACTATAAGTCCCATGATTCTCTGGCTATCTGTTTCACTCAAACAATCATGAGATTTGTAGTTCAGCAACAACATATGGAGGGTTAGAATTTGGAGAACCATGTTCTAGATCACACTTTAGCCATTTTAAGACACCGTACAGCCTTGCCACCGCACTTCCTTTGTGCTAATCTAGAGATCCTACTTTCTTGATCACCCTGCATTTTTGCCTATTTTGAAACATGTTTTCTGCGTCATCGAACTGTCATGTACTGTGCCGTAAGACATAACTTTATGCTGGGCTGGATTTGCCAGTAGGCAGACAAGGCGGCTGCCTGCTGGCGCATGTGTACTGGACCTTCTGCTATGACTACAGATGAGCTACATGGTAATAGTATTTTTCTCTGCAGGGATATGTAGTGAGAAATGTACTTCTTGCCTCTCCAAACCATAGAACAAGCAACAGAGAACTGGACACACATGAGATTTCCCCGCATACAGGCACCTTAGATGTAAATTTAACTCTGTCTTTCTGTGTTCTAGTTTCTAAAAAAAAAAATAGATTCAGAAAACCTTATTAAACTGAAGGCGTGAAAAAAAATCAAAAAAATCCACATAATCATATAACAAGAAGGATGAGTTCGGAATAGTGGGAATTGCAGAAGGATTGGACACCTTTATATTAAGAACTATTTTGGGATTATAAAATCAGAGACATGACAAGAAAATAAGTATAAGGTTAATAAGTCCAAAATTAATCCAGAGGACAAAGAATGGCAAGTATAATAAAGGCAGTAGTTCAGGAACTGACAGCAGGGAGGTTCAAAGGAACAATATCATGCAATCACTGGATCTTTGATTGAAAAGCAAAATTCCAAGATATGAGCAGTATGGTCCAGGCTTATATACGTTAATATGACTGACAGGGTTTGTAGTCTACCATCAAAGCAAGTACTAGCTTGATATTTCAGGGAGATGATAATCTTGACTAGCAGGAGATATAAGGTAACTTCAGTGATATCAAAGTATTTCAAAGCTGTCAACATCTACTTAAAGATACGGGAGGCATTTTACAGACTAGGATGAAGGAATCAAATATAACAGTAATGTGGACAATCGATAATAAAAATAATAATAATACAAATTATTTATAATTAGTAACAGCACAAATAAAAGTCTCTCCTACGAAATTACCTTCCTAGAGGATCACTGGGGATACCACGAGTTTCTGTAGAACCAGACCTAGACTTTTTTGACTAAAAATAATAATAAAAATAATTTATAATTAGTAATAGCACAAATGAAAGTTTCTCCTACGAAATTACCTTCCAAGAGGATCACTGGGGATACCACGAGTTTCTGTAGAACCAGACCTAGACTTTTTTGACTAAAAATAATAATAAAAATAATTTATAATTAGTAACAGCACAAATGAAAGTTTCTCCTATGAAATTACCTTCCTAGAGGATCACTGAGGATACCAGGAGTTTCTGTAGAACCAACCCTAAAGATATTGATAAGAATACAGATTCTGGCTAAGCAGGAGAGCAAACAACTATCCCTAAAAGGACATTCTACAGCTCTTTTCAAATGTGTACATTGTGACCACTAGGTCATCCTATTGCCTTGTCTACTGTGGTGTGCTCCCTATGTCTCATCATTTTGATAGACTTTTAATTTGTTAATTAGTCATTTTTGTTTTTAAAGTTGGAGGTAGGTATTACTGTTTTTTTTTTTTTAATTATTGGTCCTTTATAGTGTCCTCACCAGAAGGATTAATGTTTTGATCGAAATACTGCTGCCATGATAAAGGGCACGATAAAGAACCATGGGCTGCAAAAAGTATTTCCAAACCTCTCTGTATTTTATTTGTGCTAGTGAAGTAGATGGTCTTCTGAACCGAACCAGAAGGGTTCTTTGCAGCCTTTTGAAGCAGACTGAGGTGGGTAACTTGGTGATCTCTCTGACTGATTCACTGGTTGACTGAATAGTAACTAAACAGTGTAAAACGAATGTGTCCTCTCTTTTCATTTAAAAAAAATATGCAGATTTCAATAAAAAATTGTCACTATTATAAGATAACCTTTTTGCACCCTCCGGCTGTCAATCAGACAACTGGTCCTGTTCCGTCCTGGTTGTTTAGCTCAATGGAGCTACACTCAAGAGGCAGCAATTGTCCAGAGCACCTGCCTTGAAAAGACGTCTCATTGTGCTTAATTGGGAAGTCCGTGATTGGACAGTCAAAGAAGGTCTGGGCTTGGAAAGAAGGGGAGGGCTTTTAAAGGCTTCAAACACGAGATCTGTAATGTTTATGAGCTGTTTTTAGATACAGCCCCAATGAAAAAAAGGTATAATTAAATGCATAAAAGGGGTATATCTACTAAATATGTTTGGGCGGTGGAGTGCTCTTTTAAACAATATTTTGTTGCATTGTTTGTATATATCTTTAAATTGTAAAAACAACACTCATATTAAAGAGAATGAAATATCCATGACTCAGGATTCATAACAGCAAATTACAATACTGCTCATATTACACAGGTAAACCACGAGAAGCACCTGAAGAATGCATGCCAATATTTCATTTGTGTCACTTGTGGAGTCAAGTGCAGTTTCTGCATATTTGGTTCTGTGCTGTGAATATGCCCACTCATATAACGTTAGTCTGTATACATTATATATCTTGCAGATCTGAGGATGGAATTCTTGCCCGGGGAGCAGTTTGACATGATTATATATAGATTTTTCCAAGCATAAATCAAACTGAACTATGAAACACAGCATATACTCATGTTTAAAAATGTATATTAATGTAAATAAAAAGTATTTATTTGCAATATTTGTCTTTGTTAAACATCCTGATAAACTACATTTCCAATAATCCCATGCTCCAGAGAGGATTATGGGATAACATAGAAACATAGAATGTGACGGCAAATAAGAACAATTCGGCCCATCTAGTCTGCCCAATTTTCTAAATACTTTCATTAGTCCCTGGCCTTATCTTATAGTTAGGATAGCCTTATGCCTATCCCACGCATGCTTAAACTCCTTTACTGTGTTAACCTCTACCACTTCAGCTGGAAGGCTATTCCATGCATCCACTACCCTCTCAGTAAAGTAATACTTCCTGATATTATTTTTAAACCTTTGTCCCTCTAATTTAAGACTATGTCCTCTTGTTGTGGTAGTTTTTCTTCTTTTAAATATAGTCTCCTCCTTTACTGTGTTGATTCCCTTTATATATTTAAATGTTTCTATCATATCCCCCCGTCTCGTCTTTCCTCCAAGCTATACATGTTAAGATCCTTTAACCTTTCCTTGTATGTTTATCCTGCAATCCATGAACCAGTTTTGTAGCCCTTCTCTGAACTTTCTCTAAGGTATCAATATCCTTCTGAAGATAAGTTCAATACCATAGCCCAGACTGAGAGTTTCCTTGGTGTAAACCTTCCTAGTCTGTCTAGGTATGCCTGAAAATGCAGACACAAGCAAACTCACTGGAAAAGTAAATTTTTATCATTATTTGTAAGTTTTATCTATATAATGCAGGGAGCTAAAACAACAGAAAAAAAAGCTGTCAAATTATTAATCATAGAGACAAAACCAAAAATGTGCCCATTACCAGCTGCCTTGAATCTACGGGAGTAAAAACATTTCATTTTTTGAAACCTTTTCCTATACCTAATATTTTTATTGCCACTAGAATTTGTTCGACAAAACTCTGAATTCCAGTGAATTGGACACTGAACTGAACAAAACTTGGACTATGCAATGATTATAACCAAATACAATACATTTTCGATTTTTAGCATACATTTTGACATTCTGATTTTATTTTTTGCGACAATTCCTAGTTTAGTTAATAACCCTATGTGACGAGACCAATCTTGCCACATTGCATTGTAGAAGCCTGGTTGCTCTCCTGCTGCCTCTGGACTATGGCCCCCTTTTAAAAGACTTTATTTTGCCTGGAGAAAAGCTGTATTCGTGCTTTTCTGCCAGTTGTTCGGTAGATTCAATCTACCGAACAACCGCACAAATGAATAGACCACCTGGGAGCTGGAGTGTGCCGGCAATTAACCTCCCTGAAGCTGCGGTTAACCGCAGCTTAATTGACGAATGCTGGGTGGCCGCCATTCGTATCCCGAACACGAGGTCGCGGCCATTTTAAACATACGAATGCACAGCGGTGTTCGCCCCTATTTTCATGGAACTAAAATCAGACACAGTTTTGCGCGAACACCGCTGAAGCCGCCGACCTCCCTTCTTGTTCGGTGGAAGTGCACGAACGGCCCGGTGTTCGGTAGTTTTGGTTGAAAATGTTATACCCCAGATAGGAATCCCATGGAGCCCATTCGTATGAAACTGACTGTAAAGATTTTGGCTCCATGGCGATTAAACTGTATTCGTGTGGTCTGAGCGCCATTCGCTTAATAATGTGCACTCAGACCTGAGCTATCTGGGGATATGTTACATGTCTGTGTTTTATGTAGTAAATGTTACTTTATGTATTTTAAAGTATAATACTGGTTTTGTGTCCCCACATGTGTAATGGAGTTTTGCCTTTGTCTTGGGAGATAATTGAGTTACTTCTCAATTATCTCCCAGGGCAGAGGGGAGGAAGCCAGGATGCATTGTGGGAATATACTGTGACTGTGTGTCCTATTTGTCTACTTGTCTGTCCCTTGTCACAGTCTCCCATTTGGTCCCCTAGGGGAGTGTCCACCAGGTGGGAGACCTGCATAAAAGCCGGGCAGGTAGCCCTCATTAAACAGACCACTGCTTGACCCTCAACACGGAGCCTTGTCTCGTCTTTGGGGGGATTTACTGTATGCTGCTAAGGACTGATTGCCAGGAGTGTAAGCCGCTTGGGAGCTTTTCCTGTTCGTCTGGTAGCAGCAATTCGTATGGTTCCTGTTCGTGTATTTGGAGTGCTACCTTATTCCCTTGTATGCCGTTCGGGAGTTTGGAGCATTCACTTGTATGCAGTTCGAGTGTTTGGAGCATTCCCTTGTATGCCGTTCGGGAGTTTGGAGCATTCACTTGTATTCAGTTCGTGAGTTTTGGTGATTCTATAGTAGCTGTGCCTGTCTCTAAAAGGGGATTATCGTCTAAGCGTTTTTTTCTCCTTTTGTGCAGAACGGTCTGTTACACCCTATTTGTGTTAGATAAAAACCCTACGTACATTCACCCAATGCTAACATTCTGGGGTGGCTTACCAACCCTTCAGTGTATTTTTAGATCTCTATGCAAGGTGATATGTAATAGACATATTTTGGACCATCTTGCACCAAGCTGAGGGATACATCTGCTCTAAGATTATAACGCATTGGGTATTTTCTTTTTCTTTGAGTTTTATCCTGAATATTTTCCTAGAGGTGATAAGGTGTTTCTTTGCCGGTCATTGACTTGCCTCTTATAGGATATGGGAGACCTTTGACAAGAGCGATGGAACAAATCCATTTTAAGTGATAAGGAATTAGCACTTCCTTACTATGTTTAAGAGACAATTATGGGTTTCATCAGTCTGCGTTGTATTTTGACTGGCACCCAGGAAACCAAGTAAAGACCTGGCACTTGAAGTTTTCAATCTCAAGGACCCTGTTTTGTTTTGTTCTCCTAACAGATAAAATAATTTAAAGACTTCAGTTAGAAGGGATCTGTTGCACTCATTGCAACTCTTGACATCACAGTAGTCAAATTGCCTCAAAGAAGGCTTTAGAAAATCAAACATTCTAAAATATATATATTTTTAATTCTTTATTTAGATTTTTGTTTCATATAATACAAATAACAGAAGAATAGAAGTAATAAAGTAAAGAATAATACCTTGGTCATATCACATTTACATATGGCAGTTATACAGTGCAATTAAAAGAAACATGTGTGTGTCACAACATTTGTCCCAAACTAGGAATGACAAAGAGCCCCCCCCCCCATAATCCCCCTAGATACCCCCAGCCAAGGCTCCTTTCTGGGCACTGAGCCATGATCCCAGCCAAAGTCCAGTAGAGTGGTCCCGGTTGGAGGTTGCAAAGTCACCCCCATAAATGCTATTTTTTTTGTTTTTCAGCATTCCAAAATATTTAATAGATTGGGAGACATTTTTTCAAGGCAAAAAAATATATTCTGGGGCAAAGTGCTAAATAAGGAGGAGTAACCATAGAAACCTCAAAAATGTTTTTCAAAATGTATCACTTTGCATCCAGAATAGCGTATGGTTTTCCTTTATAAATTTCCCTTCATTGTTTTAAACAGGAGAATGTAACAATCAATACCCTATAGCACTAATGCACCATCTTATAGCCATCATCAACGCGTAATCAACATATGTTCACCCACCAGGGACCTGGGAGAGAAGCTGGGGATGGATAATGGGAGACCACGAGTATCTTACATGCACTTATAATATGATTCTTTACATAGGTACATTCCTATAATAAAGCCTAGGAGAAAAAACAACAAATAATAGTGCAATATCGTCTATACCGCTTATTATATTATCCAAATGATACTCTAATGAATTTAAACTCACAAGAGTGGAGCCACTATATACTGGGCTCAAATGGTTCGCCTTATGGGATATATAAGGTCCCACTCCCTCCTCTGTGAAACAGGATCCTTATGAAGGGTAATCACAGGTATACCAAAGAAATATGCTTTTTTTCTTTCTCTCCCTCCGGTCCCCATTACTTCCGGTTTCCGGCTTATGCGTTCTACCATTGGAACGCATAGGTATCGTATGCTAATTTCTTGTAAGTCCTTTGTTGAAACCCCTCCTGCGTTCTCATCACTTCCGGTTTCCAGTATATGCGTTCCACCGTTGGAACGCATCGATATCATGCGCTGATTTCCTCTAAACCTTTCGTTGGAGCGCATCCTGCATTTCACATGTTTATCAGTTTCAATCTGCGTGCAGTCCCACTTATTGAGAAGCGCATACAAGCACTGGTAATGTCTCTATTACTGATTGTGACCGCTCACAAATTTGAAAAAAAAGAGGAAAAAGGGGGAAAAACATTTCAATACAAGCAGAGATTCAATGTGAAAAATAAAAATAAACATTTTATATAAAAAATACATTTTATATAAAAAAATATATAAAACACATTAATGGGAGCTTGAATTCTCATGTGCTTTCTTATATTTGTTTTTAAGGAGGTTGGAAGACCTAATGATGTATCTTAATGCCTCTTATGTTCGCATTTTACATATCTTTTAGGTTGCTTCATGAAGCTAGTGTTATACACTAATGTTTTTTACATCTATCATTACATATTAATCTTGTAGAGAGCATTGTATACACATGAGATTTCATACATGTCTATTTTCCATTACACATAAGTCATTTATCCTCAATGTATAAGGCTTTTTCGTTAAACTACATAGCAACACTAACACTTTATAGTCCATTGCTTATATATATTTGCACTATTATTTGTTGTTTTTTCTCCTAGGCTTTATTATAGAAATGTACCTATGTAAAGAATCATCTTATAAGTGCATGTAAAATACTCCACCTTATTTTCTTGTTTGTGTATTATTTTACGTGCATCGCTATGTTATGATGTCAAAACTAAATCACACTAACATTATGTACAGTTACTTATAAAAAAAAGTTGAATTGTGGAACAAAGGCTGTGTATCGTAAGTAGGACTCGAGATTACAAAATGGCCTATAAACTCCGGATTTTCTATAAAGCTGTAACTCTGATAAAATGTTATGCTTTAGGCTGGAAACTGCAGGGAGGAGAGACATACAGCTGTCACATGGGCTTGGCCTGACTGGCAATGGAGTAAGTTGCACCCTCCTAGGCCCCAGCTCATAAAAACCCTTATAATACGCCACTTGACAGCCAAAATTGGGAAATCCAAAAGGGTGTTTACCCTAGGATTCTCTCACGCTGACCCCCCGAGACATTCCGGACCCATGGATGAGTTTCTTGCTACGCTGCAGGGCCTGCGGAGTGCCCGTGAGCCAGACAAGATGGCGCCGGCTTTGCTGGTATTTGAGAGCATGGCGAGCTCCGCACATGGCCTGATGGGCTGGAAGACTTTCTCTCACATCTTAACGGAATTAGCCTCCATCTCCGCCAACATGTTTACCCGCACAGACAAAGCTGAATTACTGACCGCAATGTGTACGGCTATCAGAGAGGAGATCATGGAGATACAGAGGGACCTTACTGTACTAGAAACCAGGGAGGAAGCAGACAGGCAGCAGACAATACAGAACAGTTTTGCTGGAACTGCGTAGACAGGTTGAAGACATAGATAATAGGGGCAAATGGAATAACATCCACATTAGGGGCCTGTCTGAGGCTCCAGGAGAGGCCCTTCCCGAAAGTCAGCACTTTGGCCTGGAAAGAGCCCACAGGGCCCTCAGACCCTCCATGGGGAACGGGACACCACACACCCCACATAGGGATCTTGCTACAGTCGGGGCCTCATGATTAGGCACCCCTGATGCTCGCTTTGGTCTTACCTCTCAGGGAGCAGAGGGTTAAAGATAATCTTACACACAGGTCCACAACTTGGGGACATATATCATTTTGGGTGGGATACCCTGATCGGGACTGGGGTGATATAGTTGCCAGGAGGGTTTTGGCTACAGACCCAGGGGTCCTTGTTTGGGCTGTGGCTCCCCATTCCGACTGCAGACACCACTGAACCCTTGTAGACTACCTCTAGAGAAGCCGCCTTGCAGCCCGGAACCCCGCCTTGAGTTCCAGAGCTGCCCATCCAAAAAGTAATAGACAGACTTTGAGCTTAGATCCCCATCTCTGGCAATGGCCATGGTGCTGGACTCTACTGAGAACTGCTCTCATAACTTGAGCTGAAAAGTTTCTTGCTAATGTTCCTATGGTGGGTTGTGGGCATACTAAAGGCTCTACATGGGGGGTCCCTTGGGCTGGTCCCCGGGACACCATGGTGAGATTTTTGCAGGAGTGGGGTTGCCGAGTAATATATGGACCAGGGGACAGATGAGTCAAGTCCAGTGCGGCCCTAGAGGCGGAGGGAACTGGGACAAGACAAGTAGGAAGGGGGAGACCAGGAGGGCGCATGCCGCAGGTCAGGCTCAAGGGCCTTGCAATGGATAGGACCAGGTAGATGTCCATACAACAATAGCCAGCATGGGGACAGGGGAGACTGTGGGGTTATGGGGGAGAGCCCTGTTTAGAAATGTAGGGGGTGGTGGGAGCCGGGAAAGGTTTGCCGTTATATTTGCCATTCTGTGTTCTGAAAATACGTACATTGTTTATTTCATGTTTAAAGAGGTTTAAATTGTCTTTGAACACTATGGAAAGGGCTGCATAAAGCCGAGACGACAGCTACTGACGCATAGAAAAGGCACGTAGTGGGTGGGTAACTACGGGGTTGCACACGACCACAGCAGACATCCTCGAACTAACATATGCATCTCCATATACTAACTGACACGTGGGCTGGGTGTCCTCGGGGCCTGGAAATCACGACAGTACAACTGACACATTTCAATCGGACACAGACCCCCAAGTGACTGACTCTCATTGTACCACTGTGAATAATGGAGTACTTAATATCCCATAACCACAGATCGGACACTCCCTCGAGTCGTAGTCTCCTATCCGGGCATTAGACACCTGAATATACTTTTCCTGCACCCCATCTTTTCTCTTCTACATCTCAATTCCCTCTCCTGTTCTTTTTCATTACATAGAATGCCTGAAATAGTCGATCCGGCCTTTCTCAACCTTCTTCGGCACCCTAAAATGGCTAAACGAGGCTTCACGCCTACCCTACTCCGGTTCTGGACTAATAACATACGAGGATTGAATATTCCTTAAAAACTTTCCCAACTGCTCCGAAGCCGGTGGGCCAAGCGCGCCTCTATAGCCATTCTTCAGGAAACACACTTCTGTGGCCATGACACTCCCACACTTAAAAATCACCAATCCCCCTTGGACTTTTTTGCTAACCACACTGAAGCCAGGAGGGCGGGTGTAGCTATTCTATTCGCTAACACAGTACCATTAGTTTGCGAAGAGTTACTCGCAGACCTGCAAGGAAGATATCTCTTCCTTAAGGGGACCATAGTTGACCACAAGTACACTTTTGCATGCATCTAAAGTCTGAATTAGAACCAACATATCTTTTTGACACGAACTCTGTTCCGACTGGAAAAATTCAGAGAGGGGCTCCTTCTGGTTGCAGGAGACATTAACATACCTCTAATACCATGACAGGATACCTCTAGGGGAATTAGCTCTCTTCCACACAGACACATCCACCTTGCTAGGCAATTCCTATGGGGCTGGTAGATTGCTGGAGGGTGGTGCACTCAGATGACAGGGACTTCACGTTTTACTCCAAGGTTCACAAACACTATAGCCGTATTGATTACTTCTTCTTGGCACAAGAATTCCTACCCATATTCATTCACTCAGAGATAGAGACCACGGTTAGCACCGACGACTCACCACTATCGCTTACACGGTGCTCCTCCTTGTATAAGCCTAGGAAACGACAGTGGAAGCTGAATAAAAGAAGGAATCCTTCAGGCATTCCATTTGTACTATACAGAACTATATAATCTATCCCAATCACGCCAAAGTGAGGCCGTGCATCAGTGGCACCACCTGGTCACCGATTTCCCTGTTCACAATGTTACAAGGACACTGTCGGCGGAGGCGGCATAGGAACTAGAACAACCACTGACTATTGAGGAGCTAACTGAAGCTCTTAAATTGTCAAAACCCTCTGAACAATTTAAGGTCCACATTCAAGAGCGAGATGGGCTGATAGCTCTAGCAACTAGCTGGGCCCTTACCCTCTTTTGATATGATTGTCACCACCAAAGCCAGGGAGACCAAGGGGAACTGCCCCCCCGTGTGGATCGAGTTGATCCCTTTCAGAAGCCTCGGCAAGAGAAAATTGCGAAACGTGCATTGGTATGCCAGGGGGTGGCCCCTGGTGCCCAGCGGGTTTTGACAATTTAAGAGCTTCAGTTAGCTCCTCAATAGTCAGTGGTTGTTCTAGTTCCTCTGCGGAGTCCCGCCAAGTCTCGCACTCTCAACCCACCCGCCAGGTCTGGGTTGTTCATGATTGGGGTAAGTGGGTTGGGTGACATCGTCAGCTGTTGTTGAAAGCCGAGCGCACACCAGACGCCCAGTATAGCATCTATCAAGGGGTTATTTGTGCTTAGAGAGCTCAGTGTCCATTTACCCAGCCAAATCGTGGATGGGATTTTACCCTCTGCTTGTTGGGTCTCCAGAGACACCCATAGCTTCTTTGGATAGCAGACTGGATAGCAGACTGGATGCACTTGCACCACTGGTGCACACCCAATCAGCTTCAACCCATCACTGCATTGATACAGGACAGACCACCGACCTCATTGGAACAGTTCCCATACCACCAAGTGAAAACATACTATCAGTCCCTAACTGACCGAGGACAGATACACAGTTCAAGACGTTTTGTGCCAGGATGGAACAAGTCTCAAAGGGCATCTCTACCATGTACACACTGCTTATGTCCAATAGAGGTAAAATAACACTTGAGTACACAAGTAGATGGGAGAGGAAAATAGGAGTCACCCTCTCAGATCAGGAATGGGATAGAATCTTAACCATCACACACACATGCTTCCTTAGCTCTAGGTTCCAGGAAATTAGCTAAAAGTTGCTAACATTCTGGTACCGGACTCCAGACGTCCTACACCGAATGAACGTAGAAAACTCACGGGAATGCTGACGATGTAGACAAGATGGGGGGACCAGCCTGCGCATATGGTGGTCCTTCCCCGCTATTGCCCTCTACTGGAAGATGATACATACTAAAATACAAGAAATTCCAGGCACTACCCTAGCATTTCAACCTCTGACCATGCAGCACTCCACAACAACATTGAAACACTACAAATAATCACTGACCCTCCCACTGCTACCTGCATCTAAATCCCTGATCCCAGTATATTGGAAACGGATGGATGTCCCCACCCTTCAGCAATGGGTAGCCAAGGTCGATGAAATACACAATATGGAGTCTTTGACAGCAGCCCTATGGGGACGCACAGAGAAGTGTGTGCAAACCTGGACCCCTTGGCTCTTATACATCTATGGGGCCCGTACGGGCGGGTAAGCCCAATAAGGATCCTACAATGATGGACGGGATGCTGCGGGGGTTACCGCGGTGCGGCGGGGTGATGGAGGAAGGCAGCTACAAACATAAACTCTCCTCAATTCTTCTCTACCATCCCCCCCCTTTCTTCTCCCCTTTTCTCCTCTCCAGCTGTTTTCCCCCAATCTTTGACCTCCCCCTTACCCTGACCTCTTTCTGTGTTATTCACAGTTTACCGCTCCCTCGACTTGTATAACTTAGCAGCTGTGATACACAACATTGACACAAAGACTGATAGGGATGGTTAACCAGTCCACGACTAAACTTGCAGCTACAAACGTACCTGAAACTAAGTGATGAGGACCCAACCCCCTGTTAGGGATATGCACCATGTCTGCAAAGGCAAGACCTAATGTAACCAATGCAACCATTGACACCTGTAGACAAACACAGAATAACACACATGCAAAATATTTACTAGACACGAGACAGCGAACAAAGACCACAAACGCCTTTTAGGCAGAAAGAAGTTTTGTATTATTTCGAGCAATAAGCAGTAAGCAAACGGTTACGGAAATGTGTCTATGCTATCCGAGGCCTAAACATTTTGTCATTGCGAATATACTTATACTATGCTGATATCCTGTGTTGAAAAGACAACAATGTAAAATGATGACACAAAACTTTAATAAAGTTGTCAAAAAAAATTAAATATTCTGCTTTAAGATAGTTTTGTTCAGAGCCTTCATTTAATATAAGTTAAGTAATAATATTTGTATACTCACTAAGAAGTTCCAACATGTCTCTCTACGCATAGATTATCCACTTTGTGATATTTGCTTTACAAAGGGTTTACCAGAATTGCCCTGCACTGCTTACCTTTGGCGATAAAGAAAAACGTCTTTGTTTTTCTCTTGTTTAGATTATATCCTCTTAGTTACAGATCTTTTAAATGTGTTATGCCCCAATGTCAGTGAACAAAAGCAGCTGCATTAAGATAATTCATGAGATGATATTGTTTTCTCAGAGTTGGAAAGCATGATAAGATAAGAGAATAAGAGAATAAATCTCCCCTTCGGAAGTTTTTATAAGATTTTACCTGACTTTAATGTAACGTATCGGCATAGCGGCTTGAAATGTCAAAGGAAGGCTGTCATCAAATAGTATTATATTGTTTTACAATAGCAGATTACATATAATATGACCTCTGTATATTATTTCATAACACATTCAGTAGGCTTCAAAATGCTCCATACTTTTAGGCCAAAAAATTACTTGCGATGGCAAGCCATGTGGGTCCATGACACACTTCGCCAATGGTTAGTGGTTGAGTAGAAATATTCTGTCCTGCATTCAATGTATATATATGTTGCATGGGGTTTGTAATCTTTAAAGGGACACTATAAGCACCAAAACAACTTTAGTTTAATGAAGTGTTTTGGTTTATAGATCATGCCCCTTTAGTCACACTGCTCAATTCTCTGCCATGTAGGAGTTAAGTTGAATAGTTTATGAAGTCCTAGCCACTCCTTCCCTGGATGAAACTCACACAGCCTTCCTAGTATGTATGCTGCCTGATAAAGATTCTAAATTTTGCACCTTCCTTAATTTCTCAGTGTGTTTAATTTAGAATATCCTATGTCCCTCTCTGCTAATAACTTACTAGAGCTGACATCATCCACCTGTGTGTGATTAAAGTTCAATTAAAGTTCAAGTTCAAGAGCATATCTTCTAAAGTGAACACATTGTGCTGTGTGTGATCTGATTGAAAGTGAAACCATTTTTTTTTCATGCAGGCTGTGTGAGTCACAGCCAGAGGAGGTGTGGCTAGGGCTGCATAAGCAGAAACCAAAAGTGGTTTACCTCCTTAATGGCAGAGAATTTTGAAGTGAAACTGCAGAGACTTAATATATACACCAAAATGGCTTAATTAAGTTAAAACTTTTTTTTGTGCTTTCAGTGTCCCCTTTAAGTCTGCTTATTCAAGAAAATGTTAAATGGAGTGTTACTGTGTGTTCACAACTCTTGACGCTACCTGCTCTAGAACCCAGTTGACAGTATTTCCCCTAATACCATTATGCATATGTAACGGACCGCCTGGCACCCCGACTGGGTACCTCCTTTACTGGATGCTCCTAGCACTTCCAGAGGGCTCCAAGCGCTCTGCCAGACACCACAACCACCGCAGACCACACAAACCGCCGTAGCTTGGTTGGGGTCTAGCCATCTCCTACCCACCCTGGACCTACGACAAGGCTCCAGGCTCCAATCGGTGAACCTCTCCTCCAAGAGAGGAAAACAGGAACAAGCTCTTAAAAAGAGCTTAGAAGTGATTATCCAAAGGAGCATGCAAAGCATAGCAATCCCTTGTAGTGATATAGCTGGTTACCCCCAATAAGAGACAGGACTCGAGATTGAGGATGAAGAAGAACTGACTCCATTGAGCGTTTATTCCTGCTTATACACAACTTTCCCAGCAAGGTTACCACCCACGTGGACCTTGTGGGGCACTGGAACTGTAAATTTAACAACCAATAAAATAAAGGCACATGGATAAGCACACCCACATTTTACAATGAAAATCCTCCCCTCTGCTTGGGAGATAATTGAGTTAATTACTGTATCAACTCAATTATCTCCAAGCTAAAAAACATACTTTTATGCCAGTTTTGTAACTTTGTGAGTTTACATGCAATATCAATAAAACTTATATTTTTATAACCAGCATAATTTGGGGACAAACATATCCATAATTCACTTGAATTGGTTAAGTGGTTCAGGAGATAGGTGGAAGTCATATTTTGACAGAGGAGGGACAAAGCAGCCAGTTTCAACTAGTCTGGCAGTGTCCCAGGGACAACGACCTGCTGGAGAACAATGGGACAGGGGCAGGGGAAGAGGCACACCTTCCCATGGATTCAAAGGGGCAGAAAAAGTGTCCCAAGAGTTTCAATATGTTCATACACTGTTTTTAAATGCCAGCACTAGTCCAAATAAAAGTCCATAATACCAAGTGATGGTTTTAAAGGGTCATACACCCCAGGGCCATAGTCACGTGGCAAGAGGCTGGCAAGCAGGCTTCTCCATAAGCCAGGGGAGCAGAGCAGTTTGGCACATAGAGAGCCAGTGGCAAATGGCAGTTTGTCATAGTATATTTTATAGTATTGTGTAATACAGGGGTACACAGTTAATGATAGTCTTAGTGTAGTGCACAAATTAATGTTAGGTTATAGAGTAATTTTTTATGTTTATTTTAGTGTAGTGTGTAATTGTAGTTTAGTGGTTAATGTTTAATGTATTGTAGTGTATTATTGTTGGGTAGGGGTTAGGGGGAAGATTTCACTCCAAGGTCTGATACATGTCTCTGTGGTGCCAGAAGGTGGCAGATCTATCAATCTGTCTGTCTGTCTTTATATGGAAAACTGCACTCAAAATAGCTTTTAATAAAATATACATGCAATTTGGGGTCTACATCATATATAACAATTGTCTTTTTGCCAATGATAATACATATTTATTGACATTCTATTCATTCTTTGCAAAAACACTTTTTATAGGCAAGCAGAGAGCTCAATGAAACACCTCGACATTCAGTGTCAGTTTACACTATATAGAGGTGTTGGAGGGATAGGTCAAAGTCCATTACATTACAATTCTAGTACTTGCTACTATCTAAAGCCCAAAGTACCTTCGAGGGACACATTAACCCTTGCCATCAGCAGGCCTCCTAGAGTTATACAGTTTTAGGGATGTAATATATAAAATGTGAATTTCTGAGCAATATCTGCAGAAAACAAACAAAGCTCACCATGGCTTAATAATCTAACGTCAACCATAACCGCTCTAGATAAGCCAAAATGTATAAATGTATCAAAGTCTATACAACCCCCCCATGTCACATTTAATCCCTAACTATAAAGGGAAAATACCCTATAAGGCTCCTGTAGATTTTGCAAACACATTCAAGCTAATTCATTGGATGTGCAACTTCCTGAACCCTAAACTGAAAGTATGGAATTTGTTGAAACTGACCAGAATTCAGAAAAGTTTGCACTTGCCCAACAAAGCTGCCCACTTTAAAGTGTCCTATTAGATTAAAGGAATATCCCATACTGCCATTACACAGATCTAATTAACCCATAGCTCTCAACTATCCCTATTGAGGAGGAATATTTTTTTTGGGGGGGGGGGAGTGAGAAAGGCGAGCAAATCCATCTGTCCCTTTTTTCCATCCTAATGTCACTCTTTTCTAGCAGCTCCATATTTTTGGTGTGTCTCATAAAGATATGTTTAGTATATTTTAATGATATATATATATATATAGATATATATATATATATGTGTGTTGGCCTCATATATATATGTGTATCATTATGAAAATGTCTGATGGCAGATTGTCTTAACATCTTGACATTTCTTGCATCGAAAACTAAGAAATAAACTTGCTATGCATAGGACTTGGGCGGAATTAATTTCTGTCTCATTATACAGTTACAAATATTTCAAAGGCAAACATCTAAACTGCTATTGTGTCCTGCACACACTATAATTTCTATGACAGCCACAGTTATTCCAATCAAATATTCATTTTGTTTAATTAAAAATACATAGCAAGATCAATGTAACACCCATGTTAACATAGATAATGCATTATACAGTTTTGTAAAAAATTTATAAACTGAAAAACATATATCTCTAAAAAAATTATTTTTGTAGAAAAATCAAGGACTTTGACCATCCTCTGGCATAAAAGGTCACTCGGGATCTATAACATCGACAAAAAGACAATTCTTATACATGATGTAGACCCCAAATTACATGTATATTTTAGTTTTGCTAACTCCGACTCCGATCATTTTCTTGAGGGTTTGGGTTCAGAGATGTTAAATACATTTTACAAATATGTTAAATCATTTTATTAACAAATGTTCCTCATCCAATTGAGCTCTTTCCACATTCAAGGATACCCCTGACATCCTCTTCTTGAAACTCGTTAATTTGGTATATATTGATAAAGTTTGTAATTTGTTTTAGATGTGGCACAGAGAACAATAAATCAGGTAAAAATTTATTCCCAAAATAACAAATGCAATTAAAATGCAAATATTAATCTTATTTAGCAATTGCTCTGTTAATTTATGCTGTGTACTAAAGTGTGCATTTTAACAACCTTCCCGATGCAGAGTTAGAATTTGAGGCTAAGAAAAAATCCCCCCCCCCAAAAAAAGTAGGAAAAGTATTTTTTTTCTAGCTAGGTAATTTTGATTTTTAATCTGCAATTTGCTTCTGGATTCTCCACAATTCTCGGTTTAATCAATAATGTCTTTATGTTTGTTTAGTGAAAAGTTCTATTTCAGAGTTACTGTTCAGGTGACAAGTGTTCAATTAAATGATGCACTTTAAAAAGTATTATTTTAATGAAGGAGATTTATCAAAATATTCCATTAAAAAAAAATAGTGTAAAAATCGAAAAGGGGAGCAGTCACCAATGTAATGAAGTTTTGATTCCAGGGTGATTACCCCACTTTTACTACTTAAGACTAATGTTTACAACCAAACACTTTGTAAATCAGCGTTTAAGTTCGCTTTTTATATTGACCTAGTTCAATATCAGCTCTGTATTGGATATATTTGAACTTTATGGTTAGATATTGCTTTCTCGGGAAAACCTCATTCATCAGTGAAGATGTTGGATGAATCTTCTTCAAGACACATGGTGGAGATCAATTATACCCTCGAAGAGTTTGACTAGAATGCAGGCAGTTAAAAATACATGTCTTAATGAGAAATTTTAGAATTATCTAAATACTTGTGGGCAAGCTTCTTCAAAATGTCCAAACCCCTAGATATCTCAAGTGGTCTAACATTTAAATTGCAAGATGTGTCCTTCGATGTGTCTTTGCATATAATGTTATCAGTTTTCTAAATATCTGTGTTGTTTCTGTCTCTGCTCAAAATCTTTTCTTATAATGTATCACCAACAGACAGCTGTCCACATGAATTCTTTGTTGACAAACAGGCGTGCGATCTTTTTTGACATCTCAAATGACCGTGTTTATAGCTACATGTGTAACTGTAAAAACATGTAAAAATCAAGCATTTTTTATGATGTAGCCTAAAAGATTTGTTTGCATGAACAATGGCATGGAAAGGCAGACTATAAGTCAATAATTTGTGATGGCTCATTTACTTATGGTGCCACCTGCAGAACGTATTCAAACCTCAGGGTCATGCCTTCTCTTCCCAGCATGGGCTGCTCCCCATCTCATTCTTCTAAGGTTCCGAAAAGAATTACCATTAGGTCGGATAATGGTAACATCAGTTCATCAGCTGCCTTTTTGTTCACCTTGTACTTCCAGCTTGAGAATGTATTTGAGAAGTCTGAGAATGAGTCTGAGAATGTGTATCTTGCATCACCCTTTGGGAAAGGGAAGAAAGTATATAGATTATTATTTCAGGGAATAGTTTGGGCATTTTACGTGAGATCCATAGGAAAGAGCATTTGTATGGTTTTAATCCAAACACAAATGCTACACAAAAATGGATTACTCTAAGCACTATAATTACTTTTTTTATTTTTTTACAATTACAAATATAAACTATGAAGCTACCTGCTTCGACCCAACCCAGAATAATGTACACATTTCATAAATTCAGGTGAGAAGGGACTTGATAGACAAAAACTATAATATAAGTTTAAATAGAATTCCTTCCCGAGTTGTTTTGTTGCCAACAATATTTGTGCAAACCATGAACTTGCAAACATCAGAATTTTTAAAAATAACCATTGTGGATGTCTGCCGTTTGTTCCTTCCCAGAATCCTTAGCGGTAGCATATGTTCTGAATGTAGGTTATATCTGAAAGAGAACAGGTCAGCTAGAATTGTGATTTGTGATGTATATTTGTGTTGAACAATGCGCTGTTGTTCTTAATCTTTTTTTTTTCTTGAAAAACTAACAATAGTGATTTATTATAATAGTTCATAAATAATATATTTATCAGTAAATACGATCAGCTCAAAAGTTCACCCTAAGCCTTTTATTTAACACTGTAATAAGCATTTGCTAGAAAGATAAACGTTCAGATTATATTCTGGTTTGTTTGATTCTATGATGAAATACCTCAATATAGGTATTGTATATACCGCTGATCGCTTGAACGGTAAACTTTGCTATTTGTATGTATATCCTTCCTTTGCTTCCTTGAAAACCATTTTATTACCAGCATCAAGCATATCCTTTTGTACTGAGGATTAGTGAGACATTGTCATTTTTATGCATTTCGATGCAATTACAGAGGGACAAAAGATGACTAGCTCCTCGTCTTTTATGTCAAATAACCATTTACCTTAGACTGCATTATTTCTCTTGAGTGCACTAGATACCATTTTCCTATCACTTTTGAAGTTTTGTTTAGAGAAGAATTAACTTTAAATCTGAAGGTTACTCACTTTACACTTCTCCAAAATTCTTGCCGAAACCTGTGCTGTTGTAAGAAGTCTGTTTGATTTAACCCTTATTTCACATGGAGTGAAACTACACCTCATCCGACTTCTGTACACATGACTGCCAAATACAAATATATGATGCAGGTATGATTTCATGTAAAAGATAGACACTCTAAAAGTAAAAATAATAATAATAAAAAAAAGAAATATAGTATGTATGTGTTATGCCATAACTGTATCTGTTTTTAATTGACTTTTTGGGGGGTCAGAAAATCACTGAAAAAAACAGTACATTTTAATGGATCAAAAAAACCCACTAATGGGGATATTCTTTAAATACGGAAGTGAGAAGAATAGACAAGATAAGTTATACCTATTTCTAATTTCTCTAATTGTCTAGCACCATAAAAAAACTTTATAAAGTGGTTAAATGAACTCTCCAAGTACCATAACCACTACAATGCACTGTTATGATTATGGTGCCAGGATGGTCTTGGACCCCACTTTTCTAGAATGGTTTGACGTTTTAACTGTGGTCTGACTTCACACATTTCCTCGCCTCCACTGTTTCAGCCATTAAGCAGGAAGCTAATGCATAGGAGCTTCCTGTTGCCCTCCTTAGCTAAGCCCTGTAGTGCAGGGATAGCTCGTTGACTGGGAGTGTCAACTAATCTATCTCAGTCATTGAGCTAAGCCCTATGCTGCTCGGCCAGGCTCAGACATGGGAGGAGAACCCGGCAGACCCCAGGTAAAAAGGTTTTAGAGCAGTTTGACCACTTCAATGGGGGCATCGGGGCACTCCTTGCTCCCTAATCAATATGGGGCACTGTAGTGGTTATGGTGCACTGAATAATCTTTTAAAAGGTCACACTTTACAGTCAGAGTGCTTTGAGAGTTACAATAAAATTATATAATAAAGTAATAAGAATGTATGCTTGTTATGGCATATAGGGTATAATTATTATTTAATATAGTTTGAAATTATGTGAAATAAGTGACTGAAACAAAAAGACAGAGACATAAAATATATGAAATACAATCAACGATCGTCCTGCTTAGTTCTCAGATGTTGGTGAATGTCAGAAAACTAACTATTACATAAAGTAAAACAAACCTAAACATAAAGAAATAAAGCGTTACTTTGAAGAGAAGGATTTCATATATTGACTTGAACATAGTTGGTGAATACTTCACATAATGACCTCCCAGAATGATAACTTTCTTTTGTAGTTTAATTTAAATAATAGTGATATGATTTCAAAACAGTTCATACGCTGCCAACAAGAAATCAAGTAATGTATTGGAGTTAACATTTCTCCAGGCTGAATTATTGCAAATATTGGCAGAAAATGTAAGAACAGCAGCACATTTGGGATTCAAATGTTTTAATTATCAAAACTTTTAAATAAATCATTCTGGAAATTACAGATTCTGTTTTTCTAATTTCTGCATTGGTGGTGGTTATCAAACTAAAATCTATCAGTGACAAACATCAGCATCTGGTACAGAATACAAGTAAGATTAATCTCTTTTACATTAATTATAAAATGGGGAAGATTGGCCGTGGGTGTGATGGATTTGTAACTTCTTAAAAATGTTAGGACACTGTATGCCGTCCAAAAATAGTGGATTTAACGCCATTAATATGGCATGGGATGTCCATCAGTTTTGGTGTGAACAGGGTTAAATCCCTGCTTGCACATTGGAGACACAGGTCTCAACTGATACTTGGGGGTTTCTTTTATGTTGGGGCCATATTTAGTGGCTGATGAGTGGTATGCAAGACTCCAAGTGAGCTCTGCATATCACACATTAGATAGTGTTCACAGAGTGCTCTGTACTGTGTGAGCTGGGAAATCCCTTTGCTGATGTCAGTACTATTTGTCATGATGTCATGAAACAAAAAATTTGGCACATGTCCTAAAACAAGCAAAGCAATAGTTGAGCCCTTATGTATGTTTATTGACTTGGAGTTCAGTCCATGGTGCCAAAATAAAGATGATTGGAGTTAAAGGGACACTGTAGTCACCAGAACAACTACAGCTTTTTGAATTTGTTCTGGTTAGTAGAATTATTATTCAGAGAAAATGCAATGTTTACATTACAGCCTAGTGATAACTTCACTGGCCACTCCTCAGATGGCTGTTAGAGGTCCTTCCTGGGTCATGGCTGCCTAAAATGTATCCAAACATTCTGTGTCTCCTCCCTCTGCATGCAGACACTGAACTTTCCTCATAGAGATTCATTGATTCAATTCATCTCTATGAGGAGATGCTGATTGGCCAGGGCTGTGTTTGAATCAAGCTGTCTCTGCCCCGGTCTGCCTCTTTGTCAGTCTCAGTCAATCCTATGGGGAAGCATTGTGATTGGATCAGACCACCACTTCTGATGATGTCAGCAGACATGTTTTTACTATTGACTATTCTGAGTCAAACAGCATGCAGAGCTACAGCTTCAGGCTTGAATACAGTAAGATTTTGCTATATTTATGGAGGCATGAGGGGCCCAGGGGGCTAGATGGTGGTTTTAACACTATAGGGTCAGGAATACATGTTTGTGTTCCTGACCCTATAATGATTCTTTAAATAAGATGATTGATGGTTAAGGGACAGCCACTAAATTTTGATTTTATTCAGAGATCAGAGAAGTGGCTGAAAAGGGGAAAGAAGGAGCAGCAAAAATATATATTTATATAGTATATGTTTAATACATTTACAATATATCAACATAATTTTTGTACTGCTCCTAATTTTTCTATTTTTTGGTTGATTTTTCGCACTTGGTCTTTGAACAAAATAGCGTGAAAATGTACCTGATGGGAAGATTCACCTATCAGTATAGTGCAAATTATAGACATAATAAATTATTAAGATGTCGATGCGTTAGTGTGTTTGTGTAAATATGTTGTAAACTGGACAGAGTTTATAGAGGTGATGGGTGGAGGTTTCTTTCACCACGGCAGAAAAGACGTATCTTCTGCTCCTCAAATACTCTTTCTTTTTGGCTTTTATTGTTTTATTGCTTTTATTTCCTCTGTTATAGCACACAAGAAGATCGTAACAAGTGCTTAGGGAGCAGACAGATGAAGTATCAAGTTCAGAGAGTTGTGTCCTGTTAAAGCTTGACTCACAGCAGGGCACTAGATAGCATGTCTCTTTCCTTGAGAACTGACTGCTGTACTTTTTGACAGATAGTTAGGGCTTTGATGGTTCAAAATGCTTAATGTTTTGTGGCTGCAAATGTTAACCTAGTTTTTGTCCATGTCACATTAAACTACAGCTGTCCATACTCCATTTGATAGGAGTTAACAAAATGTGTAATTATTATATCGAATAATAAAAAAAAATTGAAACAATATGATCTGTTCTTAAACCCTTAAGGACAGTCGGTGTTCTATGCCATCCTTTTTGAGGCGGTCCTAAACGCTGGCGGGTGGCATAGAATGTTCCTGCCGTCCTTATTACTTACTGTGTCCCCGCCATTACCACGCCGGTGGTCGCGATCCTCTGGTCTGCCTGGGAGCTCAGGCAGACCCCTCTGCCTGATTCGCCCCCCCCGCCATGTGATCGCGGAGTCCTCGCGACCACATGGCCAGAATAGCCGGCTTATGGAGTGCCTGCAGGGGGCCTGCGTGAGCTCATTGAGAGATCATTGTACATTTACCCCCTTCAAAAAATAAAGCATTTGTGAGATAACAGGGTTATTTACTAAAGTGAGAATTCAAAGTGAATTCAAGGTGAATTTCAAATTTAAGGCCAGAGTAGCAAACTGACTTAGATAATTTTTCCAGTTTGGCTATTTTGACCTTAAAGGGGACACTATAGTCACCAAAACAACTTCATCTTAATTAAGCTGTTTTTGTCTATGGATCATGCCTCTGATGTCTCAGTGCTTAATTCTCCACCATTTAGTAGTTAAATACATTTTGTGTCTGTCTTTGCTGCCCTGGCCATATCTCCCCTAGCTGTGACTGACATAGCCTGTGTGAAAATCAGATGTTGACTTACTTTAGATGTTTTTATCTCCTTCTCTTTAAATTGAACTTCTCTTTAAATTGTGGCTAGGGCTGCATAAACAAAGTGATTTAATGCCTAAATGGCAGACAATTGAGCTGTGATACTGCAGGGTCATGATCTTCACTTTCAATTCTCACTTTATTGAATAACCCTGTCAGTGTAACCTCTGATAAGACAGGCAATGGTTGCATTACCAAAGTATTACTTTATGAGCTGCCCACTGATATCAAGCTTCTAATTGGAAACATTTTTTTTTAAAGTGAATATAATGTGGAACCTTTTTTGCTTCATATTTCATTTACAGAAACTGCACTGGAAAATGTCAGCTTGTAAACAGAGTATATAATTCATAGATGAATATATTCCCGATTTGTGGCATTGAAACATGCATCTAGTGTAGTGTTTCAATATCTTTTCACAGGTACTATACTTGGTCGAGACACTTTATCAATTCATTCTTCTGATATATTGGTTAACTCTAAACATTTCAGAATTAATTCTATTTTTTGTTCCAATGAATACTCTAATAATTTTAGTTAACTTGTTCAGTTAGATGAACCTGTAAGCGATTTGCAGACAAACACTTCAAATTTAATTGGCCTCATGACTACAGTGCATATAAAGGTTTGAAGTAACCCGACCACTCTCTTTTCACACTATAAAAATTCAACATTCTCATCATGATTGCAATAGATGACAAAGAGGTCAGGACAGAGTAACATTTGATACTTTATGGAACTGTTCGCTGTATTTGGAGTCTTGTTGACTTTTATAGTCCTGTGGGAGGAGTAGAATTTGCAAGCTAGAAATATTCTTGGATGCACATAGACTAATAGACTATATGTGTTACATGTGTTTTTGATTCCCATCTGTACGGTCCAGGTGTTCTTTCTTTCTTTTTCTTTGAAATATCACAAAAGGAAAAAGTGGATTCGAGTAAAGGAGCTGCACACCGAGCCACTGCACAGGCTTCTAACTACCAGCCCGAGCCCCAAACACAACGCTTGTGGTGAGAAGTGTGCACCAAGCAGACCATCTTCCATCTTGGCCGCTCAGAATGGAGCTCAATGGAAGCCAGAAGCCTAGGAATCTGCAGGCTCACAATCACCTGGTCCAGCGCAGCTGTAGGCATCCCCACATACCCAGTCAACCCACGTCCTGCTGGCTGAAGATAGGCCACTCTCCTAAACCCACTCTGGCAAATAGCAAGTCACCCACCCTGTGGCAC
This sequence comes from Pelobates cultripes, assembly GCA_933207985.1. Classification (NCBI taxonomy): domain Eukaryota; kingdom Metazoa; phylum Chordata; class Amphibia; order Anura; family Pelobatidae; genus Pelobates; species Pelobates cultripes. The sequence continues at coordinate 27,103,767 of OW240923.1, read as the reverse complement.
ATATAATCAAAAGGCTCCACATCTCAACACCTCCAACAACCCACAGCGGAAGGGAATGAAAGCAAAGGGCAGCTGAACTTCTATTTGGATCTATTTGTCCTAATATGTAAATACTATAATTAATTTTGTTTGTTTTTCTCATTTGCTCCTGGTCCTGATTCCTATCACTCACCAGGACTACTTGACCACCAAGGTCCAGATTCTCGGACATTTTTAAGTTGTCCTCCCAGTGTACTGTGCTACAATTTGACAATATCACATATCTTCCAAACTTATATAAATCTGAATATAATTAAACTCCCTAGCCAGAAAATGCTACACTCACAACTTCATCTAGAGCTTAATTGGAGCAGAATGTATTGCTACTTATTCATGTCACCTCTTTTGGCTCAATACAAAACATATAACAACACTTAACCACCTCAATGAAGCTCTTCATGCCCACATGATTTTAAGGCTGCGGGGTTCTCATCGGATACCTAGAATGTTAGTAGAACTGCCTAATTTAATATTACTATTCTCTTAATAATGGTGAAGTTCATTCACTCAGGGAAGAACAGGACCAAATCACACCCAAAACACCCTAAAGCTCTATCAAAAACACTAGACGTATGTACAGAAGATAACTCATTAACACCACCAATTCCCACCACGTCAGATACCTTGTTAAAGGGACTCTCCAGTGCCAGGAAAACTGTAGGTCCCCTCTCCCTCCCACCCCCTATCCCAAGTTGCTGAAGGGGTTAAAACCCCTTCAGTGACTTACCTGTAGCCGATGTTCCTTGGCACTGGGTCAGGGTCCGCCCACGCTCCTCCCTATTGCGAGACCTATTGCGCATGCATCGCCGCAGGCAGAGGGGACCTAATGTGCATGCGTGGCAATGCTGCACACACGCATTAGACCTCCCCATAGGAAAGCTGTAGGTCCCCTCTCCCTCCCACCCCCTATCCCAAGTTGCTGAATGGGTTAAAACCCCTTCAGTGACTTACCTGTAGCCAATGTTCCTTGGCACTGGGTCAGGGTCCGCCCACGCTCCTCCCTATTGCGAGACCTATTGCGCATGCGTCGCCGCCGGCAGAGGGGACCTAATGTGCATGCGTGGCAATGCCGCACACACGCATTAGACCTCCCCATAGGAAAGCATTGAAAAATGCTTTCAATGCTTTCCTATGGGGATTTCAGCGACGCTGGAGGTCCTCACATAGCGTGAGGACGTCCAGCGACGCTATAGCACACTTTTCGTGTGCTATGAAAACTGCAATAATTACACTTGCAGGGTTAAGGGTAGTGGGAGTTGGCACCCAGACCACTCCAATGGGCAGAAGTGGTCTGGGTGCCTGGAGTGTCCCTTTAACATCAAACATCCTAAATAATAACATAGCCTCACTTGCAGACAGCATTACTGCCTCCCTATGGCTTAGACTAGAATGGAAATTGGATTCAATGCAACATACAATAGGAGATCTTGTCAATAGAGTGGCCACTAATTCCTCCAGACTGGACAGATTTGAAAAACATCATAGTGATCTAGAAGATTTCTCCATTAAGCTACAGGCGCAACTCCCACAACAATCTGAGCTAATTACACAATTTCAAACAAATGTGGAAGATCTTGAAAATATGAGCACAATAAGTAATGACAATGTACAAAATTTATACCCTTCTTACAAAACCTGTCCTTCCAAGAAGGGAAGGTCTAATATCCATACTGCTTCTAGGAGACTGCAGGCCAAACCAACATTCTAAGATATAAACAATCTAAGATACAAACAAAAAAAAATCACTCCTTAAACTCCACTAAATAAAACACAAATACCCTGACCTCAATGTTCCCTTTTTTTTTGCATAATTCCAAATCTGAACCTTGATAGCCACAATCACCCCACACCTAAATCAAAAAGATTAAGATTACCCAATAGACTACCCACTTACACATGTTAAATCTACTCACAAATAAGACCAAACCTGTACGACAGAAGCATACACCGGGGCTTATTGAAATGGAGCAGACATTTCCTGAAACTAACACATGAAACACTCATAACAATGACAGTCAAACTGATCAAATTACTCCCAATGGCTGCCTATCAAGAAATGCACCTAAAAATTACACACCATGCATTTTATTCTCCACTTAAACAAGCCTACCTAAGTCTCAGAGATTCAGCACACTGTCTAAAATAAGGGATGGACAGAGCAGGCCTACACCAATGCTTCTGGGGATGCAGGGGAATAAGGGAATTTTGGAAACAGGTAGAAAACTACATAACACAACTATTAGGCAAAACCATTCACATTTCCCCATTACTGGCAATACTGGGAGTGACAACAGAAAACTCAAACCATACCACCAAATCATGGGTCCTCAAACTCTGCCCCCCCCCAGATGTTGCTGGACTATAACTCCCATGATTCTCTGGCTATCTATGTAATTCAAAGAATCATGGGAGTTGTAGTTCAGCAACATTTGGGGGGTCGGAGTTTGAGGACCCATGCACAAAATAAACCACATGATTTGAGCTGCAGCACGGAAGAGGATACTGCACAATTAAATAGATCACTCACTTCCCTCGCTATCATTGCTGCACATGGAACTATCCTTCTTATTTCATATGGACTGGGTAGAAACCTCAAATAAAGGTGCTTTAATTAAAACATTTTCTCTACCTGTCAACTATATATTGACATGTTAGATAGGACTATCAAAATAAAACTACATTTGAAAACGCGGACTGGTGCTCGACCAGGGTAATAGCAGGCTAACCCCTCATAGCAGAATAAGGCCAGTCGTTCAGTCCAAGTTTAACTCAAAACAGTCATCCTTAACACTAAGCCACTGACAAGTTTAGCCAGCCAAAACACTTGGAGAACAGCATATTTAGTTCAGTTTATTTTATTTTAATTTATCGATATGCATGTGTTTTTTTTTCTTTTCTATCTCTTCCTTTAGAAATGTCATATAGACACAAAGTACATAACTTTATAACTTGTATTTTATAAAATGCAAATTGTACTTATTATTTATATGAAAGCAACAAATGATTTCATAACAATAAAAAAATAAAAAGATTGAAACTTTATATTATAAAAAACAAACCCAACATTTTTTTACTCTTTTGTTGTAACAATACACAACCATTCTCTCATTTTTATAATGTCTACACTTGAGATACGCTTATTTCTTAGTGTGTTGCTTATGGCCATCTTACTAGTGATGTCGCAAACATAACATTTTCGGTTCGCGAATGGCGAACGCGAACTTCCGCAAATGATCGCGAACGGGTGAACCGGGCGAACCGCCATAGACTTCAATAGGCAGGCGAATTTTAAAACCCACAGGGACTCTTTATGGCCACAATAATGATTGAAAAGTTGTTTCAAGGGGACTAACACCTGGACTGTGGCATGCCGGAGGGGGATCCATGGCAAAACTCCCATGGAAAATTACATAGTTGATGCAGAGTCTGGTTTTAATCCATAAAGGGCATAAATCACCTAACATTCCTAAATTGTTTGGAATAACGTGCTTTAAAACATCAGGTATGATGTTGTATCAATCAGGTAGTGTAAGGGTTACGCCCGCTTCACAGTGACAGACCAAACTCCCCGTTTAACGCACCGCAAACAACCGCAAACAGTCCATTTGCACAACTGCAAACTCCCCATTTGCACAAGGTTGGATACCAAGCTAGCCATGTCCCGTTCCTTGTCCTCACTGATGTCATTGAAGGTCTCTTCCTCCACCCAGCCACGTACAACAACAAGGGTCCCCAAAAGGTGACAACAAGCCCCCTGGGACGCCTCCTGTGTTTGGTCTTCCACCTCCTCAAAGACACCTTCCTCCTCTGACTCCTCTTCTTCAGACTCCTCTCTCTGCATTGCCTCTCTCTGCATTATTATAAGGTGTGTTAAGTAGTACTATTCCTATCAGTTTAATCCCTTTTACGTTCCCTATAAGGGGACGTGTATATGGCATCGATTTTAGGAACCGGGAGATGGAAAAAGATGCTTGGTCGGTCCTCCTTCTTCAAATTTGGGGTACTGCGCGTGCAATCTAATGTGCCACCAGATAGGAGTGGTGTGTTAAGTAGTACTATTCTTATCAGTTTAATCCCTGTTACATTACCTATCAGGGGACGTGTATATGGCATCGATTTTAGGAACCGGGAGATGGAAAAAGATGCTTGGTCGGTCCTCCTTCTTCAAATTTGGGGTACTGCGCGTGCAATCTAATGTGCCACCAGATAGGAGTGGTGTGTTAAGTAGTACTATTCTTATCAGTTTAATCCCTGTTACGTCCCCTATCAGGGGACGTGTATATGGCATCGATTTTAGGAACCGGGAGATGGAAAAAGATGCTTGGTCGGTCCTCCTTCTTCAAATTTGGGGCACTGCGCGTGCAATCTAATGTGCCACCAGATAGGAGTGGTGTGTTAAGTAGTACTATTCTTATCAGTTTAATCCCTGTTACGTCCCCTATCAGGGGACGTGTATATGGCATCGATTTTAGGAACCGGGAGATGGAAAAAGATGCTTGGTCGGTCCTCCTTCTTCAAATTTGGGGCACTGCGCGTGCAATCTAATGTGCCACCAGATAGGAGTGGTGTGTTAAGTAGTACTATTCTTATCAGTTTAATCCCAATGTCACGACTACTAGTGTGGTCCAGCACGCAGAAACTATGTAAACATATACATAGGCAAGAAAAGGAAAATAAAAGGACAGAGCGTAAACCGGACCTTAGAATGGCCGGACTAATACGCTAGAGACAGAGAATGGTCAAAGGGAAAGCCGAGGTCAAGGAAGCCAGAAAATACACAATACCGTTTACACAAGCCAAGTCAGGGAAACCAGAATTCAGAATAACCAGGGAAAAGCCAAGATCAGGATACCAGGAAATCAGATTCACAATGATAAAGCACTCTCAGGAAACCAGGAACAGGAAACCACGACAGGGCAAGGTACTAGGGTGAGCTAGGGATTTAAATATCACGTGGCGGGCCGGCAGCCGCGACATCCTGTTACGTCCCCCTCATCAGGCCTTTTTTAGTCGAATGTATCGCCCACTTTCAGTCCCTTCGGGATCCATCCCTCATTCATCTTAATAAAGATGAGATAATCTAGACTTTTTTGACCTAGGCGACTTCTCTTCTCAGTGACAATACCTCCTGCTGCACTGGAGGTCCTTTCTGACAGGATACTTGAAGCGGGGCAGGCCAGAAGTTCTATCGCAAATTGGGATAGCTCAGGCCACAGGTCAAGCCTGCACACCCAGTAGTCAAGGGGTTCATCGCTCCTCAGAGTGTCGATATCTGCAGTTAAGGCGAGGTAGTCTGCTACCTGTCGGTCGAGTCGTTCTCTGAGGGTGGACCCCGAAGGGCTGTGGCGATGATTAGGACTTAAAAACCTCCGCATGTCCTCCATCAACAACACGTCTGTAAAGCGTCCTGTCCTTGCCGGCGTGGTCGTGGGAGGAGGAGGAGGATTACTTTCACCTCTTCCCCTGTTAGATTCCCGTTGTGCTGTGACATCGCCCTTATACGCTGTGTAAAGCATACTTTTTAATTGATTTTGGAACTGCTGCATCCTTTCCGACTTGCCGTAATTCGGTAACATTTCAGGCACTTTCTGCTTATACCGGGGTCTAGTAGCGTGGACACCCAGTACAGGTCGTTCTCCTTCAGCCTTTTTATACGAGGGTCCCTCAACAGGCACGACAGCATGAAAGACCCCATTTGCACAAGGTTGGATGCCGAGCTACTCATGTCCTGTTCCTTGTCCTCAGTGATCTCACTGAAGGTATGTTCTTCCCCCCAGCCACGTACAACACCACGGGTACCAGATAGGTGACAACGAGCACCCTGGGATGCCGGTTGTGGTTGGTCTTCCTCCTCCTCCTCCTCAAAGCCACATTCATCCTCTGACTCCTCTTCCTCACAATCCTCTTCCAGTGTTGCCGCAGGTCCAGCAAGCGATGCTGATAAGGCTGTTTCTGGTGGTGATGGTGACCACAACTCTTCCTCTTCACGCTCATCTACGGCCTGATCCAGCACTCTTCGCAGGGCACGCTGCAGGAAGAAAACAAATGGTATGATGTCGCTGATGGTGCCTTCAGTGCGACTGACTAGGTTTGTCACCTCCTCAAAAGGACGCATGAGCCTACATGTATTGCTCATGAGCGTCCAGTAACGTGGCAAAAAAATTCCCAGCTCCGCAGAGGCTGTCCTAGCACCCCGGTCATACAAATACTTGTTAACAGCTTTTTCTTGTTGGAGCAGGCGGTCGAACATTAGGAGTGTTGAATTCCAATGTGTCGGGCTGTCGCAAATCAAGCGCCTCACTGGCATGTTTTTTCGCCGCTGGATATCTGAAAAGTGCGCCATGGCCGTGTAGGAACGCCTGAAATGGCCACACACCTTCCTGGCCTGCTTCAGGACGTCCTGTAAGCCTGGGTACTTATGCACAAAGCGTTGTACGATCAGATTACACACATGTGCCATGCACGGCACATGTGTCAACTTGCCCAAATGCAATGCCGCCAACAAATTTCTTCCGTTGTCACAAACCACTTTGCTGATCTCCAGTTGGTGCGGAGTCAGTCACTGATCCACCTGTGCGTTCAGGGTGGACAGGAGTGCTGGTCCGGTGTGACTCTCTGCTTTCAGGCAAGTCAACCCCAAGATGGCGTGACACTGCCGTATCCGGGATGTGGAATAGTACCTTGGGAGCTGGGGGGGTGCCGTTGATGTGGAGCAAGACGCAGCAGCAGAAGAGGACTCAGCCGAGGAGGTTATGGAAGAGGATGGAGTAGGAGGAGTAGAGGAGGTGGCAGCAGGCCTGCCTGCAAGTCATGGCGGTGTCACCAACTCCTCTGCAGAGCCACGCATTCCATGCTTGGCAGCCATCAGCAGGTTTGCCCAATGCGCAGTGTAGGTGATATACCTGCCCTGACCATGCTTTGCAGACCAGGTATCAGTGGTCAGATGGACCCTTGCCCCAACACTGTGTGCCAGACATGCCATTAGTTCCTTTTGCACAATCGAGTACAGGTTTTGGATTGCCTTTTGTGCAAAGAAATTTCATCCGGGTACCTTCCACTGCGGTGTCCCAATAGCTACAAATTTTTGGAACGCCTCAGACTCCACCAGCTTGTATGGTAAAAGCTGGCGGGCTAAGAGTTCAGTCAAGCCAGCTGTCAGACGCCGGGCAAGGGGGTGACTTTGTGACATTGGCTTCTTACGCTCAAAAATGTCCTTGACAGACACCTGACTGTGGGCAGATGAGCAGGAACTGATCAAGGCAAGAGATGGAGGGGCGGATGGTTGAGAGGGGGCAAGGAGGACAGCAGTGGTTAACGTGGCTGAAGATGCTGGACCAGGAGGAGGATGGCGGCTTTGAGTTTGTGTGCTGCTTGTACTCATGTGTTGATCCCATAGGCGTTTGTGATGTGCAATCATGTGCCTTCGCAAAGCAGTTGTACCTAGGTGGGTGTTGGACTTCCCACAACTCAGTTTCTTTTGGCACTGGTTGCAAATGACATCGCTGTTGTCAGAGGCAGACACACAAAAAAAATTCCACACTGCTGAGCTCTGCAATGACGGTATTCTGGTGGTGGACACAGCATGCGTTGATTGGCGTGCTGTCGGGCTGACCCCGGGTGCCGATGCATGCTGTCTGACTGTGCCACTAGCTACTTGCGACGACCTCCCCCTGCTTCCAACTCGTCTCCTCCTCCTCCTCTCTGTCTCCCCATCTGAACTTTCCCCCGGTTCTTCTTCTCTTCTAGCGGCACCCACGTGACATCAACGGACGCATCGTCATCATCAACCGATTCACTTGTATCTGACAACTCAGCAAAGGAAGCAGCAGCGGGTACAACATCATCATCATCACACCGTACGTCCATGTGTGTAATGCTGCCTGACTGAGACATATGCCTGTTATCTACATCCTCTGGCAATAATGGTTGCGCATCACTCATTTCTTTCAACTGATGTGTAAATAACTCCTCTGACATAGCAAGTGAAGCTGCTGTGGTGCTAGTGTTGGTGGTGGCGGCAGGCAGGCGAGTGGTAACTTGAGAGGTGCCCGAAGCTAAGCTGGAGGAGGATGGTGCGTCAAGGTTCCGAGCGGAAGCTGTAGAAGATTGGGTGTCCTGTATTAGCCAGTCAACTATGTCCTCAGAACTTTTTGAGTTCAGGGTACGTGGCCTCTGAACACTGGGCATTATTCTAGGGCCAAAGGGAATCACAGCACCACGACCACGACGGCCCCTGCGGGGTGGCCTGCCTCTGCCTGTCAATTTTTTTTCCGATTAGTGGTACTATGCGTGCAAGCTACTGTGACAACAGATATGAGTGGCACTGTGCAGTGGCAGAAGTTGGCAGAGTAGACGCTGTAGGCACACACGCTTGCAGACAGCTAACTGCTATTCAATCTATTACAGTCAAAATTGTATTTTTTTTTAAATGTACACTACTGTTACACCAGATATGAGTTGCACTGGTGTGACACTGTGCCCTGGCAGGCCCTGAAACGCACACGCGTGAAGGAAACTGACTGCTATTATATTACAGTCCAAAAAGTTTTGGTTTTTTTAAATGCAAGCTATTGGGACACCAGTAAGTGAGTGGTGGCACTAGGCAAGTGGGCACAGTATATGCTGTGAGCCTGACACACAGGCTGGCAGGCAGGCAACTGCAATTACATTACACAGAAAAAAAAAAGCAGACTGATGTTCTAGCCCTAAAAAGGGCTTTTTGGGGTGCTGTCCTTACAGCAGAGATCAGATGAGTCCTTCAGGACTGTAGTGGACACTGAATACACTAGCCTAGCTATCAATTTCCCTATCAAATCAGCAGCAGCTACACTGTCCCTCCTCTCACTAAGAATGCAGCTTCACAATGAATGTAAAATGGATGCTGTCCAGGAGGTGCGAGGGTCTGGGAGGGAGGGTCTGCTGCTGATTGGCTGGAATGTGTCTGCTGACTGTGAGGTGTCAAAGTTTATTCAATGATGACGAATAGGGGTGGACCGAATAGCGCATATGTTCGCTATCCGTGGCGAACACGAACAAGCGATGTTCGCCAGGAACTATTCGCCAGCGAACCGTTCGAGACATCACTGCATCTTACATTTCCATGAACTTTAGAATACGTGGTGTGACCCAAAGATGCTTTTCCCCATAGAATGGTTTTAGGGCTGTCACAGTTGGCACGGTATGGAGAGTTTCTCTTCTTAAAACTGGCTTAACGTAGCAAAAGTAGAACAATTACTATGGAAACCGGTAGAACCGAGCAGTTATATTCCACTGGTGACATTTTTGCACCACTTTTTAGAACAGAACACTTTGAGAAAATTCCCCCACATGTCCTTGACGTCTTGACTCTCTTGACTCTTGTAATTACGTAAAACAGTAATTTATCTAATTGAAACGTTAACCAGTGCAATTTCTGAACAGGTCAGGCAAGAAATGGTTTGAAATATTTACAAGGTCATTCACTATAGTGAGAATTTGAAGTAAATTTAAAGTAAAGTTCAAATGTATGGTCAGAAATAATGTAAAAATTAGATCAAGTATGCTTTCTTTGGCTACTTTGGCCTAAAATTAATCCCTTCACTACCTGCCAATATTGATTTTTTTTTGCAGACCACAACATTTATAGAGACATGCTCTAATCTGTGAAAGTACAATCAAAGTTCCCTTAAAGTAGACTTAACCCTTTTGTAGACTACTACCTACTTTGGATGTTCCCAGAAGCCAACAGAACATGGATTCGCAGAATAAAAAAAACAAACACTGCTCATATTTGGCTGAACTCCACCGATTGCTTCTGCAGAGCTATCAACTTTGGTTCGTGGCTTGGTTTTCTTGTATGCCGTGTGTTGAACTTTTTTTAAGTGCTCGAAGTATACCTGAGATATAAGCCCAGCACTATCTTCATGCTGCCTTCGCACACAGAATAAATAAATACTTGCATTTTGTAACTGTTTGAACTATGTTATATTACCTTCTAATTATAGGCAAAGAATGATATGTATGACATTTAGCTCATGTCATGCTGTGTTTTGCTTTAAACTAGAAAAACAGAATTTATTAGAATATTCCAGTTGTTTCCATTACAGAGCAGAGAAAAATGAGGGAGCTTCTGGTTTTAAAAAATCCCTTCAATGCATACATCTCTTTAAAAGAAAAGCACTCTGCAATTTTGTGATAGTCAGAATATTTTAGTGTTACAACTTTGGCAGAGTTCCAACAGAGCCAGGTGCCTCTCTTGGATAATATTCAACTAGCCTACGGCCACCTACAAAGACTTCAGGTAGAATTTGGAAGTTGCAATCCTCCAGTATGGCAGACGGCTGCATCATTTTCAACCATTTATGGAGAACTTCCAGATGACCAGACGGTGTCCAAAATAATTTTCTATCACATTACATCACTCTCTTGACATGAGACTGATTTGAAAGATATGAACTGCAAAAGTATTTCTAAAAAGTATTATTCTTGTAATAGATTTTTTTTTTTAAATTCCAGTGGTTTGATTGGGTTGGACAAGATGGGAGAAGCACAGCTCCCCCTGCGGCTGCCAGCACACCCAGCTGTCTGCCTGGCCCCAGGTGCCGACTGCCCACTGGGAAATTTCCCGGTATCCTGGTGGGCCAGTTTAAAATGTGAGGATTTAGTCCCAACATGTGGCCATATGGTGGCTTTATAGTTCTTGCAGTTCCATATTGCCCACTTTGCCAGTTGCTTAATATTGGGACGGGTGAAACAGACTGCCGAATTGCTCCCACGACCTGGACTTGACTCCCAAGCAGGAGTTAATTTAGTTTTTCAAATTTCAGATTGCAAGTTCACTGTTATTGCAACAATGATATATTGACAGGCTTATTCACTAATGTGAGAATTCAAGGTGAATTCAAAGTGGGTTTCAAATTTAAGGTGAAAGTAGCCAAGCTGGAAACATTCAGCCAGCTATGCTTTCAGTTCTCTTACTCTGGTTTTTAATTCACTTTGAATTCTCATTTTAGTAAATAACCCTGCAAAATTATCTTAAACAACAGAACCCTGAAAATAATCAACATTTTAGGTTATTCATTACACTTTTTTAATAGCCACATGTTTTTGTTAGTGAATATTTTGTACAAACTGCTAAGAGTGACCCCCTTAAAAATATCCTGTTATTTAAGTAAAGTTTGGTTATTGCTCAAACGTGTACATTAGCAGATGTCTTAAGACTTCTCTATAAAGCATAATTTGTTTATTTTACTTTGTAGGTTTCAAAGATTAAGCTCTACTTAGGTTTAAAAAACAAAACAACCGCACTATAATCAATGGATTATTTGTAATTTGCCTTTAAGGCAAAATCATTCTGAACGTGGCACTATCTAAGATACTTTAAGTTTACAGTAGAGATCATGTTGACTGGGAAGATACCCTGAAGCCATCAATAGCATTTGTTTAACTTATTTCATAACTTTTATATAAAATGTCTAAATGGGTGTTGTTGTTTTTTTATACAGCATTGCATTGAGTATCATTCTGGTGTTTTTCTGCAGATAGCAAGCATTTTTTATGTTGGTTACAAATGATAACCTTCACAATGCCTTGTGAGGACTAGTGGTCTATCGTTGGACAGAAAATAAGCTAGAGTTGAATCCCAGGTACATTGAATAATTCCACAGGTGTCTTGCCCTGATTACACACTGAAAAACATAGAGAACTAATTTTAGTGTAGCTTAACTCTGCAAATGCCTGGCTACACATTTATAATTTTCTTTTCAATTCATGTAAAAACAAAATACAATAATAAAGTTCTCAAGTCCAATAGGTCATTTTATCCTTAGTTCATTGTTTTTTCTACTGGAGCCTTTCTCTCAGTTACACTGCATGTACTACATGTATGTGTACCAGTGCTGGAACACTTATGTTGTGAATTATGGCCTAATGGTGTTCATCTGTTTACCATACACTGAACATGTAAACTATGCTATTGTGCACTTTCTCTTGTACATGCTGTGTATCGGGGGCCACTTTAGGTGTACGGAACCTTGAACATGTAAGTTGTTAAATACAGACTAAAGGCTTTTTCACAAGTTTTATTTTTATATTGTAGCATTGGTGTATTGTATAAGATGTGAAAGTTTTTTATGCTATCAAAGTCTCTCTCTTTTTGAAATATACAGTGTTGAAAAACACAGTTAGTATGAAAGTAAACATATCGTTGGACAGATAATGCTGAATATACGAAAGCATGATGTTTTACTCTGGATAATACAAGTGTACACTTTACAAATATAATTTTAGTAAAACTGCATACACAGTGAAACCTATAGTTTTTGTTCAAATGGGAACTGACACGTCTCAGGTTTTTAATGTTATTTTAATGTATTCTTATATTTAACAAATATGCATTTTAAGGTATGAAATAAAAAATTAATTGCAGAAATCCAGATCTCTTCATCTTACAACTGGGGGCCTCCATCTTAGCTCCCTGTCGGTCATCATCAGTGTGCTTATGGTACAGAATCCCTCTTCAGACAGGATGATGGGGGGTTGGAACGGAGGGGAGCAGTCCGCCCCATGTGCCATTCACTAGGGGGTTGCCCGAGGTGAACTTTCATATGTAAAGGGACCGAGCCGCTTGCAGGACTCTCCATGTATGTTTCACATCCACCTGCAGCATGTCCTCTGTTCTCACGATCCGTGAGAGTGTTGCAGCATGTTGCTATGGCAATACTCCGCACGCAGTGGATGCTAGTCGCGAGAACAGAGGATATGTGAAGACTCCTGGGCCCCTCTTCACTGGGCAACCATACTGCGTCACTGGACCACCAGGGAATGTAGTGTGTGTCCCCTCCCTGGACACAGGTAAGGATCACAGAGGGAGGGAGGGGCGCACACAGACAATGCACATTGCTCACTATACACTCATTATACACACACACACTGCATGCACACTATATGCACACACTGCATACACACTATACACACGCACACACTGCATACACACTATACACACAACATTGTATACACACTATGCACACACACACTGCATACACACTATACACACACTGCATACATACTATGCACACACTGTATTCACTACACACCCACACTACATACACACTATACACACACTGCATACACTACACACACGGCATACATACTATACAAACACACTGCATACACTACACACACACTGCATAGACTATACACACACTGCATACAATAAACACACACACTTATACCTGTGTGTCTGTGTACCTGTCTGTGTACCTGTATGTGTGTCTGTATATGTGTATCTGTATGTGTGTCTGTGTATCTGTGCCTGTATTTGTATCTGTGTATCTGTATGTGTGTATCTGTATGTGTGTCAGTGTGTGTCTGTAAGTTTGTGTGTTTGTATCTATATGTGTGTTTGTATCTGTGTGTCTCTATCTGTATGTGTGTCAGTGTTTTTCGGTATCTGTGCATGACTGTGTGTCTGTGTATCTGTATGTGCCAGAGTGTGCATCTGTGCGTCTTTGTATCTGCATGTGTGCCCGTGTGTGTATATTTGAGTATATGTGTATATGTGCATACATCTCAGCATTTCGCCAACACTACACACAAATACACCCCTGCATCCAAATATCAACACTACATAAAAACACACCACATATTAAAAAAACACACTACACAAAAATGCACGCCTGCATTCAAATGCCAACACTACATGCAAACACACCCCTACATTCACTCGCACATACTTCATACAAAAACATGCTTATATTCAAACACACAGGCACTGCTCAATGCTGAATACATTTTTTTTTTTAAATGTGTGGGTGTTTGTTTACATTTTAAAGTGTGGGGGGTGATATATGATCCGCCCTGGGTGCCAAATGCTCCAGGTACGCCCCTGGTTGATGTCACTAATACAGAAGTAAAAATATACGATTCTAGGCACCATGATGATTCTACAGCCCACTCTAGTGGTTATAGTGCTCAAAATAACCCTAAATGACCCTTTAATTATAGTTTATATCTTTTACATGTTGGCGGTGCATATAAAATCTAGTGGAAATTGACTCATTGGAGTTTGGTGTGTTTGATCACTTTTATGTTGTTTTTTTTTTCAATACAGATATCTATAAATTCCAGCACTGCTTAACAGGTTTGTGCTATATTAATGCTAGTAATAATAATGATAATAATAATAAAAATAAACATAGGGCTACTACACTGTTTTACATTACTTTTCATTGATTTAAGTGCATATTTTCATCTTTTTTTGTTTTAATTAGAAACACAATTAGAGTTGTAATCAAAATTATTCAAAATCAGGTTTATTGTCAAAATTTGCAGACATTTATCTGTTTGCAATGAAAATCAAACAAAAGCAATTGGAATAGCTCAACACAATGAATGCTTCTAGTCGTTTCCCCAAAACCCAACTAAAAATGCAACTCATAATTACTTATTTAGTCTCAAAATTATTATTTTATAATACAGAAGCCCACCACTAGTTTTAATATGTAACTAAAAACCATAAAATCATTGGTAATGGTGGTGAGGGACAATCCTCAATTTATGCATTGCATCACTTAGAGGAAGTGATCTCAGATCACTTCCTGCTAGCACTTGTGAATGGAAGTAGCCCACAGCACACAGCGGCTGGAGTCGAGCACTGGAGTAGAGCAGTCCGCAGAACCTATCACAGCTCCTGCCCTTGACCTGTACCTGGGAAGCCGCCCATACTGCTAAATATACACAGAGCTGCAGGATAGGTCTTCCCCTCATGCAAATAATACAAATTGCCCACACACAAACTCACACACTGTGCCCACAAACACAACACCAATGACAATCCAGATACATTCACACAACCCAACAAACATCCTCTCACATGCAATACCACAAACACCACCAAACATACAATGTGACATATCATCCACACACAAGTCCACAAGCAGCCCTATTTGTGTGGCTCTTATAATCGTGGCGGCAAATTTGGCAACAACCATCTCATATGCAGTGGAACCTCTAAAGAAATGTAGCTAGAGTAAGTGTAACACACAGCACAAGTGATTGCCACTTCTGTTTCTTGTGATCTCTATGTGGACAGATTCTTGTAGGTCACATAGAACATATATTATCTATAGACTTCATACTAAAAAAGTAGCTGTATTTTTGTATGTCCAATTTTGTATATTTATATTTGTTTTGCAGCATTCTATATATAAGCATACTTCCTCTGTCCCATTTCCTCCTTTGTCCTTCCTTCTTGCAGTTACTATACCTGTGTATGTGTATATATTGCACAGCTAGGCTTTCTGTGACTTGTAGTTTAGCTAACACCTTTCAGTAATGCTGAGAATTGAACTACAAGTCACAGAAAACCCTGCCCTGTGCACAGAGAGCCTGTCAGCCCAACCCCCACACTTTAACCTTTGCAGTACTGGACTAAATGTGTTCAAGAGATTCGAAACCAAAGACCACACTTACAAGATACCGTGGTCAAACTACCACCTGGTGGAGTCAAAATATGAAATATTTTTTTTTTTAAATTTAAAAAAATTTAAGTTACAAAAAAAAAAATTTATTGATTGTTTTTGCATAATCTATACCATGTATTAAAAAAAATAAAATAAAAAAAAACTAACAAAACAAAACAAAAACAATGTGCCATTTCTAGCCTGGAGTGTCCATTTAATGGCTACACAAAGGGGGTTATTAGACAGTGAAGGTGACTGACGATCCTAGTGCTACAGATAACTAAATTAAGCCTTAAATGTTCAGGAAGTTCCCTTAAGAGCAAGTGTAGACGGAATTTTCTTCACCTCAGGCTACAAAAAAGAAATCTTGTAATTTCAAATATCTACAGCCCTCTCCAGGTATGAAATATGTACCTTCATAGAGCATATGTGAAATGTAAAAAAAAATTGCATGGCACTAGATTGTTAGCTCCAAGAGTTGGGGCGATTTCTTTAAAAGAAATAAAGAAACAAACACGTCTAAAATGTCTTTACTACATTACGCTTACAGCAGGTAATTCATTTAATAAACTTTATTAGTTTTTCCCCAGTGTAAACAATATGTCACTCATAGGAATCTAAAACAAAAACTGTTTATGGATCGTCTGCTTATATACCACAGGCTAGACATGGCTAAAATGGATTTAAAAATGATTAAAGGGTCCATCACCAACAAAACCAGTAGATGCCTCAGTTATTCATATACTGTGTGTGCCAATTCCTTCCACTACAATCAGCGACAACCATATCCACTGAGTCAGAGCCTCTAAATTGATAGAACCTAAGACTTCGAATGAACTCCTGTGCCTCGTGATTGTGTGTGGTCTGTGTTAGATCTCATAATTACTCGTAGAGTGTTAATTTATTTGTATTGCAAACTGTGAATCATACTGAAATAGCTTTTTTAGATAGGCTTTTAAATACTTATTTCAGAAGCTTGTACATACTGAATGATTGCATTAGAATACTTCTACTCTGTTGGGGCACCATAGATGTATGTATGCAGTTTTGGGTAACAGCTGTGCATCTATAAAAGAATTAGCAACACATAGTGAAGTATTGTTACATATATAAAGATTAGCGCTACAATTGTTTGCACTCAAAAGATAAATGAAATACGGATGCATTACGGTGCTTCCGCAGATGTAGATTAAGGGACTAGAGAGGGAGCACTCTAAAAGCAGAATCTACAGGTCAACAGGGGTAGATGTTAAATGTCCATGTACCACAACTGCCCTTGTTGAGATCTGTAAAGATTAGAAGGCTTGAGGAACGAAAGAAAAGCTTACAGTTTGATTTCACGTTCATGTCTAAAACAGTTACAATGTATTGTTTTTATAAGTTTGCCTTTTTCTATATTAACAATGAAAATATCAGAATATTGCCTTGTTTCCACTGAGCGGATCTGTTCGGGTCGGTTCGGTACGGTACGCTATTTTGAGTGTTTCCATTATGAAAGTGGCCCATACAACCGAACCGTACTGCACGATTCACGGACCTCCTTCAGATGTAGGGCCATAGAAAATGGTATGGTACGCTTAGGGCGGAACTACTTTCATCACACTATACAATCCATTGATTGGGGGATAGGAAAATGTCAATGTTCACGACAAATGACACTCTAGGCATTTTTTCTAAACCCTGCATGGCCCCTGAAGGTCTGACTTGCAGTGGAAACGCTCACCTGAATAGGCTGGACCAATCTAAACTTTCCAAACTGTACCGACCTGAACCGTTCCGCTCAGTGGAAACGAGGCATTAGCTCCATATTAATTTGGTGAATAGGCTCAAAAGCTGCAAATTATAATAGAATTCACAACCAAGAAAATAAAGGCACCTTTTTTAAACCTTTCAAAAATTATGTGTGTATACATTTTTAATTTAGAATAACGCTTATCCAGTTTTTCATTTAGTAGCAAAGGATTGAAGTAACAAGGTTCTGCTTAGATGAACATAGGCATGCAACATCAGCTTTGATGGGGCAAGGTTCCAATATTCTGTTTAGATGGACATTATCATAAAAAGAGCCCTGAAGGGGCAGTTGAGTTTATGCTTTGATGGCCAGTCCGTTAAACCTTCTGCTATTTAAATGTGCCTAGGGATTTGGGGTAGTGTGCAGGTAACTTTTTGGGGAATTTTGTTCTATGTATTTGGGCTGATAAATACTATAGCCATTGCTGCCACCCAAGAGTAGTGGGAGATTAAGTGCTTAATTTAGTGTGGTTGTATTTGATCTTCTAGCTGAAAGCAGCAAGGTAATTTGTTAGTGTAGCATCATTTTTTCGATGTAGATATCAATCACCATGAATATTTACCTGATGTATTTTGGCATTTCACCCTCTTATTTATGTTAGCCTTAATATATGCAATTTATTACAAAATTTATTATTTTTTTATATAGTATATTTTTTTTTTTTGACAGAGAGCAGGGGCCTCGACGGGACATACTTGTGTATTAGGGAGGATAGGTTGGAGCAGCATTATGTAGGGACTTGTAAGCACGCACCAGAATCTTGAATTGAGCTGTATATCTAACTGGAAGCCAGTTTAGGGACTGACAGATGGGGGAGGCGTGGGAGGTGTGGGCGGACAAGAAAATGAACCTCGCAGCATTCATTATAGATTGCAGTGGTGCAATCTGGGAACACGTAAGACCACTGAGAAGGAGATTGCAGTAGTAAAGGCGAGAAAGAACAACGACTTGGATCAGCACCTTAGCTGTGTCTGGTGTTAAATAGGGGTGGATGCTAGCTATGTTTTTGAGATGGAAGCAGCAGGATTTGGCAATCAACTGGACATAAGGGGTAAAGGAGAGGTCAGAGTCAAAGAGAACACCTAGGCAGTGAGCCTGCGAGGTAGAGGTGATGGTGGCGGCGTTGACTTAGAGGGAGACAGACACGGGAGTAGCAACACTTGAGGGAGGAAAGACAAGAAGTTCTGTTTTGGACAGGTTGAGTTTAAGGAAGTGAGCAGTCATCCAGTGAGAAATTACAGAGAGGCAGTCAGAGACACGAGTCAAGATACCTACGTCTATCCTCTGTCTGTACTCCCCATCTGATGCTCATCTCCAAGACTTCTCCAGGGCTGTACCTTTTCTGTGAAACTCCCTTCCCTTCTCCATTAGACTTTCATCCAGTCTCCACTCCTTCAAAAAATCTTTGAAAACACACTTCTTCAGGAAAGCATATATTTAAACTATTAGCTGGTTTTCATTCTCCCTCCCCTCGCCCCATGACTCCTCTTCTGCAACTGTCAAAAATAACCTAAGTTCTCAGTGAATACTTTTCTAGCAACCTATTTCATTACCCCTACTTATTCTTTTTGTGTCACTATACCCCACTCCCTCTAGCATGTAATCTCATTGAGCAGGGCCCTCAACCCTCTCTGTTCCTCTGCGTCCATTTGTCTGGTTACAATTATGTGTCTGTTAGTACATCCATTGTACAGCGCTACGGATTTTTCTGGCGCTATATAAATAATAAAATAATAATATTTATTCCTATATTTTACAAATAAAAGTATGTATTTTTTAATGACCTGCTATTATCACAGTATTGGCCGCTTACTAGGAAACACTGGACCAAACTGTGGATTTTGTTACCCTTGTGAAGCAGATATGTGCTCACACTTAGTGGCAGGTTTTTCACTCTACGTCATGTGAGTATATATCTGCACCAATTTTTTTTTTTTAAACAGTATTACACTATATATTCTCCAATTTTGTGGCTTACAACTTATGGGATATTGCGAAAAAGAGTAAGGAATCACACAAAGCTGAAGAGAAACTATAGGCACCAAAACCACGTCAGCTCATTGAAGTGGTCTGCGTGCAGTACCCCTGTCAGTTTAACCCTGCAATTGTAATTAGATAAACTGCAATAATTACATTACAGGCTTAACTCCACCTCCAGTGGCTGTCTACCAGTTGGTTGACGTTGGGGGGAGGAGGTGCAAAGATAAAGCCTGATTATTATTATTTTATTATTCATATAGTGCCAGCAAATTCCATAGGGCTGTACAATGGGATCCAGCGCCAAGGGACGGTGCTGGATTCAGGTAAGTGACAAAAGGGTTTTTAACCCTTTCAGCACTGCGGGAGGGGGGCGCGAATGAGGGTGGAACTATAGGGTACTTTAGTGCTAGGAATACAGTTTTGTATTCCTAGCCTATATAATCCCTTTGAGCTATATTATTAATATTATTAGTTATATAGCAATAACTAATTCCACAGCGCTTTACAATATTATGAAGGGGGGGGGGGTGATTTACAATATATGAGACAATTACACAGGGGAGTCTAACCACATGCATGTACACCATTATTTAACATCCAGAGATTGTTTTCTTCTCTTCCTCCCTCTTCTATTTCAGGGTACTACACTGTTGCTGTCTTCTCTTCTTTCTTCTTCTGTTTCAGTGTGCTGCACTACCTATGTCTTCTCTTATCGCCACTTCTGTTTCACATACATAGCAACCCATTGAGAAAAAAACACCTAAATAAAAATACCTAAACAGGCACTGGAGGTCCATTCCACCATAGATTTTATCAGGCATCTGTAATTAAAATCCATTTGCAAGTACAGAAGCTAATTTTAAATATACATTTATAATGATGTGCCCCATTGTTTCTCAAATTATATATTAAACACGTGATGAATGCCTTATTAGTTGAACGCTTATAGTGTTCTAGCCAGATGGGTTGCAAATGTAGGAGGACAATTTTTAAGAATTTTATTTTCTCATCTTTGTGTTTTTTTAGTGCAGTATTAATGGACCACTGTGCATGTAAATTAATCCTATGCAGTGCAGTGATTATGAATATATATTACCTATACAGGGAAAATGTGTTAGCCTTTTTCCTGCCCATTGGTCACCATCAGAGAGGCGGCAGAAACCCCTCTCACTATACGTTTTAGTTGGTACATTTGCAGTTCTATTATGAGCATATGTACAGGTGAGGGTCACGAGAAAAAATTAACCTTTTATTTACTTTTTGTTTTATTGATTAGTTGGCATTTTGTTTTAACAATTTTCTGCAGGACAAGCGGATTTTCCACTTCTCTTTCCTCTCCAGTAGAAAATGGGTTAACACTCTAAAACTGCAGCAAAAAGCTCTGAATGACACAAGCCTCTATCACATTTTGATCCTGGAATGTACTTCTGGAGTGTCACAAAAATAGGCGTTAACAAGGCTAAGAGGGGAGGAGAAGGCAGATGAGATCTGTGCTTGAAGTTAGTTGGTATTGTAGTCTGTACTAATGCTGCTGTGGAGCTGGGATTTCACTATGACTGAGATTCCCTCTCTCTCCTCTGTGTCTGTCTTTGTTACATTGCATTCACTGTATCTCTAAATACAGAAAAGTTCAAGGCTTTGAATCCAAGAATGCCATCAATTTCAGCATGCTGACGATATGCTCTCTGTGTCCTTTTTGCAACAGATATGATATCACATTTCTTGCAGAAGATGGATTATTTTGTACTGTTTATGTGGACTTTACCTGTCACTTTACTCAAGTGTACCTCTATGCAATTTTTGACAATCCTATGGATTGGATGCTTAGACAAGGCAGGTTATTTAAATATATATTTTAACATGTATTAATTTATTGCATTTTATTTTTATTATTATCACTACATTTATTATTTGTTTTATTTCAGACTTTTCAACTCTGCTGCCTCTATTGTGTGTCATTCGCAGCATCCTTAAACGGTGATGGCGAAATTGGCGGTTTAAATCACGGTTTGTACATAGTATTGACATTATTTTCCGTGCATGTAGTATACATATATTTATTCCCAAAACATGCTCACTGACTATGTAGAACTGTTGTTAAAAAAAAAATCAGGGATCTTTTCACTAAACAGTGATTTGCGGTGTGTTGACAGTCATATTGCAAGAAAAGGCTAAAATTTAATAGTTGTAAAAAAAATTTAGAACATTGTTGAATTATTATTTTATATTTTTTTAAACTGGAAATGTTGGCATACATTTTTGGAAGTGATTGATAAGTAGTCAGCTCATTTAACTGTTTAGCAGATAGACCCCTATATAAATAAAATGTTAGTTCAAATTTATTAGCGGGTAAATATTGAAATGTGTCACTGTTTCATTTAGGGGGTACAGGTTCCAGTAGGTACCACTATGAAATATTTGTGCATACCCAAAGATTAAAGAGCCCTGGCTGTACTACATATGACTGAACATAAGGCTATAAAATAAGGGCCATTATATAGGTATGCAATAGAACAGGTATAAAACCTTTAATGTTTAACCCTCTAGGGTACCATTTTCTGTTGGAATTTTTTGTCACTCTGCGTATCATTTCACATTTTTTATGGTCACATCTGTTTGTATGGTCTTGGGGTTTTATACAGCTGCTTTTTATTACCTATGCATTTGTTCTATAATTTAAAGATTTGACTGCTCACAAATCGGCATTTTTATTTATGACGCAACAAATCCATATTTTCTCGGCCAAGAGCAGGAATCCACTCAAAATATTGAATAACCATTGTCAAATCTTGAAGGGAAACTGTTGTTAAAGTGGTTTTGTCCATCGAAATATTATTTCCATAAATCAAAATTAAAACAATATTACCAACAGATGAATGCTATTTTTTGACATTTGACATTGTAGTTTCCACTTCTAGTTTAGTTTCAATGTGGAGGTGTTTATCTTAAATTTCATCACATCACTATAAGCACAATGACATGACAGCTGTTGAATGCTGGTTAAAAAATGTCTGCACAGACCATGTGATGTCAGCAGCCAATCAGAACCTAGGATTTAAACAGTGGAACTGATATGCTCACATCATTCCATTGTATAAAAAGAGTATGTCCAAAACAAGTCCAGTTTGGTAACAGTTACAAGGAGAATAGTTTCCATGTATCGATACTGTCACAGATAAGCAAAACAGCATTGACATCCATTTTAGCAGACATGGTTTCCCATTTCACCTGTTTGTGTTTACTTCCTGTGCAAGGAGCATCTGTAGTAGATGAATAGTGCACAGAAAAAGGATGACCTCAATCTTAAAAAAAACACTCCCAGACTTTATGTTCTAAATATAAAAATATAAAAAATATACATATATCGAAGTACATATATCGAAGAAATTTCAAATTGTAGATCAAAATAGAAGTACTGGATACATTTTCCAAGCTATGTGTCCAGTTGGTCTGTTTTAGCGTAAAACGTTCACTTTGAATTCTTTACAATTCACACCTTAGTGAATACTACTGCAAAAAAAAAGTGTTGGGTAGATTGTTAAATATATTGAGAGGGCTGAGAAGGCTGAGAGGGCTACTCATATGAGTGTTAATTGCTTGGAATTAAAACTGACTTTAAAGTAAAGTTCAGTTGTAAAGCCAAGATAGATGAATTTAAAAAAATCAGCCTAAAATTCACTTCAAATTCCCTTTTAATTTCCAGTAATTCCCATTTTAGCGAATAAAACTGCAATAAATATTTCTGTTTTATGAGTAAATACTGAAAAAAATACTCTTTAACACTGTCTAATCTGCTAGTTCAATTAAAATGTAAACAAAATGGCCTCCCCATGTCAGGCAGATTTGAGAATTGCTCTGATTAGTGTTAATCTTGACATTGTGTTTATAAACAGTTTACTATTCTGTTTAATTGAATAATAACAAACACAACACAAAATCAAACAAAACTAACAAAAAACAACGTAAGTCTATCTTAATGTTTTCAGGTTTTGTATGGTTCACTAATTTAAAACATTTCTTTAATCAAAAACAAGCAGTTTTTAACTTTATATATTTTTTTCTTTACTCAAACACAGTTTTTTTGTCTGTGTAACCCTTTGCTAACAGGATTAATTTACTGTCAAGTTTAATGACTAGGCCCCACAGCGGGGCTGTAAAATCCAGCCCTCTCTGTGATATAATGAATTAATGACAGGTCTAGAGCATGCTATCTGCAAGGCTTTTCAGGGTTGCAAAGAAAGTGTCTGCTCCTGCAGATGTTGTTTCCTGCAGCCTCAGTCTGATGGGTTTTGGGAACCTCTGCTATTCATTTATTTTACCATGAGCAAAGCCCTTGATGTATTATTGAGTAGTATTACTAATCATATATAGGTCTCCACTGCTAGTTCAACTCAGTAGCTCCTTTGGACATGCAGTTTATTCCCCTTTAAGCTATAAAATGGTACTGTGTTGACAGGAGGCAACGGTGTTACAGAACGGAGCTAGATATGTACCTGTGAGAAACAGGCGGAGGAAAACTTGTATTATTGTGGAGAGTTGCACTGAAAAGTTCTCTAAATAGAGCAATCTCCACAGAAGCCAACTGGACAGTTTATTTGTTGCCATGGTGACTGCATCACGATTACAAATTTTGTACAGTTTTCTATTGACAATATACTATAAACCCCCCCCCCTACACACACATTTTATTTAAGTAACACAACGCTGTCCAGATGTGCAACTCCCACCGTTACCAACATCCATCAGCTGTAATCCTATGTTAGAACCAGGTGGTGATTGATTACAATGGGAATTGTAGTGTAAGAGGTTTGGGGGCCACAGCAGCCCAGCATTACAATGTTGGTTACAAAGGTATTCAGCAGGGATCTGAAAACTCTGGCCCCCTGACGGCTTACAATTCCCAGAATTATTTGGATGTAATAGATGGTCATAGAAGCATGGGAGAGAGAGAACAGCAACATCTGGTTGCAGAGATGTAACTAGAAATCACTGGGCCCCAGTGCGAAAATTGCTTTCGACCCCCTCTCAAGCATCTCATCCCACCCAGTCCCTCCAGGTGTGTCATTGTCTCTGTCCCAGCCCCCCATGTGTGTCATTCCCACCGTTCTAGCCCCTCCACGTGTGTCACTCCATCTGCCCCAGCCCCTCCATGTGTGTCATTCCCTCCATCTCAGTCCCACCATGTGTGTCACTCCCTCCATCCCAGCACGTCCATGTGTGTCATTCTTTCCCCACTACTGTTTCTGTGTGTGTGCACAAGATGCATTGTGTGTTTCTGTGTGTGTGTAAAGGATGCGTTGTGTGTTTCTCCATGTGTAAGGGATTGATTGTGCATGTCTTTGTGTGCAAGGGATGTACATGTGTGTGTGCATTTGTAGGGATGCATTGTGTGTTTATGTGTGTGTGTGTATGTAGGGATGCATTGTCTGTTTCTGTGTGTGTGTGTGTGTGTATGTAGAGATGCATTGTGTGTGTGTGTTGAAATGCATTGTGTCTGTGTGTGTGTGTATGTAGGGATGCATTGTGTGTATGTGTGTGTTGGGATGTACTATGTGTGTAAGTAGGGATGCATTGTGTGTGTGTGTGTGTGTGTAGGGATGCAGTGTGTGTGTAGGAATGCATTGTGTGTGTGTGTGTATGGATGCATTGTGTGTGTGTGTAGGGATGCATTGTGTGTGGTGATGCATTGTGTTTGTGGGAGCGTGTTTGCTCGGTAGGATAGGGGCTATGGGGGCTGGAAAGAAAACATATTTTGTTAATACATATATCAGTTTGGTAACTCAAAGTAGGTTCCTCAGTGCCAAAGCCATAGACTACTCTGGTAGCACTCTGTGGAAGGAAGGTCAGATGTTTTCATATTGTTATTAGAATTTTAATCTAATCTATAATGCTTCAAACTGTGTCTGATTTTGTTTTGTTTTAGCAGGTGTATGGGAATGTGTCTGTCTTTGCACAGATTATTTCCCACAAAGGAGACGATTTAATCCGTGCAAAGTAAAATGCACAAGAATCCCAATTTCCCCCCCCCAAATTGAATCCCCAAAACACTTCACCGAGACTTATGAAAAACGTGGCATATTATCTTAAAGGTTCTGCCAAACTGTGAACATGTTGGATGTATATTTATCAAATTCTTGCTAGTGCACAGAATAAAATTGTATCTAAACTTGAGTTTTCATTTAACAAAGTAGCATAATTGAGGAACCCACAAATTTATAAATCTGTTATATACATGTTACAATATGCAATATGTTACACGCATGGTGGTCGTTCAGCCTTGGTATCACAAAGGTTCTCTTAGTGGTAAAGAGTGCCCCGATGAGATGTTTCTGTTTAAGACCTGCATGGGGTTGCTTTGTAGTGCGAATAGAAGTCTCTCCCACCTCTGATACGGCAGCAACATCAGTAGAGTGTATTGCAGATGTTTACAATAGCGTGCCCGGGCAAACACTGCAGTTAAGGTTTTAAACACTGGATTTTCCTTTGTAAATCTCCCTTTTAATCCTCTATCCATTTGGGAGCTCCAATTGGAGAAGGGATAATCACTACAGCCTCCCGCTGTTGACAAATCTATGATAAATGACAAAATGAGATTCCTTCCAGTTTAACATATCCTTTTCTGTACACCAAAACAAGACCAAAACATCATCTCATATTGCCCCAAGCACATAGTCTTCATTGATTTCAAGTCTACTGTAGTATGTTTGATATTGCTATGATAAAGACTCTGTTTACCTTTCCCCAAATTTTACCTACATGTTAATTAGCTATTACTCATGGTAGCTTAGTTGTCTTCAAAGAGGCAATGCAACAAAAATTCTGATCTTTGCTGCAGAATTAAAAGGAAACTATCACTTTTTAGATTTTTTTAATATTATGTTTATATATCCCTATATTTAACAAATATATTTTTGTGAGGTGCGAAAAATACATTTAAAATGGGAAATCCATACTTCTTTATTTTACAACTGGATGTTGCCACCTTAGCCTCCTGTCAATCATTGCTACAAGATCTGTCCTTTGCACCTGGCAGTCAGAATAGAGAAAGCTTCTTCTCCTCATATGCAATGTTTGCTGTGGCTTTGCCTTGTCTAAACTGTTTTTAAATGGTATTTGCTAAATATTTAATATACATATAAATATAATATAATTATTTAATATAATATTAATTAATATAAATTTAAATGACAACGGGACATCAAGGTTAACACGTTACAGGCAATTTTTAATGTTTGTGAACTAAAAATTCTGCATGTAGCTTTTTCTCTCGTTGTCCATGGTTTAGAGCAGGGATTGGCAACCATCAGCATTCCAGATGTTTTGGACTTCATCTCCCATAATGTTCTTACACCCATAATGCTGGCAAAGCATTATGGGAGGTGTAGTCCAAAACATCTGGAGTGCCGAAGGTTGCCTATGCGTGATTTAGAGGATCCTCATTGCCGTCAAGTTTTCTCTGTTCATTATCAACGCAAGACAAGCCGATCGAAAAGGCCTGGTAATGCAAGAAACAACTTTCCTTTAAGGGATTTGCAGACATGATAACATTTCGATTTTTAAAATTAATTACTGTTGCCAAACTTAAAATATAGTAAAATATCAAGTTGGTATGTTGAAGGGGCACTTTCAGGATTATGTGAATAAAGCACCGAAAGGGTTGATGACGTTTCCCAGAAGTTGACCTTGGGTGACAATAGTGAATCATTGTCGAACTGTAGAAATGTCAGGAAGTAGCTTTAGTTTTGTTCTCTAGACAGTGAAGCTGTAGACTTGACATTCGATGGGAAGAATTCACAGAAAGATTGTCTAGAGCCTAGCTTTCAAGCACCGCAGCTGGTCGCCAGATATCCTTAACCTTAGAAAGCCTTAGGATTGTTGCTAAATTGCATCATGGGGAATTTGTTCCGACACAGTGAATGGAAGAATGCTGAGAATATATTGATTCCAAGAACAGTCATGACACTAATGTCATATTATAACCTGTAACATGTACCTCTAACAGTAATATTAATATATTATATAATAGTATGATAGTATCTATAATATGCCCTGTGGTTTCTACATTAACCATGCAATGAAACTGGATATATCGGTTATGTCTCAAGGTTAGACCCAGACAAATAGGATTGTTACTTTGTTATTTCAAGCTATCACTCTAATTACCATAAGAACGTTGCACTATTGCCAAATGGGTGGTGCTTAGAGCACCCTGAGCCCATTTTAATTTCTTAGAGTGGGCTATGGTGGCAACGATTTGTAAAAATCGCTGCTGCTTAGGACACCCTTCTACGTCTGTCACTCAAGCAGCTCCAGAATACCTAAAAGGACAATAATGTCTCAATGAAGTGGTATGGGTGCAGTGGTCCCGCATGTGTAACCATTGGGAAAAAAAACTTGCCATTTTGCAGAAGGGGCAATGTTTGCATTACAGGGTTAAACACCAATCTAGTGGCTGTCATACTGACAGTCACTAGAGGCATTTCTACTGCAATGATTGAATAAAACCCAGTCACAGTACATGGCAGCTCATAGGAAAGCATTAAATCCAATACTTTGCTATGGGAAAGCTTGGTTACATGATTGGCATTAGGTTCCCAATGCTCCTTTTAGGAGCACTGGATTGGACCATCAATGGAAAAGGCCATACCACCTCAATGACATTGCGGGAGGCAGAGAGGTGAGCAGTGCCGAGGAAGTCTCAGCAGTGGAAAAAGGTGAGTTATTAATTTTATAGCACATGGGGGAAGGGGATGTGGACAGGGGATGTGGACAGGGGATGTGGACAGGGATGCTGTAATGTTCAGAATACAGGTTTGTATTGCTAACACTATAGTGTTCCTTTAAGTAACACACCAGCATGGTAAATAAATAAATTTATTTATAATGCTGGTGTGTTGGTGAGTAGTTAACCTACCTTTAATCTTGCAAGAAAGTCTCCTTTCTCCTCTTGCTCTGCTCCACCTCCAGGAGATCAACAGTATTTATGTTCTCCTCAACATCCTATGCTTCGTATAAAGAAGCATTAGGACATAGGGTGCATGTTGTGAGACACAGGGTGCAACGTGGATTAAATCCAATGCTTCTTTTTTAGACTTCTAACACTCTCCTGGCTGCCTGATTGATAGCTGAGAGTTTGCAACGTTTGCAAATGTTTTATTAAAGGGCCACATTCTCTTGAAATAGGTACTTTTATAAAATAAAAAAAGGAAGGTTACTAGATAGGAAGGTAGATACTGTTGATTAATACCAATCTAATTATATGATTTCAGATTATATCTTTGTAACACCTATTGAAGTGGACTCCAATGGAGCTTACATTTCGCATGATACTTTGCACAGTAGCAGGAAAAGAAGATCAACAAAAAGTTCAAAGATTTCGCTACACTATAGAATCTCAGCATTCGGCCAGGAACTTCATTTGGAACTGCAGTCTTCATCTGTTGTATCGAAAGATTTTGCTGTGCAAATTTTTGATAAAGATGGATTTTCAGCAGATGTGGAGCAGAACTTGGATCAATGCTTCTATCAAGGATTTATCAGAGGCCATACAAACTCGTCTGTTGCCATATCTACATGTGTGGGCATGGTAAGTCATTTTAAATACTTCTTAAAAGAGAACTAACCTGACACAGGGTGCAAAAGTTTATATCAATTTTAAGACAAATCCTTATGTTTAAACGTGTGGAAATATTTTTCTTGTTTAGTGTATTGACCATCTGCCACAGAATGACTGATACATTTGCTATGGTCATAAAACAATCATATAAAATGAATGTCCCCATAACTAATACAATGCAAATTCAATCCTTATGCCTTAAAAAAATATATACATTTCTTAAAATCATAGAGGAAAGCACCAACATAACATGTTAGATAAATGGTACACTAATAATATAATTGTTTTGATTTATTGATATTCATGTATGCTTTTTCTCTCATACTTACATTAAAAATAAAGTTAAACATACATTTATGCATCATGCTAGTGGGGTAACTAATGTAGAGAGGGTCTTGGTGGAAAAAAAAATGTAGGAGCAGGAGTGGCCAAAACTCTCACGGAGCTTTGTAAACTGTAGATCTTCCCATCCTTGCAGTGTTGTGTGCGTGTCATTTTTTAATGTATATGTCTAAATAACTGATGTCAGAATACAGGAGTGTATTTGAGTCTAGTGTTGGTGTTTGGATGCAATGGAGTGTTTTTGTGGTGTTAGTATTTGAATGCAGGTGTGTGTTTGTGTGTGATGTTGGTGTTTGCATGTAGGTATGTGTTCACATAAACAGATGCACATTGCCACATACAGAAACACACAGACACTGCCACACAAAGATGCAAACAGACACTACCACACATATATGTCCATAGACAGATACCCACTTAGACTCACTCCAAGACATACACACTGACACACACAGATTTGAACACATGAACAGATACACTGATATACAAACACACACATGCACAGATACACACACTAATACACATGCACAGGTATACACACTGACATACATGCACATATACACGCATATTTACACATGCCCAATTATACACTGACACGCATACACCGATAAACACATTGACAGACATGCACATATACTCACACACAGATGCACCCACTGACACATATGCACATATACACACATATGCACAGACATATACATTGACAACATATGCACAGATATACACACATGCATAGAGTTCTGGGGCCCCTGTCTAATCCCTGTGACATAGGTGGCAGCCTAGGGTAGCCTTATGGTTAATCCTGCTCTGGTTCAATATTCTATGGTGTACGAATAAATTCTACGTAAGTTGATTTCGAAAGGCACTGTAGACTCAAATAGGTAAGGAGTGCCAAGTTTTAGGTGGTTTTATGTTATTGTCATGGAGTTTAGTTATTTAACATCTAACTTACTTATTGAAACTCTAAGATTAGAGTATTGGTTATATCCAATTCCATACCTGTTAACCGATTAATATGTTCTTTTTTTATGTCATTACGCTGGTATTTCATGTAAATTCTGACATTTTAATTTGCTACACATAGTACTATGCATGCTGGCTGGTCACCTGTCCAAGCAACATGATGGAAGACAACTGTTGAATTGGCTGAGATTAAATTTTTTTGCATAAAGCCTTATATAATTACTGAATATGATTCCTTTTCTTTGGTGTGAACTGCAGAATGTGGATACCTAGTGCAAACTCTCCTCCCCCTTCTCCCCCAAAATAAAAAACAGCAACAATAAAAATACTCGTACATTGTCAGGCACATTAAATTTCAGTAAAGAAGTGGGAACCAACAGTGTATTTTGGCAAGTCCAAGAATTGGCAAACATTATGGGAGACATGGTACACAGCTTCTTCTGGAATGGCAGTTTCCACATCTCTTATTTAGGGCACTAAAAGGCTTTGAACTACCCCTAATTACAGGTATACCCTAGAGCAGGACTAGGCAACCTTTGGCACTCCAGATGTTGTGGACTACATCTCCCATAATGCTCTTACATCCATAATGTTGACAAAGCACCAGGGGAGATGTAACCAACAACATCTGTGTTGCCGAAGGTTGAACACCCCTGTCCTAGATTATGGCTTAGAGCAGGAGTAGGGAACTCTATATCTTGTGGACTATGTCTTCCATAATGTTCTTACAGCTATAAAGTTGGCAAAGCATCACGGGAAATGTATTTCATAATATCTGGAGTGACGCAGGTTGCCTACTCCTGGTTTAGAGGTTATTAGAGCTTACTTGTTATACTAAGACTTTAAAGTAAATTTCAGATTTAAGGCCAGAATAGCAGAAGTGAAAGGATAGGTGAATTAGATAATTTCCCAGTTTTCTATTTTGACCTTAAAGAGATTGACCTCGAATTCTCACTTTAGTTAATTAACTTGTAAATGTGTTACAGCCCTTACTTCCTGTAGTCTATAGCAGATGACTAGTTTTTTACTTCATCAAGGAAGTAGTTTTAAAAGAAAGATGCTTGTGTGAACAATTTGACACTAATGATGCTTTAGTTAAGAACAACAGAGGGTCGTCGGCTCAGCTGGCAATAGGTAAAGGGTCTGTCTTACTGAATGGGCCTGGAGCTCCATTGACACCTCTCATAATCCATCATCTATGTCAGTGGATGGAGGAGATGACCTATCTAAATAAAAATAAACCCCTTGTAAGGAACATCTTCATTTATTTTTCTATACACATGTTAGGCCCATTTAATTAATAATAAATAAATATGGACAGGGCTGACAGCCATGTTGTGAAGTTAAAAACATGTGGGAAAAAAATAATAATATTATATGTTAAATGAGCAATGTATTCCCAAAATCGCCTTTTTGAAGTGACAGTAGCTCTAGCATTACTTCTTGGCACAGCATCCCACAATTAGAAACCTCTATTCCCCATCTGAAGTGAACTAGAGAACTCAGAATCCTGGTGGTGCTGGTGTGAGAGATATGCCTGATCGCTCTGCCTCCAGCCTGCCAGAAATAGAGCCTTTGTGATTGAGCCCTGCCCAAACCCTGCCCAACTCTATTCAGTGACTATCATCGTTGGGTCCAGTAAGGAACCTCTTTTGTATCTAACTTAAGACCTTACTGAGGTCCCAAGGCCCATGGCCCTGCAATATGGAGAAGCTTAATGATACATTTTACAACTTTTGGGTGGAACTAGCCAGCAGAAACAGCTCGCCAAACTTTATACCGACAGGTAACTTACCTCAATATTCACGCTGTCCTGTTTTTAATCTGGTGAAGTCCTCTGCTTGACAAGGTAGGCCAGAAGAGATCTGAGGGCCTATTGATAAGTTCAAAGTGAACATTCGGACCTGGTTATCTCAAAAATCACATAGGCCAAAATATTATTTCCCCGGCTGGCCTGAAAAGCATAGAGATGTTGCCTTTTCAGAATTACTGTGATTCCCGCTGTGTAAAGACTCAAGGCATTGTTCCCAATGCATGACTGGAGACCTTGCCATATTCTGGAAAGGGCCACCCCACTGTGGGACTGTGATGTGCCTCATAAAGGGGTAAAATAATCGTCAGTGGGGGGCATGGGATGCCATGCTATTTTAGAGGACATTCCTACAACAACACCTAATCTGCTTTTGACTGTGGTTCATTGATCTTTGCTTTTGATGCTATTATTTCCTATTGTATTTGCTTTTTCATTTACCTTTACTATGCTCCAATGTCATATGTTTTTATCTAAAATTCTCTCACATTGCAAGTCTTATGCATGTATATTCATATTCTATGACGTTACTGTGACGTTAAAAAATCAATGAATAATCAATTTATATGTAAACAGATTGCCCTTTAATATAAGACAATATCATCAAAAATCCTTGATAATAATTAGAGGTTCTTTAAAGCAATACATTTGTGGCAAAGTTGAAAAAGAAGCTCTTCTGTCGGAGTAATGCAGGTCTTTGGAATGTTGCATTCCTTGTATTTGGTTAGCACGAGGGAGAAGATGTAGCACGCTATCCAGTTACATGTAGTTAACACAGAACAACCTATTTAAAGACAATGAATATAAATTTTTTCCGGCCACCTACAGTCTTTAAAAGCAGTTACAAGGAAGGATTGACAGATGTCTTATTAATGAACAAATCCAGGTAATTTTAGCTGAAACGGTTTTGTTTCTATTGAATGTCAGTTATTCATGGGACAAAAAGAAACACTTTAACCCCTTAAAGGGACACTGTAGGCACTTTATCTGCTGTATTTCATTAAGCTGATTATAGTATCCAGAGTTTCCAAGCTCCATAATTTCATTCAGCATTAAACAGTTTTTCATATTTTTATGTTTCAATGCTAAATTTAATTCCCAGCAGCCCCTCCCCTCTGTGCTGCTTCGGCGAATGAGGAAGTACTAGCATGAGCAGCAATGGGCAGCTATGATTGGCTGAGAGTGTCAGCTGTCTGTTTTTAGCCTTTCAGAGCTCCAACTAACGCTATGAAGAGTATGACTTCAAGGAAGTGTGTAATCTCTGCCTTGGCCACACCTCCAGAAGAGGCCAGACTGTGGGTGGCCTTGATTTCTTATTTAGTGTTAAACTGCTCTAAAATGGTTTAACATTGTATGGAGAGACAGTGCCATGAGATTCCAGGCATCATAACCAATTCAAAGAGATTAAATTATTATAGTGAGTTCAGTGTCCCTTTAAGGACACAACTTCTGGAATAAAAGGGAATCATGACGGAATATTTCCGTCATGTGTCCTTAAGGGGTTAAATATAAAGTAACAGGCTTGTGTGGATATCTAACCTGATAATGTGTTTACACATTAATTTATTCTTATCTATTTATTCAATACCAATATATATAAAGAGTAAATCTGGTCTGTTTGCCCCTTTGAAGCATTAATGGGTTTCATTTCAGGTTGAGAATATCATTCCAAGGTTGAGAATATCATTACCCTTGAGTTCAATATAATAATACAGAACTTCTAGAACTTATAACATTGTTGGAAACGTGCAATTTCTGCAATAGATTAAAGCTCAGTAAATCCTTAAAAATCATTAGCCGTTGTCTGTTCATGGGACATCAAAACAATGTAATTGATTATATGTCAGTTTTATTTTAACATGTGTTATCGTTTTAAATGCAAATAACCTTCTACATGTCTATGGAATAATATTGAAAATTGCTGTGGATAAATGGTTGCGCTAATATTCCAGACATGAGTCCTTGAATTATTATTTGTATTATTATTATTTACTATTTATTTTTTTGTGGCCACGCAAACTACTATGCTACCTTAATACTGTTGTGCACTGTCTGTTGAACATCTTTTTCTAAAGTTGGTTACCAAAGCAGATCTTTTAATAACTTTATTTTATATAGCACTAGCATATTCTTCAGATTACACTTTTAAAAATATTGTATTTCTTAACCAAGGACACTTGTGATAACAGTAAGCCACAATATATTAGTGTTAATGAAGTGTGTGTGTGTGTGTTACTGTTAGTATTTATATTCATGTTAGAGTTACGGTTCCTGCTGCAGAAGAGGGCTTCTTAGAAAGGTCCTGCAAGTTAGGATTACAGTGAGATTTAGAGTTAAGTGTTGTTTTACAGCATCAGGATTTAAGGAATGTACAGTTTAGGTGAAGATTAAAATAAAGATTAGGGTTTACTGGTACTTAACCCCAAATTGTATCCTAACCCTAACTCTTAATGTAATAACAAAATTGACCCTAAATGTTTTCTCACTCTATCTCTAACCACAAGTGTCTGGAATCTTCAAGTCATTCCCTAATCTTAATGTTTGCTAATCCTCACGTAACCCTTAATTTCTTAAATCCCTATGGTGTAGCACACCCCTAACCCTATACCTCTCTGTAAGCCTAACGTTACTTATCTTGTAGAACTTCACCGCATTGCCTTCTGCAGCCAGTTTGAGTTCCCGACTGACCAAGTCACAGTTCTCCACAGGCAACCCACGGCAGCAGACTACTGGTTCCTCTTTAGTATTCCATATTCAACCTGTCAACATTTCTAGAAGCGCAAAATAAATAGTCATTATTGCTCTAAAAATCCACACAAAACTGAATATATTAGGCAGCTGTTAATACAGTTAGTCCAACACTGTATTAAATACAATTGGTGCAAATGTAATAATTTAATTAACCTAATTACAGTATTTAAAAAAATATATCTACATTTAAGTCAAGTTTACATTATAGAACACACATGACTAGCAATGTAAATAAATGATAAATGTCGTCCTTTTCGATCACCTAACCCTACGATTTTTCTTTTTAGTTGCAATGAAACAGATCTGCTAATTACCTGATAATCTGCTGTCTTTTGTCTTCACCAACAGTCTGGAAGCTGATTAGCTTTAGTAATTAAAGGCATCCTATTATCACACCTTATGGCGTGTTATTTTGTTATTAAGAGATCTGAACGTTGCATTTAGCTTACCTTCTGATACCAGTTGTGACTCGGTAGCTCAAACTGTCTGTTTAGTGCTTACAGAATTATCCGCATAGAGGCCTTTCCTCTTAGAGTCCAAGTTTAGCCATCATACTGTCAGTATGAACTATATTATCGAGACTGAATAGCCTCGAAATCCCCTTTACACCAATTATTTTTGTCACTTGGATGCCCTTGTATCCTATTTTCTTTGTTCAATGCAATTAAACTGAAAATGGTG
Organism: Pelobates cultripes; assembly: GCA_933207985.1. Taxonomy (NCBI): domain Eukaryota; kingdom Metazoa; phylum Chordata; class Amphibia; order Anura; family Pelobatidae; genus Pelobates; species Pelobates cultripes. Next base: position 27,068,353 of record OW240923.1, on the reverse strand, counting down.
TTTCTTTTACTCTGTTGGCACTCTTTACATTTTCATTGTTTCTTTCATTTGCGGTAGCCACCCAACAATAAAATTGCAGTGGCCTGTACTTTAAAGACTCAAATAGCACAATGCGATTTAGAAGAAATTGCATTTCAATAGACTGGAGCCTCCGGAGGGCTTCTTTGATCTAATTTTTGGATGACCCAAAGGATTTAGTCATTCAGAGCTCTGTTGTCTTCTAATGCCTGTATAGAGAACTTTAGAGTGAATGGAATTATTTAGAATTGGCTGTGTGGTTGAGTGATCTTAGACTGACAGTTAAAAAAAAAACAAAAAAAAAAACAACACACACACACACACTGGTTCTTCCATTTCTTTGTCGGAGAATTATGGCAAGAGGCCTATTTCACCCTTACATTGTCCCATTGATGAACATGTAACACAAACTCATCAATTAGATTCTTGTAGCAACAGAAGCACGTAAAATGGATTGGTCTGTTTCAACTCAATTGAACAAGGACCACATTTAAGTGGATATCATAACGCCATTAATATATATATATATATATATATATATATATATAATAAAATATATTTACCACTAGTTATAAACTAAAACAATAATCATTAGATGCCATCTTAAAAAAATAAAAAATAAAAAAGTGTTAGATAAAATATATACAATATAAAATAATTAAAAAATTGATGTCAAATATCCCCATCCTATGATTGCACTGTGAAATATGTTTGCATTATATATCTAATACTTTTATTAATAATAATAATAATAATAGTAATAATGATATTACTTTAACCATTATTGTGACATTTATCAAAACACCTAAAGTAATTTACTAGGATGGACTTTTTTGCTGTCTATGACAAGAAATGAAAAAAACATATTTTACTATTATTCAATAACAAATATATATATATAACAAATAGCAAATATATCCATGATTTAGACAGTTTATTTAAACTTTTTCAATCCTCATCAGTGATCTGTTAGCTATATCAGAGGACAATGATCCTGAAATGTTTCTATGTATTTTTGCATATTTGTACTAGTTTGAATATTGTGAGCATTATAATACAGTTTTAGGAACTTTAGGAATTATTCAATAAAATATAATTCTAAGACTTGGCATTGCATGAGATGCAAGTGCAATTTAAGAATTTAGATAGTCAGAAGGTTTGCCTAGACATGGTAAAGAATGCAGTTTTACTGTAGCATCCCCAGTCTCCCCCTCTTCCTCCTCCCCCCCCCCCATAAATAAATACATAAATCTTCATCTATATAATGCTCAGGTGGATATTTTATTTGCATTTTGCTGCCAAACACTTTCAGATTAAAGGAAAAATGTCTTGCACCATAACACAGTTCCATAAATGAATGGGTAATGTAGCCGCCGACACCTGTAGGAAGCAATTAATGAGTCATCTTAAACAGCAAGTGACATTCAGGTGGCAAAAGCAATTAAATATGGGGAAGTACGCTGGGAAGCAGTTGAAGGATCTCATAAATGTTTTTACAACTGCAAAGCAATGAGGCGGCTTGGAAATTGGAACAGATTTACAGTATTTTACAACAAGAGAAGAAACCATTGTGCCTTTAGTCAAGCTAAAGTGTCACGTCTTCGCTAGTCCCAGCTGAAAACCATTAATAAGATCGTTAATGAAGACAGCAGTTATCACATCCTAATCCACCATGATCTTCCAGACTACTCTTTTTTAATGGGAATACAGCAGTGTGATATTATCTTCTCAATCTACTTACCAATGTATATATTTTTGTACAAACCCATGCAATTATCCAGGTGATATCATAGTAAGCTAAACAGGGCTTTCTATACCTAATAAAGCCCCATGTGTTCAGTATTCTGCACATCCATCTATACTTAAATTTTTTAGCAGTGCTTTCAACAAGTTGAACAAGAGATTATCCAGGGGACGTAACATAGGTCAACTGAGCCTCCATTTCCAGAAGTGTGACCAATGTTGCTTGAAATAGTTGCCTATAATTTACAAATACACAAGTTCACATCAAAAGCCACCTGAGTGATGTTTTACAAGAGACGGTAAAAGAGTTAGGAGTTGTATGTTACTTCCTAAGAGAGCATGAGTACCATTTTCCTGTATGGTTAGGCACGGGCATAAAGGCCACAGTCATAAGAAATTAGTATACTAACATTAAAACTCATAGATTAGAATCTTGGGGCATTTTGTGATATACTGATAAATATCAGATATGCCTTTATTAGCATATATCAGTTCTGCTGACAACTTCATCATCAGAGGCATATGCAAAAAACAGAACAAGTCTCTGGAACTATTTTAAATCACAGCCAACAAACAACAGTAGGGGGTGAGGAAGAAACCGAGGTTGGCCAAATGATTTATAACTTGGTGGCTGTTTGTTATAGTCTTCTTTGATGTGCAGGGTGAGTTGAAGAGATCTCCGAATGTCCCCAATCGGCCTGTGACTGTTGTGGCACATCTAACATTTTTCATTTTCCTAGTAGCCAGTCCATGCCTGCTGCTAACCTGATTTAATTCATAGGGCATTCATCTTTTAAACTGTATTTTGTGACCCCTGCTATTCATTAGGGATATGAACTGTAGAAACCAAAGATTCTGAAGCAACGAGAAAGTTAGGCAGATAGTCAGATATAAGTTGGGTTAGTGTTATCTTCAGAACTGTGGGGGAGGGATTTACTGATCACAAAAACCCATCTACATAAGGACATCATTATGCAATTTAGTACACAGAACTGATGAGCATTTTTTGTTTTTGTTTAATCCAGTAGTGTTTGAAGCCTTCCAAGAAAAATGTGTTTTAGAACCATTGCTTACATCAGATGGCTTAAAAGGATAAAATGTATCCCTATGATTTGGAAATGAGTTACATGTTTAACCCCTTAAGGACCAAACTTCTAGAATAAAAAGGAATCATGACATGTCACACATGTCATGTTTCCTTAACCCCTTGAGGACACATGACATGTGTGACATGTCATGATTCACTTTTATTCCAGAAGTTTGGTCCTTAAGGGGTTAAAGGGTTAACCTTCTCTCACTGTTTGATATTTTCCTAACCATTGAAAGTGACATTAATTAGATTTCATTACAGTTTATTAAAAAGAAAAATACAAAGCTAAGTATTCAGTTTCCAAATTGTGAAAATAAATCTCTAGTATACTAAATCATATTATACAAAATGTGTTTTTAAATTCCTCCAATTAAAATGTAATCCAGGTTAAAAAGTGTAAGTGTTCTATTTACTGTATTAACCTTAATCAGTCTGAAATATGATAAGTTCTAATCGGTTTGAATTAACCATTCGATTAACAATATTATTCAGAGCTATAAAGAACCATAGAAAATACCCAAAGATCCAAGTTATAGTAGAACCATGTCTGTTTTCTTTTTGGTATATTATTTAAACAATGTCTTGACATGACATGACATGTTACAACCAATGACCTTGGAGGATGGGGTGAAGTATCTCATCCAGACCACCTAAAAAGACCAATATAATTTGACCGTTCATTTGTAGAGGATAAGGTTAATTACTGGTCTTAGCCACCAAAACTAATCAATGCAATTATCTCGATGTATCTAATAGACCACAAAGCCGTGGGAACTGATTGACCTGTTAACAGGCAGACACCAAATATCTAGCCAATATTATCATTTTCTTTTTCATGAAAACATATCTGATAGATTGTTAAAATTGTTTATATAAATGTGATACCTAAAAGATTAAGAAAAACATTTTCAAAGTCTGAACTGCTATGTTGATACAACCCTTAAAGTGAGAACTTGGTAATTAAAGTTTAGATAAATACATTTTGTCGGAATATAGGATTTATTTGTTCTTGACATGGGGTCACCCCATTCAGCACCTTGGACAGCAGAAAGAATATAAAGCACGTGGCAAATAGTAATGAATGGTGGTTTTTATTCAAATTCAAGCAAACGGGGTGGTTGAAAAGAAAGATTCTCAGCCCGTGTAGTACTTGTGACGTGAGCTGGCAAAGGATCATAGTTTTCGTAACAGCTTTGGTAAACCTGCATTATATCTCTACATCTTGGGTACAAAACAAGCGTGAAAGCCATTTGTGCTCTGAAAGCCTCGTGTACGCCATATCAGAGAAAACATCTGATCCACGAGAGTTTCTATGTAGTTACTGTAATATTTTGTACTATGTGTTTTGTTTCACAATTTAACAAAAATATTATATACTCAGTAAATATGTGAAGTGCAGATAAAGAATATATGAATGTTTGGAAAAGAAGAATGTTATTTTCAGGAAGATCACTAGTGATCTACATGTTCGTGGTTGTGTGATCTGTAACTCTATGTGTGCACATATTGGAAAACTGTAGCCAATTACACTCCAATTATATACAACAAGCTCCTATGTAGCCCCCATGCACTTAGTTTCTGTCATAAAGTAAATTTGTCCTATTACTCAAGGCCGACTTTCTTTTTCTCAGTATTACCATACAATACAGGCATTTAGAAAACGGTTGTTGTTATTTTTTGTTTTTTTTCTTTGAAAGGTTAAACCAAAAAGAAGAAAAACAAAAATAAAATAATGCAAAGAACAAATTCAGATAGAAGAGTCAGTTTGTGAATTGCTGAATGTACATCAGATATCCCTTGGTATCCCGTGACCTAAACACTGTGAAATATGCAAACTGTCAATGGCATCTGATACATTTATCCCTTAGGCAAGGATCAGTGAAATTTAGTGTGTGTGTGTGTGTGTGTGTGTGTGTGTTTGAAGCTTGGACAAGTGCCCCCTTGCACCCTTTCCCAGAGATGCCTATGTTGTATATATATATTACAATGGATTACAAGTGACTTATTTTTTTTTTATTTTTTTTTACTGATTATAGCATTATTTACTTATATGATAACCTAGAATCAATATCAATATCTAGCTATATGTTCTATTATATTGAATACACACGGGGCAGTTTGTAGTAACAGTACACTTTTACTATGGATTAGATAAAGGATGGGTTCATCTAGAACTGTTTTTGTATTTTGTCTCCATATGTTTCATTTGTGTGAATCCACCGCTTCCGCCTTGCATGCCTCTTCTTGTCTTGATGTTTGCAAACCTTAGAAATGGTTTGAAGTTTACAAAGCTGACAAGTCGAGATGATGTCACAGCTTAGATCATTAGATTTAATACTCCTTTTTTCATGCTAAAAGCCTTGAAAAGAGTTAATCTCTCAATGTGATGCACCATTTACAGATCTCCATTATTGATAACAATGTGTGTTTTGCAGTTACTAATCAGATTGAATTATACACCAAAACCTTTCATGTTCATTGTTAGAGCAAAACTGTACTTAAAATAAAGGCTTATTCTCTGTGAAAGAGCACTGAATGCAATTTACATTGTAAAGTGACCCAATGTCCTAAAATAATATACTGTGTAATACATTTTATTTGTGTGGTGTAAATAGAAGAATTGCGTCTTTTATTTTGAAAATTTATTACTTCATATAATTTGGAATATTGTTTGTAAAAGGGCTTAATTAATTTCTGAAATAGTCCTGAGATCTTGGAATTGGCTTGTCCAGGGCCCTTAGACAGCAGCGAATTGCTATGCCAGTTCGCTTTTACTCTTGTTTAATGCATACACAGATTGCGCATGTAACTTTCACTAAAATTGTTTTGGTATTATATATCATAAATATGGCTGCCATATATGTGGCTGTTAGCTTGAAACAGGCTCTTGGGAGCTAAAATGTTGATTATTGTCCTTAAATAAATCTGCCTTAGATTTTAGCTGATTATGTGCCCAGCCTTTTACTTAATGAATTGATGTTGGAGTGGAGTCATTTCTGAGCTGTTGGCACCGGGGCAACACTATATTTGTGTTCATTTTTGTTTTTCAATAGTAAACTGATTGCTTATTGAAATAAATGTTGGCTAGCTGAGCTTTTCTACTGAAGAACAGCTTGTGTTTCTTCAATACCTCCTAAATTTTAGTAAGATTTGGGCTTAGAAGAAACATAAAATACAATAAAATAAAATAAACATAATAAATACTTAATTCAGAATAAGTTAATCCATTCTCCCAATTTTTTTTAATTATATCATCATTACCTTACCTTACCATTACACAAAAACAAGTACAAAACAAAAAAACAAACAAACAAAAAATATATAAAAATTGCAGTGTAAATGTTTATTTTAAAGATAATGTGAACACTGTATTTAAGTTAGTTATTTATTTTCACGGCTGGCTTCTTACATAAAGATATCACCAAATCGTGATTCACTTCACTACCCAGTGTTTCTGAGTTCTGAAAAGCATCCTACACAGAAACACTGCTTGAGTACTTGTTGTGCAATTTACTTTGATGTCGTCTGTTCACTCATTTGACCCAGTGACAGAGAAAAAGTCATTTCAGGGCTTAGGCATATGAGATGAGAGCAAACAAAATGTGGTCCAAATGTATTTCCTTAAACATCCAACTCTAGGAACCAAATGGGCCTGTATGCCAAATGCATTAACTGTATAGAGTGTTGTGTCCCAAAAGAATGGCCTGGCCACAAACAGATGTTATTACTTTAAATAAAATATTTTCCCATGAAAAACAATGGACATAAACTCAGCATTCCTTCACATCACCAGGTTTTGTGTGTGTACAATATTATATAGTGAATTATAGATTTTAGTGGTTAGTGTATCATTATACATAATATGTTTTCAATGAGAACACTTTTGTTTACATTGATCTAAATTGCTTCTTTACTTCTGTGTATTTTCTGCCCACTCATTTAAACTAGATAAAACAGTCTGCAATAATTGCTTCTATTCTTTGGGTAATTGCTTAAGCAATATATATCTTCACTGAACTGAAAACAAAGGATTTGCAAGTGATTCTGTGGTTCGTTAGTGAGGATTAGTGCATGTGCATTAAATAAACTCTCGACAGTGGTGGGTGACTAAACCCCGTGCTAATCAGAGCAATAGACTTTCCATTACGCTCTTGCTTTCATCTTCGAATAAGGACAATGTGTATTCTACATAATACCATATGTTGACAATATATGAACAGAAAGTGGAATTTAATGTTCTAAGATCTGCTTCTGCACAAAACACATCCAGATTCTGTAGCATAATCCCAGTGTTAGATTTACTTAAAAAACACTTGTAGGAGACAATATTCTATATCCCTGACTTTTTCTGGTGCCATTGATTATGGCATCTCATGATTATATATATATATGTGTATACATGGTCCACAACTCTGAAATGCCATATGGATGTATCATAAATCAAACTAAACAGGCAATGGACGAGCTGTTTTGATTGTTTTGGGGTTCTGTCCATGGTACCAAAAAAATAAATAAAAGATGATTGATGGTGAAAGAAGATGTTTGACGGTAAGAGGATAACTGCTACAACTTGAATTTATTCACAGATCAAGATACAAATATTGGTACAATATATATTTCTTTACTTTGCAGTACATTAATATGCACACTTTTACATCATTTCAGTTACTCCAAGTTGTTTTTCTAGAAACAATTGCACAGATGAAATGATTTCGAACCCACACATCACATGTACGAAATTCAGTCCATCTGAACAAAAAATTCTTTTTGTATGAACTAAGTTTTTTTTTTTTTTGCCATGCACAAATCCAATATACACACATTATTTTGAATTAATTTCTCTGAACAAAAATCATCTTGGACAAGCTACTAGAATTCTGTTGTAAAATTAGCAATATTGTAATCAATTAACGAGTAGGCATGCTCTTTGTAATTTGGATATAATAGATGTATTTAAGGATCAATTATCTGCTTTAATATAAAATATGACAGACAAATGGTAAATTTACTGCAATATAGTAAAGAACTTATTACTCATACTTATTTTGCCTCACGGTATCATATGATATCATATGGTATCATATATAGCAGTAATATGTTGATGTCCTCAGGAGCCATAGAAGGGTTAAGAGTTACTGGACCCTAAACCCTTGCCTTGACCCAATTCCCTTAGAGGTAATGACCCATCTTAAACCCATCTTTTGGGCTGCAAATCCAATTGTTTGGAAAGTTCCCTGTAGTAAGTGATGCACCTGGAAGCAAATAAAACAATATATAACAGATATTTTCACTGTTCTGTATTGGTTTTCTAAAATATAATCCCTCTATCTTAACACAGTAAAGGAGTTTAAGCATGCGTGGGATAGGCATAAGGCTATCCTAACTATACGATAAGGCCATGGACTAATGAAAGTATTTAGAAAATTGGGCAGACTAGATGGGCCGAATGGTTCTCATCTGCCGTCACATTCTATGTTTCTATGTTTCTATCAATTTTGATGCACCCTGTGTAATCCAGGTTGGAAAGTTCCTGAATCGTGTTTTTTTTTAAACCATAGTTCTAGAATAATGTGAGAGACATTGTTATTGTGAATCAGAGAGACAATTATGCAGAGAAATGTGATATCAATTTAAAATTAGTCTCCCTGAAAAACGATTTTGTTCTTTATGTATAGTATGTTTACTTTAGAAGTTCTATCTACTTCTCTGTTAATTGGACTTTAATCACAAATAGGGTGCTGCTTTTGGTTCTAGCAGATAACTGAGAGCAGGAGATAAGGATTTCTACATTAAACATACTGCATAATAAGGGAAGCATGGTCTGCCGCTGGGCTGGGGCTGAATGGCTATTAGCCAATCAGCAGAGCCCCTGCCTAGTAGCAGGCAGTCCTTCCTGGATCAGAATTAAAGGTAGCAGATGTTGATGGTTGCAGGGAGTAACATTGCCGGAGAACCAACTTAGGGGTTAAACCATTTGTAAAGGGAAGGAAGTACCAGGAAGCTCCTGGAAACACAGCAACTTAATTTCAGTTATGTTGTTATGGTACCTGTAGTGTTCCTTTACAACAAATAAACTATTTTCAAGAAGTGTGGCTGTATAAACCACTGCCATATGTGTGTGGCTAGGGCTTCATAAACAAAGTGATTTAACTTCTAAATGGCAGCTAATTGAGCAATGAGACTGCAATGACACACTCTAGACACCAAAACCCCATCACTTAGCTTTTTTTATACTTAGAGTGTCCCTTTATGTATGGAGGTGAGAGCAACAACATAGCACAGGGTCTTAAGTGGCAGTGAACAACTATTTAATGTGATTAGGCTATATCGTTTGATCTCATCTTTAATGAAATCTATCAATAACAAGCAGAACACATTATAATATGAAGTTCTGGACACAATTTCTTTTTCAATTGCTGCAGTTAAAAGAACACTTTAGGCACGAGCACAACTTAATTAGATTTGATGGGTTTTTGGCCTCATATTCATGATGTATTTTTCTCCATATTCAAATTTCTTCAGTTTTACTGTTTTTAGATTCTATTAGCATAATTACACTGTCTTAGATATTTCATCGGTTTTAAAAAAAAAAAGTGTCATCCTGATTTGAAGGCCAACAGTGTAGCCCAGCCTATAATAGATCAATATGAGCTGAGCTGATGACTTGACTTCACCCCCTCTCCATTCAATCACTGTCATCGCATTTTCTGTATAGTATTTCAAAGTCTTACTAAGGAAAAATGGAAATAAACAACTAGAAAACAGTAATTGGCTGTGGGGTGAAGGCACGTCAACAGCTCGGCTCACACTGACCTCTCATTGGCTGAGCTGACTATGGACTCTGAGTTCATTGAAGAAATAAGTTGCTTTGTGAATGAGGCAACAATGTTACATTGCACAAAGCTGCACATTTTTAAACAAGAGCGACGGCCGTTTACTTTCATTGGCTGAGAACATCAGCTGACTGCTGATGACACCCCAATGACTCTGCCAAAAGTGAAGCTACGGCAGGGAGGTTAAACTCTGTATGTGCAACGTTACAATGCATGGCTTCATCAAAAATCTGATGGAACATCTACTAATAAATACATGATATCAATCTTCATTTAGTGAACACTGATGCTCCAACATTGTGGAGAGTTTCTATATGAAGGGTCACTTTGTTATAGTTTTAGTATCATTGACACAGCGTACATACACAACTCTATCTTATAGATTTCATCCAAAAAGACTGTATATATTAGGAGTTATAGAGGGTTGATGTGACAGTGTCAGTCACTGGTGATACCCTTTTCTTTTTATAACTAGTGTTTTCCTTTATATGTTGGGTTACATGTAATGTGATCCATTTCTTTATAAACTAATGTCTGACGATATTGCATAGGAAGCCTGAGGTTATGTCTAATATTGTGCTAGTTTTGCTGAACTTCCCAAACTAGACAAACATTACAACTTGCCAAAACATTAGCTCAGAAATAAAGTTGTAACATGCTCAAATCCAACAGCATCCAAGCTTGAGAAGATGCTGGCGTAACATTTCACGAGAGAAGCAAAAGAGGCTTCTATGCCAGCATCGGATAGATTATACCACTCACACAAAATCACTTTTAAGCAATTAGAGAAGCCCAGTGACTTCATCTTGCCATCCAAAAAGTCATGCTACATGCATTTGGCATTGCACTCCGCACTGCAATATTGTCTGTGGCCAAGGGAATTCTCAACAGTGTCATCTAGCCAATTTGTTTTGGCAAAACAATGTGAACCACTAAATCAAGCCCATTGTTGCAGCTTATATTTTATGTGGCAACAACTCTTGCAAATACCACAACTAAATGCGATGGAAGCTATTTGAAGTTGTGTTTGTACAGTGAAAAAGTATAAAACAATCACTAGCCCATAGAATTCTTTAACTAATAAGCAAGGTAAAGTAAGAACAAAAAATACCCCTGTGGTCAATCTTTTCCTAGGGACCTCTAATAAAATATTAAAACAACTCTCTATTAAGTGGAAAATCATTTTACTTATTCTTTATAAAAGATGGCTTAATTTAAAACCCTTTTGCCTGACAGAAAAAATATGGATCAATGACCTGAGAAACATTTTAAGGGACACTATCACTTTAATATCCAAACATTTATAGGGTATAGGAAGGGGATAGACAGAGGGATAAAGTTGGCAAAAGAAGACACATGTTTGGGTAGTGTGAGCTTGATCAGCCACTCACCATTATATAAAATACCTCTTATTTCTCAGGGCACATGATTTCCTAACTAAAGCTAATATTCTAGCCAGCTCTGGGTGTGAATTACTATGTTTGTGCATTATTATGCCAATAGTTACAAATTGTTTCTTAGTGTGCCTTTGTTTGAGTGTTTCTGTGCATGAGTGAGATTGTCGGGATTGGCTAAAGGATACTCAGCAAGGCAAGAGGCAGCAAACTAACAAAGGCAAAGGCATAGAAACAGGAAGATGCATATTACAGGACATTAGAGTTGTCATTCTAAAGTAAAGGTAGAATTAGGAAGTAACAGGACTACACTAAGAGAATTCTACAGGCCAGGAAAGGTACAAAATATAAAACACTCAATACCAGAGACAGACAAGGGTCAGGGGCATGGAGAAAATCAATGTCAGGAACAAGTTAGGGACAGGAATTCAGACAAGCAAGCGACTGGTACACGAGTCAAGTAATCAGACAAGCAAGGGACTAAAACACAAAATAAGGCAGACGGCAAACAGGCCCAGTAAGGTACTCAAGGGCAGGAGAGCAGAATGTAGTCAGGTAAGCCTGGTAAAAAAACAAAACAAAGAATCAAGATCAAATGAAAATATCACCAAGGATTTCAGGTCCTGATTGGCACTATCTTGCTGGAATCAATCCGATCAGAAGGGTAGCACCTGTGTTACCTACAGGTGCACTACAAAAACAAGCAATCAGAATATGAGATGGGTCAGAATTAAACAGCCCATTATATTAGCTGTTTAGTTCTTAAATTAGCCCGTGGTAAGAGATTACACAGTGGTACAGCAAGCAATGTGCAGTAATAAAAAAAAGGGGAGCTCAAGGGTTCAAATCCCACGAGAACCAGTCAGAGAGCATTTACTGACAGATTCATAAATTGGTACAGGCACAGGATATTTCTAATGGATCCTAGATTATATGTCTCAAATGAAAAAACTTATATGGGATTTTGGGGCACTATCCAAGATACCAAACTAAAACCAATGGCAGTCCAAAATTTCAGTGCAAGAAAAGATATCAGGAACCATGTGCATGAAGGGCACACAGAAGAGCTATTGCTGTAATTTTTTCTTTGGAATTCTCATACAGGCTTGCAGTTTAGCCAGTCTTCTTATGACTCTTAGCACTGTCACAATTGTGACTGCTACTTTTCTGCCATTGGTTTAACCCTTTCACTACTAAGCTGTTTGCAAAAGAAAAATCCACACAAACCAAATTTTTGGTGTGTACTGGAAAGTAATATTTAAATGTATTTTTTTGTTTCAGTATGCTTGGGTAACAGATTATTTAATGGAAACAAAAACAAAAATTCTGTCTAGACAGAAAAACGCATTTAAAAAAAACAAACTAATGAATGAGGTTACAGATAGGAGAACAGAGTTGTAAATAAGTAACTTTTCTCAATATGTATCATAGACCTTTTACCTCACATAGGCTATAATCTTTTCACCTATACATTGTCCAAAATGCACTCAATTCTTAGTTGTGTATGTATATATGCATATCCTTATGTATATATTTGTATATATTTCCACGCTACCATGACATCACCCATTTCATAACTGGGTGATAGGAGGAGAGGGTGATGAGAGAGGGTGACTAACTGTGTGTGTGGAGAAAAGGCAGATGATTGCATTGTACAGTGCTATGGAATTTTGCTGGTGCTATATAAATAATATAATAATAATAATAATAATAATAATAATAATGTGACAGAAATAGTGTGTGTGTGGGGGGTATGTTGTATGTGGGATGTCTGTATTCTCCTGTTCAGCCTCCTCACACATTGCTCATTTTGTTTGTAGGTAAGTCTTTCCCATTTACCTACCTAAGTTCTCCTCTCCTTTACAGCCACCCTCCGATTGCTCTGTGTGATGGTGGCTCTATCTCTTTAGTGTTTGCATGGCTGCTCTCCTGCTGGGTTTCTCACAGAGAAGGCAGCATGCAATATCATGCTACACAACCTCTTTTCTCCGTGTGAGTACAATCACTAACACCCTGGATGGCAGCAACTCAGACATGGATGTCAGGCTGCTGATCTGTCCTCCACTCACTTGTCCCCTGGCAGAGCTGTGCTGAGAGAGCTGATACAGAGAGTTAGTCCCTGTGTTTCAGGACTTACTAAAGGTGTAATTTGAAAATGAAATTGGTTTCCAAAAAATTAATTTAATTTGCAGTTATGAAAATCATGTATACACGATTGCGCAATATGAATGCATACTTGAAAGGCAATCGTGTACACAGGAGTGTCAATGTGAAGGGGTTAATAGAAAATATAGTCTGGCTGGTCCTGCTTCTGTTACAAAAATCTCACAGCAGTTTTTTATAAGCATGAGAAACTTAATAGAGAAGAATCATTTACTGTACTTGTTAATTAGAGTAATTAAATAACAAATCCAAACAATAGGATGCTTTGCAAAAAGATTTCCAGAAACACTGGCAAATCCTTCAGAAAAATGTTGGCAGAGAAACAAAGTCTAGGTGAATTGTTGGCTTTAAATCAATTTTAAGGAAATCTATTTATATACACATATAACAGTATACGGACCAAAGAAATGAAGAAATGAAGAGTAACCAGATTATTCAGTAAACTACGAATTGCACAGAACTGAACTGAAAATGTAACATAAAAACTCTGTAATTCAATGTGAGCAGGATATTACTTTGCAGCAGATATATTTAGATAGATTGGAGGACTGAACACTCAAATAACAGATTACATTTAATGTAGAAAAATGCAAAAATGGCACTTCAGAGGGGTTATGATAGCATTAAACAAATATATTTGCGGCCAAGACAGACCATTGTCTATACAGAGGACACAATGTCACATTTTTAGACTGGAAGAAAGGAGATTTAATCTAAGGCAAAGGAACAGATTTTTAAAAGTGAGATCAATAAGCATGAGGAATTCTCTACCTGAAGAGTGGGTTTTATCAGCATCTGTACAGATGTTTAAACAGCAACTGGATTAATACTTGCCAAAACATTATATTTGGGGATATCATTTTTAATTAGTGGGGTAGTAGCTTCTTGATCCAAGGAGAGATCTGACTGCCATCCTGGGATCAAGATGGCATTTTTTCCTAGTTTGTGTTGCAAAATTGGAAAGTGCTTCAAACTGTATTTTTGCCTTCTTTTTGATCAACACCAAAAACAGATCTGAGAAAGGCTGATGAATTTGATGAATGCATGTCTCTTTTCAGTTATGTAAATAAATACATTTTAGGTAATACAGGCAAACTAATTTATTTAAAAATAAAAAATAAAAATGAGCATTATATTATTTTAATTTTGGTGACTCCTAAAGCTCAAAAAACTCAGTCAAGACTTAGATTTCTTGCAACTCAGTATCTGAGAATTTTATCTGCAACATCTATCTCAGAATTCCATTTCGTGTCTTCAGCTTGAGAGATTGGCAAAAAAACTTCAGGTGTAAAGTATTGCTGTCAATTAACATGGTTATTGACTAAAGTGTGAATTGTTTTGAATACAAAGTGAATTTCAAGTAAACTGAAAATGTTATGTGTAGATTGCTACATTGGAAAAATTCCCCAAGTCACCTATTTTTGCACTTTGGCTATTTTGGTTTACAATTTGGAATTCCTTTTCAGATGTAATCTGTATTTCAATGTGCATTCAATTTTTAGATTTCTTATTAGATATCCTGAATTCATGTTGTACTTTCATGTCCATATTACAATTTGCAATATTTGTTATTTTAGAAAAAGCACACTTTCTCCTCAAAATGCAATGCAACAATACTTAACAATATGCAAAAATGCATAATAATGATAAATAATAATTTAAACTTAATTTTCAAAATGATTACCACTCACATAGTGTAGTATCCATAAATGTAAATATTATATATATATATACATTTTTTTTTCTTAAAAAAAATCCTTATATTGGGGTGAATTAATTAAACAAATAATTGTGAAGAAATAAATATAACTAAATTAAAATTGTACCCGAAGATACTTAGGGAAACATTGTTAAGTTTGTAATGTTTGTAATACAGCACATTATATCCATAATAACTCAATCACCAATTTTGACATTATAGCCAACAAATTATTATTATTATTATTAGTATTAGTATTATATTATCATTTATATATCGCCAACATATTCCACAGAATTTACAATTCAGAATGGGATAGTTGATAGCAACTCATTGACATAACAGATGAAACAATGACATGAGATGAAGAAGGCCCTGCTTAAACGAGTTTACAATCTCTATGTCTAATAGCAACACACATAATTTTGCCCATTACATTGCAATCCATTTAGTGCGTTGAACTATTTTAACAAAATGTCTTCTTTTGTAGTCAGGTTTACTAAGGACAAGTACAAATGAATTTTTTATATCACCACTGCCTCAGCACCTTGCAGAAGAACACAACTTCACAGCACCAGAAGGGCATCATCCTCACGTGCTATACAAAAGGTCAGCGGAGACCAAAATAAATCGTGGCAAGCCATATTCTCTTTCTGACTCTATGGATCAGATTTATTGGCCCAACAGTAGGCATACTTCTATTAAGGAATCTTCTCAAAGTGGAAATATTCATAAGCAACATTTTTGTGGAAGACGTAAAAAATGTGAGTGGAGAATGTGATTATGTCATAGGACCCGTTTTTTTAAAGCTAAACTCTGAACGTTGTTATCTTTAACATTAACCTCAATTTAATATTTGTGGATAAGCTTTTCAAATGATTCAAAATTTTTGGATAAAGTTATAAAATTATTTAGTATTTTGAAAAATGGTTTACTATTTTGATACATTTTGAGATATTTATATATATATATATATGTTATATATTTTAATGTTTTGAAAAAAATATTGTAAACATTTATCCAAAAATATTAAAACATTTGAAAAACTCATCAGTTTAAGCTCCTCTCTCTTCTTATCTTTTTCTCATACCTATTTTTTTCATGTGGTTTTTATACTCACTAGATAATTATTCCTGTGCACTGTTTCAGGGGACTAATGTTCGTCCCATAATTCTCTAATTCTTTCGAGTTTTGTGTTTAGACTTTTGATGGTGTCATTGCTTGTACTGCATATATATATATATATAATCTGTGAAATCCTTGTTCAAAAGTATTAAAGTCCATTGGTATAACACTGGTCTCCTGATGATTAATTTCTGAACAAAGTGGGTAATGTGTTGATGGTGAGTAGACCAGGACGAATACTGTAAAAGTAGTAAATGCAACAGAATGTATAATCTATAATATAGGGTATTATCTATAATAGGAGAGAATATCTATAACATGGAGTATTATCGATAATGGGAGTATTATCTATAATGGGTGGTATTATGTATAATGGGGATATTATCTACATAATTGGGGGTATTATCTAGAATGGAGTGGTATTATGTATAATTGGGGTATTATCTATAATGGGTGGTATTTTAAATAATCAGAGTATTATCTATTAAGGGGATATTATGTATAATGAAGTGGTTTTATTGATTATGGGTGGTTATTTTATATTTTGAATGGGTATTATCAATAATTGGGGCATTATCTATAATGGGGTATTATCTAAAATGGAGGTATTATCTATAATGGGTGGTATAATCTATAATGAGAGGGTATTATCAATAATGTAGGTATTATCTATAATGGGTGGTATAATCTATAATGAGAGGGTATTATCAATAATGGAGGTATTATCTATAATAAGGGGTGTTATCTATCATGGGAGGTATTATCTATAATAGGCGGTATTATCAATATTTGGGGGTATTATCTATAATAGCGAGTATTATCGATAATTGGGTTATTATCTAAAATTTCTACAAGATTCTCTATGGTGGACCTGGAAAGTTCACAGATATTTATTTCATACCGAGTGCGTAATCCATTACCCAGAACATATTTTCTAACAATCTAAAGTTATATCATCTTCTAGCTCTACTTTTTTAATTTACTTTGATATTTACTTTGTCAATTCTATTTTCTACTTAGATTCACCCACAGTAAACACGAATGACAAAAACATCCGACCAGATGAATATGCACCCCCTACAAGAACCAAGCGATCTGCTGCCAAATCCCAACATTTGGGTAGTTTGGTTGTTGAAACATTAGTTGTGGCTGACAAAAAAATGGTGGAAAAACATGGGAAAGAAAGTGTAACTACGTACATTCTGACAGTTATGAACATGGCAAGTCATTCTTTGCAATAATATGAATTTTTTTAAAAGTACACTGCACATGTAATGATTTACCATATTAGAGGTCCAATGACGATAATTTTCTATACTACCATTTGACACTTTTTCAATACTTATCTTATTTATATATTTCTCTTCCTTAGGTATCTAGTCTTTTCAAAGATGGAACAATTGGCTCTGATATCAATATTGTAGTTGTGAGTCTTCTGCTTTTGGAAGAAGATCCAGTAAGTTTTTAACTATTTACTGATATAAATGGTACTACTCCAGCCCAGATCACTTAAGCTTAAGGTTTATTATTAGAATTAAAGAAGACAGCCACTAGTGTTGTGACGTGTTTAACCCTGCAATGGAAATATTGCAGTTTCTACAAAAGGGTTAAAATTACAGAACCACTTAATTCAGACCACTACATTGAGAAGTGGTCCAGGTGACTTTAGTGGCCCTTTAAACTCAAAAGTCATATGATAACCGAATGACTGAACTACAGCATTAACTATTTAAAGTTAAACTTAAAGGGATGCTATGGGCACCAAAACAACTTTGTCTTAATCTTAGTTAAGTCTGCAGACTCATTGTTCAGTTCTCTGCCATTTAGGAGTTAAATCACTTTTGTTTCTTTTGATGCAGCATTAGACACAACTTTCTTGGCTGTGACTTACACAGCCTTCATGAAAAAAATAGTTTAATTCTCAATCAGATGTTAACTTACTTTAGACGTTTATCCTCTGCTCTATAAATTGTACTTTAAGCACACACAGAAGGCTCCTGCATGGTCTAGAATGCTATTAACTAGATAAGAAATAGCACCAGATAGAAAATTCTAAATTAAACATAATTAATAAATAAGGTGTAAACATTAGATGACTCTTTACAGGAAGTGTGTAGGGAGGCTGTGTAAGCCTCATGCAGGGAGTTGTTACTAGGGCTACATAAACAAAGAGATTTAGCTCCTAAATGGCAGAGAATTGAGCAGTGAGACTGAAGAGCATTATCTTTACACCAAAACTGCTTAAGCTAAAGTTTTTTTGTACTTATAGTATCCCTTTAGATACTTAAAACATGGTTACATTTGTAGTTAGACTTTTCTGATGATTCTAGTTAAAATGATTTAAAATGTGCGAGTAAAACATTTCTTTCAACCTCTTATAATTGCATTTCTTAATTACCAACTTATTGTCTAGAATGTGTCAATGAAATAAGCACATTCTCATACAGCTAATGGTTTCTAAATGGTTTCTGGAGTCTTAGATAGGTGATATTCTCCCCTCTTCTTATATACAGGTATCACACCCCCCTTTTCCTTAGGCACAGGGTTCAGACAGGTGGTAAAACAGAAGAAATGTATGCAACATAGAACTTTAATAAAATATTCCATACAAAATTGCGCTAACATGTACAAGAGCCTTGAAATTCGGCTCAATAAAATGTTATATAGTTGTCTAGATTGAAAAATGACTAAAGTCCATCAAATTTAACCCTGCCAAGCAACATCTTCCCTCCACAGTGCATCCAAATCCTGGTATATAAAATAACTCCACAATCCAGAATCCAACTTACATGTACTTTATTAAGCAAAACAAATCATAAAAGGCATAATAAGTGCTAAAAGTGCTCACTATTATCACTATTATATGTTTTCCATTTTTGCTTTTGAGGTCAAAAGTTTGTCATTGGTGAGTGGACATTTTATACACTGCTTTTTCAGGATACTAACATTGTTCCTTGTATTACATATTTTACAATTTATTTAGATTTTTAAATGGGTGCCATGAACTAACATTTTAACATTATAAGGCACTTTGTTGTTATTCAGTGCGATAGATATTTGGCACCATTTACACTGTTAACATGTTAAATATAGTTAAAGTGAACATTATATATATTGCATGGTGTATATAAGCTCTCCATTTGTTATTTATGGTTTTTAGGTATTTTGTTGTGTAAACAGGGGTACAAGGAGTATTTGAACAGCTAAATAAATTGTTTTTGTATGCACATTTTTAACACCTTAATTTTATATTTATTAAAAAGAATGTTTAGATTTTACATCTGGAAATCTATTATACCTTCAGGAAATAATGCATTTTCACCTTTTTACCTTTTGTATAATTATCTACATCTTTTTTGACACTGTAAGCTTGTTTGAGCATGGCCCTCTTCGTCTCCTGTTACTCTTTACCTGAATTAACTGTGTAATAATTGAATTATTTAACTGACCCATTCTAGACAAGAAGTTGGTAATTAACAAATACAATTACAATAATACTTTTACTACCTCCCAAGAGGTTGAAAGAAATGTCTCAGAGCTGATGAGATCCATATTTAGTAAGTGTATTATATATTTGGAAGAGAGTGTATGTCTCTGTTCTAAATTAGAACATTGTGAAGTTAATTTAAACCGACACATTTTATATTATAGCATTTTGTAGATAATTAAAAACTGTCTGCATCCAAAAGAAAACAATCTGATATTTTTAGAATCATGTTATTATGCATCAAAAAAGGCTACACTAGATTGGCATGTAATGTTGTTTGTATTGGATTTTTTTAAATTTAAAACTAAAAAAGCTTAAAAAATTATATTTTTTTTTGTTTATTTGATTTTTATTACTATTTTGACTGTTGTGAGTGAAGTCCGTTTATTCTTGAGAATCAAACACTAACATGCCAGTTGTTATTAATTTATGTTAATTACTACGAATAATTGCTTTTCTTTTTTTTTTTCTTCACAGTCCGGACTGGTAATCAATCACCACGCTGATCAATCGTTAAACAACTTTTGTCAGTGGCAATCACTTCTTACTGGAAAAAATGGCAAAAGACACGACCATGCCATACTGTTAACTGGATTAGATATCTGTTCGTGGAAAAATGAACCCTGTGACACTTTAGGTAGAAGATTTGTACTATAAAAATACTTTTTTCAAGATACGATAGAAAGAAATAAAACATTTATTTTTTCATTTAACGTTATCAAATTTCATGATATGTAGCCAAGAAGATACTCCAAGTGGGTATTATTGAAAAGCCAATACACTTGAACAATAAACTTATATAACTTGCAATTAGATTCTGTTACATTTTCCTGCCACTATAAATTTGTCCGTCTTCTGAAATGGAAGTTTCTGTGACAAGTGGTGGAATTTACTATGAAGAAAACTATCACTTTTTAGATCACCTTAATACATATGATCAAATGAATGATGCAATTTAACCCCTACTTTTAAAAACACTTTGATAAATATCTCCCAAAGTTTTTTTTCCTATTGTCCAACTCACTGTTAAGCATCTTGAGATGTATACAACCAGCATCATCCGGTCACATATTCATCCGCTTATAGAAATGTGGTTAATGACATTTACTGTCCACACAGGAAAAGTTGTGCCGAGCAGCAACCTAATCAGTAGAGCAGATGTTGCTATGAGCTCTTCAATCTGATGGGTGTAAATTTTGTTGCTGCAGACTCTAGCAGGCAATTGATAACTTCGAAATTAAACACACTGTACAATAAGGGAATTGTGTCAAATGAAGAGTTGTGGATAGGGCAGCATAAACAAAGTGACTTAACATTTAAATGACAGAGGAAAGCAGTGACACAGTAGGTGCATGATCTATACACCAAAACTACTTAATTAAACTAAAGTTTTTTTGGTGGTAGAGTGTATCTTTAACTGTAGACTAATGAGGTTGATTGCTGGTGTAATAATTGTGATTATGATTTAAACTAAATTAGATTAGTAATGGCTATTTAAAACAAAAACAAAAAAAAACACCATACATAATAAAACAAAGAAAAAAACTCCTTTATTTCTGTTGATAGTTATAAATATCTTTTCTTTAATTGTAATTGATTACTAATCTGTTTACATATGCATCATGGATACTAATCCATTGTTGCTTATTTCTCATTTAGGTTTTGCACCTATTAATGGTATGTGCAGCAAGTATCGAAGCTGCACCATTAATGAAGATTCCGGCTTAGGGTTAGCATTTACAATTGCTCATGAATCTGGTCACAAGTAAGTTGCCACATCTATTCTAATGCATGAAATCAGTCAATAATACGATCTAGATAAGCACTGTGTGTTTTGGGCTAAAGACAGTTCATACATTTATGCACAGTAAAAAGATTCAGAGGGACTATGGGAGCAAGTAGGATTTGTATAAAGTATAATTCCTGGGCACATTTTTGAACGTTGAGCTATCGGTACTGGGTGAAGTTCTAAAGGTTCAGGAATAATTCAAAATATTCCATTAATTCCCATAACAGCTGTTGTCCATTCAGACCTTTGGAGTTACTTAGAGCAACCAGTGTCTGGACAATGTGTCTTTGGCTTTGATGTTGACATTGTCCATTTCTCATAGATTTTAGAAGTTATCTCCAAGTTGTGATCCACCTCAAAGTCTTATAATTATTTGTTCCTTGATTGCTAATGTATTATTACCTATTTATAACAGTAAGGTCAGAATTATAATACTTACTGTCACCTTGACTTACTCTTAATCCATTCTTGATCATAAAAAAATATTCTAGATGCTCAGCATCTCCTTTGTTTTATTAATAGCTTTGGAATGGTCCATGATGGTGAGGGAAATGCCTGTAGGAAGGCCGAAGGCAATATTATGTCTCCTACTCTAACTGGGAACAATGGTGTCTTCTCCTGGTCGGCTTGCAGCAGACAGTATCTGAAAGAATTTCTCAGGTGAGACTCAACTGCCATCTGTTCCTCTGCCAAGTTTGACAACTGAAACAGATTTCTTGCCTCCTAAAGACATGACGGTTTTTTTAATTTCAATTAACACATTGTGTCTTTTAGTTTTTTTTGTTGTGACAATGATTTCCAAGATTCCTTGCAGGTATTGCGACTGTCAGACGTATTATTTCATAATGTTGTCGCTTCTGTCAAAGCAGATCCCTAGCTGGGTGATTCTGTTCCCTGAAGATGAACAAACCAGATGTAATCCATGTTTTTTTAAAGCATGAACATCTCTAAAATTGACCTTTTGTTTAGTTCACCAGGTGTTGCTGTAAACTTGCACCTTTCGTTTTTTTCTTGTGCTTCCTGTACAAAGCAGTGGAATTGCCTTTCATGTTGAGACATTGTGTAAACTCTGTGCAATTAGATCTTTTAGTGAGAATGAATTCATTTAAGGACAACTTTCACATGTAAAGCTGTAGTTTAAGGGTTGATGAGACCCTTGTAGCCACCTGCTGGCTATTATTATATATTTTTTTTTTTGCTTTAGCATTGTACACTTAAACATTAAAAGTGTTCTATGCATTTATTCCTACACACTAACTAATAATAAACACTGATTAACATGACAGTATTAAAAAATTTAGATATTTTTCTGCCTATCTTTTGTTTGAAATCATTTGTTCTAAATATGACGATTTCTTAAAAGAGATAATTTAGTAAGGCAAAACAAAAAAATGCTTAGAAGTACACATAGAAATGTCACACAAATAAACAAATGCAATGTAAAACACGCAAAAAAGTAGTTTTTAAAATTTTTGATTGAAATTTACTTTGTGTGTGTATGCTTGTACTGCAGAAACATTTACCTAAAAATATGGTATAATGTTTTTATGTGTTTTATTTTTATATATTAAACAATTGAGCTACAAACCAGCTTAAATGATTTCTGCCATTGTTTTTAAATAAAATTATTATTGCATACATATTTCAAGCTGATCATCAATGAACTACTAGCTTAGTTCATGAACTTTTAGAATAAAAGTATTTGCGTATATTGCTAAATTATTGTGGTATGCAGGCATTAAACTGGAATTAATTAGTTTAAGGAGCATAGCAAGCAAAGATTTATTTTTGCAGGCTGCAACCTGTTTTGATGACTTTGCAACTATTTTTGTGAATGATCCATGATAGCACATCTTGATTTCCATATATTTATTTGTGGGTTTTATTCCAATAAATCACTAATATATAGCCTTCATTTTTTAAATGGAGCACAATTATTTATTTGATGTTAGTTTGACAACTTATTCTTCAGTTGTCAAATTAGTCATTAGTGACTAATTACTTCTATACATTTTGAAAAGCATTTTATTAGGATGTCCTCAGAGACATGATGGTCTCCAGTGTAAACAGTTTATTGTAGGCTATTACCTGGGAACCAAAGAACAGGCCATGCTTTTCCTAACCCTCTGAAAAGAACATAGTTTCAACCAAGGTTTTAAGATCCACAACATGGATATTTGCGTGTTGTCACTAAATGTCATTAAAGTAAGGCTTTGTTAATAGTGAAATTTCAAAGCGGACCTGTTATGTGTGTTCTCTTTTATTCATTTTGCAAAAGTGCAGATTTCCATAGAAATTGGCACTGTTATAAATTGACCCTGCTGTACACCATTGGCTGTTGTTTAGATAACTAGTTCTGCTACCTCCTGTTTTTTTAGCTTAGAAGAATCAAACTCGAGGGTCGGGCAATTGCCTAGAGCACCTGCTTTGTGAAGATTTTTCATTGAGTTGCATTAGGAAGTCTGTGATTGGGCAGCCTAGAAAGTCTAGGCCGGGAAAGAAGAAGGCTTGAAAAGGCTGCCGACAAGAGTTTTGCAAATTTTTTTTTTTACATACCCCCCAATGAAGAAATGCATAATTAAATGTGTGTATGTGTTCACTGGGGGCAGTGAATTTTACAATTCACTTAAAATTTTCTTTGAATTTCTAACCATTTGCACTGCAGTGAATAGTACTGACAGAGTAGTAAGGCAGTTTTATACTAAAGACATAAGAATTGCAAACTGACCTTCTACAAGATTTTCATTTCTAATGGCTATCAATCAAGTCAGGATTTGTATCCTAGATGAAAACAATTCACATTGACTTTTATCACAGCACAGCTCAATCCTCCTGCCTTGTTGATGAGCCAAAACAAGTGGGGCATTTTAAGTATCCGGAGCAACTTCCTGGGCAGATATACGATGCAGATACTCAGTGTAAATGGCAATTTGGATCAAAAGCAAAGCAATGCAGCTTGACATTTGTAAAGGTAGGAACGCGATGTTATATTAATTATTATTTTTGCTTAATTATGTTTACATATGTCTACCTTTCATAGTGTTACATTCTCATAATAACGTAGGCTGCAGGAAAAGACTCAATTCTGGTTCATCTGTTACTGTTGATCGAATAGAAGGCAAAACACCTAATTTAGATCCATTTCCAATTTTGGCCAAAAATGGTTAAATAGTTTATTGTTGACTGCAAAATGGCAATCATCCTTTTTCTTGGAATCAAAAAGATGCTAACCCAAATTGTTGAATATTATTTTTTTTCCAAAAAATAACCAGACATTGTTTCAAAATATTGACTTTATCTGATACAACAACAGTCCTGATCTTTGTTTTTCTTAATGCAAAAGACACATTACTCAAGGGGAAATCTTTTTTCTTCAAGTCTGAACAGATAACCTTTTGTCCTTTGTATAGTGTTATTAATGAAGAGATCACCAGAGAGATGTTTCTACTGGCAGTACTGACAGTATCTTTAATTGTTCCTACACTAGTTCTCTTTTCTCATTCACACACTCACATTGTCAACTTTCATTCACTTTTTCTCTCTCCCTGTTACCTAGTCATATTCCCTCTCAAATCATCAGCCTTGCTTTTTTCTACTCTTTTAAAAGATTAATTAGTTCATATGTGATACGTCATCTTTTACAGCATATGCTTAATTTTTTTTTGTAGGACATATGCAAGTCACTTTGGTGCCACAAAACAGGCCACCGATGTGAGACAAAGTTCATGCCAGCAGCTGAAGGCACTACTTGTGGAGTAAATATGGTAAGCTCTAAATATCTATTCAGTTATCATCAGGTGATAGCAGTATCTAGATTCTAACCCTAAATTCTCTTTGACAGTGGTGTAGAAGAGGATTATGTGTTAGATTTGGAGAGCATGGTCCAAGAGCAGTTAATGGTGGATGGTCAGATTGGTCGTCATGGTCAGACTGCTCCAGGAATTGTGGCGGTGGTGTTATGTATCAGGAGAGGCACTGTACCAATCCAAAGTAAGAAGTAGGACTTTTATTTACACTAGAACACCTGTGAAGAAAAAATTGCACTGCTTTGGTAGTTTACCTCAGACATTGTTGTAACTATTGACATATGTATGTATTATATATTTTATTTATAAAGTGCTAAAGCTATATTTGTAACAATATCATACAGGGCAAGTACAGTAAATTAGTTATACAGTTTGTGTATGTTTGTGTACGTATATACATACTTTAACAAAACTTTACCATTTACAATACATGCAGACATCTTCATATGTGCTAAGATTTAGCACTCATTGCTATTAGTGTTGCTCAAAATCCAAATAGGTTATGGCGATTGAAAACCCACCTGAAGTCTGTGGATAGTTAATACAATGTTAGACAAAAATCTGCACACCAGTCAAGCCTTGTTGCTTTTCCCACAGAAATCCCAAATCTGCAGTGATGTTACAACTGCAACATCACCCAGAATCCTTTGCCGTTGTAACATCACTGCATATTTGGGATTTCTGTGGGAAAAGCAAGTCTTATGGCTTGACTGGTGTGCAGATTTTTGTCTAACATTTTATTAACTATATATATATATGAGATATATGAAAATACAACATGCAATAGAACATTGAAGTGCATTTGCCCAAAACATTCATCCCCTAGACTTCGAAACTTGCATGTAACCTGACCCATGGATGTTTATTTGCGCTGCCCCAATGCCACCTCCTGGAGTGTACATCGTTGCCATGATGAGCCAAACGCTTCCAGCGTGATAGAGCTGTAGCTAATGGGCAAATAGACAAACTGTTAGTACTCAGCCAATGGAAAGAAATGAAGTATTTAGATAAATTATATATTATAATCTGCAATTCAGGTCAAGGATATCAAAATGCCTCTTAAACTAAAACAACCTCTGAGATTTCTATAGGTAGACTCAACACCCAACTGGCACATTAAATAGCTTTATACAGGACACTCAGCCAGACAGCACAATAAATGCTCCACTACCATCCACAGCAACTCTTTGGATCTCAGCCACCAGCAGCTGCAAGCCGGTAATACTGTTCACTCAATGGCCGATGTGCCTATAGGTGAAACTATCTGTTAGCTGCGCTATTTTCTTACCTTATTTTTAAGCACATTTGTTTGTTGCTAATTTCAATTAATTTAGGTATTACTTACTTGCAGCACAATTCAGTAAGTCATCAGCTGAGATGCTATTATATTTGAAAGAGCCAGATCAACTGAGGTACCATTTCAGTAGCTAATAAAGTTTAACCACTGTTTATTAAAAAATCAGATGTTCAAATCCGTTTTTCCAGAAGGTCTTGTGATGTACTGGTAGGAAAGACACCCAATTAATGATTTCATTAATGTCCCAAAATGCATAACTTACCTAGGAGATATTTTGTCTGTATTGCTTTGAGGTGCAGCCTTGTTTATGTTCTTTAATGGTATAGCTTTGACCATCTTTAACTACTGAAATTCAATAAAGCACACTTTTCCGAGCAAATCCCTTTCCTGACAGACGTGTGTGAGTGCCAATTGGAATTTAAAAAAAAATGTTTTCAACTTTAGAATGTTAATGTGTTGTTGATATCATCTTGTTTTAGACCACAGTATGGAGGTAAATTTTGCCAGGGGTTGAGTCGTATTTACCAACTTTGCAATACCCATGCCTGCCCTCCCAATACTCTTGATTTCCGTGCCCAACAGTGTGCTGAATACAACAGCAAGCCATTCAGGGGGTGGTATTACAAATGGAAGCCGTACACTAAAGTTGAAGGTAAGTAACTCAGTGGTCCATACCAACCCAGAAAGATGTATAAGATAAGCACCATGAGATATTTGTATTCCCAAAACATCACTGCACTGCTCTATGATTCTCTAGTCTTGAAAATTGACCTTATGTCACCTGAACAGTCTGTAGGATGACGCCGTCTCTTGAATTTGTCTTCTGTACTGTCACACTTGAATACATTTGGACACAGTGTTTAGATTGCCTCTTAGATGTCCCTCTTCCAGAATAAATAAACCAAGCTTGCTACACACTCATCATATTTCAATTACTCAGTTCATTTTACTATTTATGTAGCTATAAATTCATTGAATTATGGTCCACTAAGAAATTGGATGGAGATCTGTGTTATGTTATGCTTCTAAAAGACCCAAACATTATCTGCCAATTCTTTTAACACTTCATTTAAAATCTTTGTTTTCACAGAAGAAAATATTTGTAAACTCTACTGCACAACAGAAGATTTCGACTTTTTCTTTGCACTATCAAACAAAGTCAAGGATGGAACCCCATGTTCTCCAAATGGAAATGATGTCTGCATTGATGGAAGTTGTGAGGTATTAAATACTGTGACTCTCACATCCCATTTACCATTACTCCAGCATATATTTACTTTTGTTTTTTTCATGTGTTATATGAAATATAAGCAATGTGATGGAACATGTCTAGAATCTGATATGCAGAATATCATGTAGATTGTGAGACATTTAAGATGCATTATTTCAAAACGAGATGTTTTGCGGTAGTGTATGCACTTGCTGAAGGTATCTGGAATAGATGTTGTCCACAAACCTCTGCTTTCAAACATTTAGTGATATACACAAAATTGGAGATTGTGGAAATTGATAAAGGTAGATTGGGTTCTGATCCAATAGAAACAAACTGGGAAAATTGATCAACTCATTTATTATAAAAGAGACAAAAAGGGGGCAGCGCTATATAACAGAGGAAGGGGGGGAAGCACACCTAAAAAGGGAAGTAGGAAGTAGGACAAACAAAACTTAAAACAGATGTCTACTCACATAAGATAGAGCTATAACCAGCTCTAGGTAAAACAGCATGAAGTGGTTTGTAATCCCCACTTGCACCCCCTCTGGGTATGGTAAATGGTGAGGCAAATCACAACTGGATAGCAGTGAGGCATTTAAAGGACCTACCAAGTCTCCTATAGATAGAACAATCTCAGTTTAGACAGGCAAATTTAAAAAAGAAAATTTCAAACCAATGCCCAAGGTCAAAGCTGAAAGCTTAAAACAATACGAATCTAGTGAAAGAAGAGACTAGAGGATAAAATTATACAGTAATATGAGTACAAAGATAGCCCACATTCTCTTATAAATTATTGTATACAGCTTTAATAAAAAGCTGCCAGTCGAGGGTCTGCTGAACATACATTTGTCTTGTTAAACATAATTTTACAAGTTCATAAAAGATCCATCTATATCCAACATGTACAAACACTAGACCATCCTGAAGCGTAACCAAAATATGTATAATTTACAATACAGCAAAAGAAGGATTTTAACTAAGTACTTAATTAATTTCCTGCATTGTAATTTGCATTATCTGGAGTTGAGTAAAATATCATTTTACAGAATGTACAAGCTAGAGAATGGATTTTAATTTCAGGCCTTGGCTCTGAGACAGCAGGAAGAAATTAGCCGTTGCATCCTCTGATATGATATGTTCCGACATTCTCAGGCTTCTAACATGCTTTTTTTATTCTGTGATTCTGGTGGCAGCTTGTAGGGTGTGATTATATTCTTGGATCAAAAGCAAGTCTGGATGCCTGCGGGGTTTGTAAAGGTGACAACTCGACATGTACATTTTACAGAGGGCAGTATCTCAACCATCATAAAACTAATGGTAAGGATATTTTAATATTTTGCAAGACAAAAATGTGCATATAATAATTCCAGCTTCTCACATTTTTAATTGTCTTAAATTACCTCTCGACCCTCTTGTCTGTCTCTACCTGTCTATCCATCTGTTTGTCTATCTATCTACTTTAAACAATATTTAATATGCCTGATAGTAGACAGGTGTACCACAGATCAGATTGAGTATTTAAAGGATGCTATAGCAAACTGGTTTCATAAGAATTTAGATCTGATATAGAATAAAACCTTTCTCGATATGAGTCATATAATAAATGGTTAAATAGTTTGTTAGTAAATGCAAATTTTTTTTTAAAGCTGCCTCTTATCACTGGGGTCACTTACAATAGAATACATGCTTTAATATTTTATAAAGGGTTTGCGTACAATTCAAGTGACAGTCCATAATCCGGAATCAAGAAAATCCATTTTGTTGATTTGCTCGTTGCTTTGACCAATCACATTTAGCTTGGTAATTCTAAAAACTTACCAAATCACCTGATCTACCATGAGGATGAACAATATTAGTTTACAAGTTAGTTTATGACTGGTCATGTAGTAACAGAGATTCCGCAGACCTGCTGGAGATAAGTTTCTCTCTAAAGTTGGATAGCCAGTAGAAAAGTAAAAATAGGAATTAATTTAGTTTATTTTTGTCATTAAACGTCACTGCTGCAGTGTTCAGAGGAAGCACTGATATAAGGTATATTCTTTAAAGTTTAGAGAACATTATGACCAAGTTGGTTAACTTGCTTACCAAGAGCTTTTGATGATCTGCTAACTATTAAATAATTGTGTTATTACACACTGCCATGGTAATGGTAAAATGTGCTTCATACTTTTGTCTAGAGTATTATTCCATTGTGACTGTACCAGCAGGAGCAAGAAGTATCCACCTTTATGAACTTGAGACTTCGACAAGCTACTTTGCAGTTCGTAACCTAAATAAAAAGTATTACCTAACAGGAGACTGGACCATTGATTGGCCTGGAAAGTTTTTCTTTTCAGGCACTGTTTTTAACTATCAACGGTCTTACCAACAACCCGAAAGCCTATATGCAGCCGGACCACTTAATGAAACACTAGTCTTGGAGGTAGGTTATCTCTCTTCATTTTTAAACAAAGTTGATTCTTTAACATGGACATGTGTCGGTCTCGATTGCTTCTTGGGGTTATTGATCTTTTCCTAACCTGACATGAACGTTCCTATAATAATTGTTTCCGTACTGCTGCTGACAGTAGGACTTTTATTTACACTAGAACATGGTTTGTTTAATGTGGACCTGTGAAGAAAAAATTGCACTGCTTTGGTAGTTTACCTCAGACATTGTTGTAACTATTGACATATGTATGTATTATATATTTTATTTATAAAGTGCTAAAGCTATATTTGTAACAATATCATACAGGGCAAGTACAGTAAATTAGTTATACAGTTTGTGTATGTTTGTGTACGTATATACATACTTTAACAAAACTTTACCATTTACATTATAGTAGAGAAAAGGTAAAATACATGCAGTAATTACATAATGTGTATCTAAGAATAGTTTTTAAAGTTCTAACATATGTGCTAAGAATTTTTAATTATATATATATATATATAGGCAAAAAAGGTTAGCACTCTAGTGATTCTTTGCAAAAATAAAACAAATTTTATTAGTGATTAATTTTTCAGACTTCCATAAAATTATATATATCTCAAAATCCAAATAGGTTATGGCGATTGAAAACCCACCTGAAGTCTGTGGATAGTTAATACAATGTTAGACAAAAATCTGCACACCAGTCAAGCCTTGTTGCTTTTCCCACAGAAATCCCAAATCTGCAGTGATGTTACAACTGCAACATCACCCAGAATCCTTTGCCGTTGTAACATCACTGCATATTTGGGATTTCTGTGGGAAAAGCAAGTCTTATGGCTTGACTGGTGTGCAGATTTTTGTCTAACATTTTATTAACTATATATATATATGAGATATATGAAAATACAACATGCAATAGAACATTGAAGTGCATTTGCCCAAAACATTCATCCCCTAGACTTCGAAACTTGCATGTAACCTGACCCATGGATGTTTATTTGCGCTGCCCCAATGCCACCTCCTGGAGTGTACATCGTTGCCATGATGAGCCAAACGCTTCCAGCGTGATAGAGCTGTAGCTAATGGGCAAATAGACAAACTGTTAGTACTCAGCCAATGGAAAGAAATGAAGTATTTAGATAAATTATATATTATAATCTGCAATTCAGGTCAAGGATATCAAAATGCCTCTTAAACTAAAACAACCTCTGAGATTTCTATAGGTAGACTCAACACCCAACTGGCACATTAAATAGCTTTATACAGGACACTCAGCCAGACAGCACAATAAATGCAGGTATAGTTGTTCCACTGGTAAATAGGATACCATCCACAGATACAAGTGAACTCTAGTAGACTGGTATAAAATATTATATAACATATATATGTTATCATTTTTTTGTATTCTGTGCCTGACCAGCACCGGGCAATTACTTTCTAATCCAGAAGTGCAAGCATCTCAATATATATATATATATATATATATATATATATATATATATATATATATATATATATTACGGTAATACCTAAATTAGTTGATAAAATTAGCACACATATTTGGGTTTATTTTGTGTGTGTGTATATACAGGGAGTGCAGAATTATTAGGCAAGTTGTATTTTTGAGGATTAATTTTATTATTGAACAACAACCATGTTCTCAATGAACCCAACAAACTCATTAATATCAAAGCTGAATTTTTTTGGAAGTAGTTTTTAGTTTGTTTTTAGTTTTAGCTATGTTAGGGGGATATATGTGTGTGCAGGTGACTATTACTGTGCATAATTATTAGGCAACTTAACAAAAAACAAATATATACCCATTTCAATTATTTATTATTACCAGTGAAACCAATATAACATCTCAACATTCACAAATATACATTTCTGACATTCAAAAACAAAACAAAAACAAATCAGTGACCAATATAGCCACCTTTCTTTGCAAGGACACTCAAAAGCCTGCCATCCATGGATTCTGTCAGTGTTTTGATCTGTTCACCATCAACATTGCGTGCAGCAGCAACCACAGCCTCCCAGACACTGTTCAGAGAGGTGTACTGTTTTCCCTCCTTGTAAATCTCACATTTGATGATGGACCACAGGTTCTCAATGGGGTTCAGATCAGGTGAACAAGGAGGCCATGTCATTAGATTTTCTTCTTTTATACCCTTTCTTGCCAGCCACGCTGTGGAGTACTTGGACGCGTGTGATGGAGCATTGTCCTGCATGAAAATCATTGCAAGCGCTATAAAAACTTCTTCCTGTACCACTGCTTGAAGAAGGTGTCTTCCAGGAACTGGCAGTAGGACTGGGAGTTGATCTTGACTCCATCCTCAACCCGAAAAGGCCCCACAAGCTCATCTTTGATGATACCAGCCCAAACCAGTACTCCACCTCCACCTTGCTGGCGTCTGAGTCGGACTGGAGCTCTCTGCCCTTTACCAATCCAGCCACGGGCCCATCCATCTGGCCCATCAAGACTCACTCTCATTTCATCAGTCCATAAAACCTTAGAAAAATCTTGAGATATTTCTTGGCCCAGTCTTGACGTTTCAGCTTGTGTGTCTTGTTCAGTGGTGGTCGTCTTTCAGCCTTTCTTACCTTGGCCATGTCTCTGAGTATTGCACACCTTGTGCTTTTGGGCACTCCAGTGATGTTGCAGCTCTGAAATATGGCCAAACTGGTGGCAAGTGGCATCGTGGCAGCTGCACGCTTGACTTTTCTCAGTTCATGGGCAGTTATTTTGCGCCTTGGTTTTTCCACACGCTTCTTGCGACCCTGTTGACTATTTTGAATGAAACGCTTGATTGTTCGATGATCACGCTTCAGAAGCTTTGCAATTTTAAGAGTGCTGCATCCCTCTGCAAGATATCTCACTATTTCTGACTTTTCTGAGCCTGTCAAGTCCTTCTTTTGACCCATTTTGCCAAAGGAAAGGAAGTTGCCTAATAATTATGCACACCTGATATAGGGTGTTGATGTCATTAGACCACACCCCTTCTCATTACAGAGATGCACATCACCTAATATGC
Source organism: Pelobates cultripes (assembly GCA_933207985.1). NCBI lineage: Eukaryota > Metazoa > Chordata > Amphibia > Anura > Pelobatidae > Pelobates > Pelobates cultripes. Next base: position 27,035,248 of record OW240923.1, on the reverse strand, counting down.
TTAATTGGTAGTAGGCTTTCGAGCCTATACAGCTTGGAGTAAGACAACATGCATAAAGAGGATGATGTGGTCAAAATACTCATTTGCCTAATAATTCTGCACTCCCTGTATATATATATATATATATATATATATATATTTAACACACACACACAATGGCGGTTTAGTTACATTATATGATGTATGATCATATAATGTAACTAAACCCCCATTATTTTTTGCCTAGATTAGGTGTTTTTAATAAAACTAGCAAAATCTGTCAGCACCAAAGTAGCTGTTTAGTAGATAAGGGAGTGCGCTGGATTTTCATTTTTACTGTACTTATTGGCCCCCAGCAGCACCCCATTTAAGCATGTTCAGGTGAGTGCAGCCAGCCCCTTGTTTTCATATATATATATATATATATATATATATATATATATATATAAACAAAATAAGCCCAAATGTGTGCTAATTTTTTCAATTAATTTAGGTATTACTGTAAAATATGTCAGATACTTGCAGCACAATTAAGCAGGATGAGTACAAACAAGTCATCAGCAGTGGTTTAGGAATTGAGATGCTATTACAATATTTGAAAGAGCAATGAAATTAAAATATCGAATTGAGATCAACTGAGGTACCATTTCAGTAGCTAATAAAGTTTAACCACTGTTTATTAAAAAATCAGATGTTCAAATCCGTTTTTCCAGAAGGTCTTGTGATGTACTGGTAGGAAAGACACCCAATTAATGATTTCATTAATGTCCCAAAATGCATAACTTACCTAGGAGATATTTTGTCTGTATTGCTTTGAGGTGCAGCCTTGTTTATGTTCTTTAATGGTATAGCTTTGACCATCTTTAACTACTGAAATTCAATAAAGCACACTTTTCCGAGCAAATCCCTTTCCTGACAGACGTGTGTGAGTGCCAATTGGAATTTAAAAAAAAATGTTTTCAACTTTAGAATGTTAATGTGTTGTTGATATCATCTTGTTTTAGACCACAGTATGGAGGTAAATTTTGCCAGGGGTTGAGTCGTATTTACCAACTTTGCAATACCCATGCCTGCCCTCCCAATACTCTTGATTTCCGTGCCCAACAGTGTGCTGAATACAACAGCAAGCCATTCAGGGGGTGGTATTACAAATGGAAGCCGTACACTAAAGTTGAAGGTAAGTAACTCAGTGGTCCATACCAACCCAGAAAGATGTATAAGATAAGCACCATGAGATATTTGTATTCCCAAAACATCACTGCACTGCTCTATGATTCTCTAGTCTTGAAAATTGACCTTATGTCACCTGAACAGTCTGTAGGATGACGCCGTCTCTTGAATTTGTCTTCTGTACTGTCACACTTGAATACATTTGGACACAGTGTTTAGATTGCCTCTTAGATGTCCCTCTTCCAGAATAAATAAACCAAGCTTGCTACACACTCATCATATTTCAATTACTCAGTTCATTTTACTATTTATGTAGCTATAAATTCATTGAATTATGGTCCACTAAGAAATTGGATGGAGATCTGTGTTATGTTATGCTTCTAAAAGACCCAAACATTATCTGCCAATTCTTTTAACACTTCATTTAAAATCTTTGTTTTCACAGAAGAAAATATTTGTAAACTCTACTGCACAACAGAAGATTTCGACTTTTTCTTTGCACTATCAAACAAAGTCAAGGATGGAACCCCATGTTCTCCAAATGGAAATGATGTCTGCATTGATGGAAGTTGTGAGGTATTAAATACTGTGACTCTCACATCCCATTTACCATTACTCCAGCATATATTTACTTTTGTTTTTTTCATGTGTTATATGAAATATAAGCAATGTGATGGAACATGTCTAGAATCTGATATGCAGAATATCATGTAGATTGTGAGACATTTAAGATGCATTATTTCAAAACGAGATGTTTTGCGGTAGTGTATGCACTTGCTGAAGGTATCTGGAATAGATGTTGTCCACAAACCTCTGCTTTCAAACATTTAGTGATATACACAAAATTGGAGATTGTGGAAATTGATAAAGGTAGATTGGGTTCTGATCCAATAGAAACAAACTGGGAAAATTGATCAACTCATTTATTATAAAAGAGACAAAAAGGGGGCAGCGCTATATAACAGAGGAAGGGGGGGAAGCACACCTAAAAAGGGAAGTAGGAAGTAGGACAAACAAAACTTAAAACAGATGTCTACTCACATAAGATAGAGCTATAACCAGCTCTAGGTAAAACAGCATGAAGTGGTTTGTAATCCCCACTTGCACCCCCTCTGGGTATGGTAAATGGTGAGGCAAATCACAACTGGATAGCAGTGAGGCATTTAAAGGACCTACCAAGTCTCCTATAGATAGAACAATCTCAGTTTAGACAGGCAAATTTAAAAAAGAAAATTTCAAACCAATGCCCAAGGTCAAAGCTGAAAGCTTAAAACAATACGAATCTAGTGAAAGAAGAGACTAGAGGATAAAATTATACAGTAATATGAGTACAAAGATAGCCCACATTCTCTTATAAATTATTGTATACAGCTTTAATAAAAAGCTGCCAGTCGAGGGTCTGCTGAACATACATTTGTCTTGTTAAACATAATTTTACAAGTTCATAAAAGATCCATCTATATCCAACATGTACAAACACTAGACCATCCTGAAGCGTAACCAAAATATGTATAATTTACAATACAGCAAAAGAAGGATTTTAACTAAGTACTTAATTAATTTCCTGCATTGTAATTTGCATTATCTGGAGTTGAGTAAAATATCATTTTACAGAATGTACAAGCTAGAGAATGGATTTTAATTTCAGGCCTTGGCTCTGAGACAGCAGGAAGAAATTAGCCGTTGCATCCTCTGATATGATATGTTCCGACATTCTCAGGCTTCTAACATGCTTTTTTTATTCTGTGATTCTGGTGGCAGCTTGTAGGGTGTGATTATATTCTTGGATCAAAAGCAAGTCTGGATGCCTGCGGGGTTTGTAAAGGTGACAACTCGACATGTACATTTTACAGAGGGCAGTATCTCAACCATCATAAAACTAATGGTAAGGATATTTTAATATTTTGCAAGACAAAAATGTGCATATAATAATTCCAGCTTCTCACATTTTTAATTGTCTTAAATTACCTCTCGACCCTCTTGTCTGTCTCTACCTGTCTATCCATCTGTTTGTCTATCTATCTACTTTAAACAATATTTAATATGCCTGATAGTAGACAGGTGTACCACAGATCAGATTGAGTATTTAAAGGATGCTATAGCAAACTGGTTTCATAAGAATTTAGATCTGATATAGAATAAAACCTTTCTCGATATGAGTCATATAATAAATGGTCTATTCAATAAAGTTTGTTAGTAAATGTAAAATTTTTGTTTTAACTTTGCTAGCTGCCTCTTATCACTGGGGTCACTTACAATAGAATACATGCTTTAATATTTTATAAAGGGTTTGCGTACAATTCAAGTGACAGTCCATAATCCGGAATCAAGAAAATCCATTTTGTTGATTTGCTCGTTGCTTTGACCAATCACATTTAGCTTGGTAATTCTAAAAACTTACCAAATCACCTGATCTACCATGAGGATGAACAATATTAGTTTACAAGTTAGTTTATGACTGGTCATGTAGTAACAGAGATTCCGCAGACCTGCTGGAGATAAGTTTCTCTCTAAAGTTGGATAGCCAGTAGAAAAGTAAAAATAGGAATTAATTTAGTTTATTTTTGTCATTAAACGTCACTGCTGCAGTGTTCAGAGGAAGCACTGATATAAGGTATATTCTTTAAAGTTTAGAGAACATTATGACCAAGTTGGTTAACTTGCTTACCAAGAGCTTTTGATGATCTGCTAACTATTAAATAATTGTGTTATTACACACTGCCATGGTAATGGTAAAATGTGCTTCATACTTTTGTCTAGAGTATTATTCCATTGTGACTGTACCAGCAGGAGCAAGAAGTATCCACCTTTATGAACTTGAGACTTCGACAAGCTACTTTGCAGTTCGTAACCTAAATAAAAAGTATTACCTAACAGGAGACTGGACCATTGATTGGCCTGGAAAGTTTTTCTTTTCAGGCACTGTTTTTAACTATCAACGGTCTTACCAACAACCCGAAAGCCTATATGCAGCCGGACCACTTAATGAAACACTAGTCTTGGAGGTAGGTTATCTCTCTTCATTTTTAAACAAAGTTGATTCTTTAACATGGACATGTGTCGGTCTCGATTGCTTCTTGGGGTTATTGATCTTTTCCTAACCTGACATGAACGTTCCTATAATAATTGTTTCCGTACTGCTGCTGACATGACAAATCTCCTACTTTAAAAAAAGGCAACTAGGTGGAATGAACCACTCTAAGTAAACCCAATGGAGCGCTAATATTTGAATATACACTTACCTCTTTTATTAAAGGGGAAATACAGCTGAAACAAGATAAAGTGGCAAAATTTAGTGCAATATGCCTGATATGGTTGAAGTGGTTTAAGGTGTATATAAAACCCACTCACATGGAGCATAGCCCTACAACGATAAACTCAAATCTCATCGGCAGGGGCATATTAAGGCAATACCAGACCTCTTCTGTATATGTACACAGGGAGTGAGATAAAAAATGAATCAAACACTTCTAGTGTATTATCCTTAATACAAGTATAAATGAATGAAAAATACAAGTGATTGCTCACCTTTTAAAGAGCCAATTGTACCAGGCTCTAAGTATAGTAGTATATGTGCCTTTAAGAGGGCACAGCTCTTCTTTACTATGGAGCAAGATCTGCAGGAACTCACTGGACTTAGTAAAATGGCTAATATACTTTATGCAATATAATATCCTACTTTGTCTGTACTAGACTTGTATTAGGCAAGAAAATTTGGCTTGGCCGAACCATTTTTCCTAAAAATAGAAAATTTTTCAAGACGCCTGAAATTCTTAGTGAACTTTATTATGGACTTTGATAATATCACATACCAACTACTACTCCTATCATTTTAACTGAAATATGTACCACTTCTCAAGCTGAAAATATGATTTTGGGTTTCTTAAAGAAGCAGAATTCGTACTAATGGTAAATTGCATTAATTGTTTTGTGCCTCTGTAGTAAGGTATGCTACTTTCTATACAATAGTAAAAGATATATAATATAAAACAATTTCTGGTAATTTTGTGCACAGCAAGAATATTTTCACGATGGAAGAATTTCAGCCATATGTCGCCTTAGTCGAATTTATACTATATAATATATGTGGAAGGCATATGCTTGAAATTGTGGGAGGGGTTATTTGTCCTATTTAAAAGCCCAGTAACCTCTGCTTACCTGTCATCACCATTTTGGTGACTATATATATATAGAGAAAATATTTACAAAAATGTGAGGGTTGTACTCACTTTTGTGAGAAACTCTATATATATATATATATATATATATATATATATATATATATATATATATATATATATATATATATATATATAGAGTTTCTCACAAAAGTGAGTACAACCCTCACATTTTTGTAAATATTTTATTATATCTTTTCATGTGACAACACTGAAGTAATAGCACTCTGCTACAATGTAAAGTAGTTAGTGTACAGCCTGTATAACAGTGTAAATTTGCTGTCCCCTCAAAATAACTCAACACACAGACAACAAAAGTGAGTACACCCCTAAGTGGAAATGTCCAAATTGAGCTCAAAGTGTCAATATTTTGCCTGCCCATCATTATTTTCCAGCACTGCCTTAACCCTTATGAGCATGGAGTTCACCATAGCTTCACTGGTTGCCACTATAATCCTCTTCCACTCCTCCATGATAACATCACAAAGCTGGTGGATGTTAGAGACCTTGCACTCCCCCACCTTCTGTTTGAGGATGGCCCACAGATGCTCCATAGGGTTTAGGTCTGGAGACATGCTTGGCCAATCCATCACCTTTACCTTCAGCTTCTTTAGCAAGGCAGTGGTCGTTTGGAGGTGTGTTTGGGGTCGTTATCATGTTGGAATACTGCCCTGTGGCCCAGTCTCCAAAGGGTGGGCATCATGCTCTGCTTCAATATGTCACAGTTTAGTAATTTAGACATTTCCACTTAGGGGTGTACTCAGTTTTGTTGCCAACGGTTTAGACATTAATGGCTGTGTGTTGAGTTATTTTGAGGGGACAGCAAATTTACCCTGTTATACAGGCTGTACACTTACTACTTTACATTGTAGCAGAGTGTCATTTCTTCAGTGTTGTTACATGAAAAGATATAATAAACTATTTACAAAAATGTGAGGGGTGTTTTTTTTTTCTAGAGCTTGATAATTTGAGCTCAACTCGACCGATCACCTGATCGGCCCAAATTCAGGTGAATTGCACTTCGGACCTAAACGAATCTCCAAATCTAGTCCGAATAAAATTCCTTTTAATCCACACCTGAATAATTCCATCAGTCAGTCCAGGATTTGCCTCAGTAGTCTTAATCAATAAATAAAGATTCCACAGGTGAATCCTGGATGGAACAGTTCATTCGGTGTATTAAAAGTACTTTGATTCCAAAATATTTTTGCACAATTTCATTTAAAATTAGTTTTCTTATTGAGAACAATACTGCTATCAGAAATCTTAAACTCGACATTTTTTTTTAAAATCCAGCTCCTCACTGTTCAGCCCACTACTCATGAACTATTTTCCCTTCCACCACTTCTCTTCTTCTTGATGACCCTTTGATCTTCATCTACCTCTTGCTTCACCATCTCCTGGCCCTTCAGTGTCCAATGTAGCAACAAACATTTTTCTAAATTTCGTAACCTCTTCACAAACAACCAAAGTAAATTTCAAAGTCATTTACTATAAATCTTCCAGCATTATTTTTCCTTATGCTTACTGTGCCTTGACATTCTCTAATATAACAGCTGCATGAAGTTTACAGTTATAGGCTGGCACCGCCATGGAGGAAGCCACAGCATGACGTTGGACCATAACTAGAACACCTCCCCTCCAGTTACCCTAATGCACCTTTCACTTGGGATTGTCTGCTCTAGATGTGTTTCCTTACATATAGCTTCTCAAATTTCACAGATATTTTATTGAAAACTCCAATCACCATGTATAAAAAGACATTAGTGATTACATGTAATTGAACATATAATTCCTGATTTTTTAAAATACATTTTTTAAATATAGGATGTTTTGAGAGTTTGCAGTAATGCACTTTTTCTCTTTACACCAAGATGAGTCAGGCATACATTATGACCAGATAGCGACAGTTAGTACGTTTTACTATTTAGCATGGAAACCTGATCCTATATAGTGTTAAGCAGCTCTAATTAAAAGGTTATTCCAATCACCATGACCACATCAGTGATTTAAAGTGGTCATGGTACCTGGAGTCTGTATGTACAGCATTTTGATATGAAATGCTTTACATAAAGATTTTAACCACCCAGGTGTAATTACACCTCTGGCATCAACATTGGAGCATCATTAGTCATAAGTAAGCCCAAGATATGATCAGAAAGTGAAGAATAAAATAAGGTGAATTTGATTCGGACTAGACTTGGAGATTCGTTTAGGTCTGAAGTGCAATTCACCTGAATTTGGGCCGATCAGGTGATCGGTCGAGTTGAGCTCAAATTATCAAAAATAAAATAAGTTGAGTAGAACAATATACCATGTTAACCACCAGTAATGTTATAAACATACATTTATTTAATAAAAATTAGATCAATTGTAACACAAGTCCCATGCAGTGAAGTGTGGCTAGGGCTATAAAACAAAGTGATTTAAGTCCTGAATGAAAGAGAATTGAGCAGTAAGACTGCAGGGACATGTTCTATTCATCAAAACTGCTTCCTTAAGATAAGGTCATTTTTGGTAACTATAGGGTCCCTTTAATATTAAAATCTATGTCTTGGATACAAATGGAATTTGATGTCAATAGTGACTGCAATTTTTTCATTTTCTGACTAATTTCTAAATAAATGCAATAAGCATCAAAACTGCCCCATGTTCTGTACGATATTCTTAAAGCCAACACATGGCAAAGCAGAATCATCTTTCCGCTAATTTTAATGTTTCTCCGATAACAAAATTCATCAATAATTTGCAGAGGTGCTTTATGTGTATGGAACATGTAATTTTGTGAAAAGTGCAGATTTCAATAGAAATTGACACTTTAGAAAATAACCTAGATACATCTCCTTGACTGTCAATCAGTCCTGTTACTTCCTGGTTTGGTTAGTTGAGTGGAGCTAAACTCGAAAGGCAGCAATTGCCCAGTGTACCTGCCTTGCAAGGACTTCTCATTGAGATACAGTGGAAGTCTGTGATGGGACAGTCATTAGGGTAGAATGGGAGGACTTGCATAGGCTGGAGACAAGAGATCAGCAGCTTTTGATATTTTTTGATAGACCTCAATGAAAATGTTCTCATTATAAGTAAATCTACTGAACAGTAGAGAGTGACAGTAGAGAGCAGAGAGAACATGTCGAGAGTGGAATGTCCCTTTAACAATATACAGCTTTTTCCCTTCTACCTGATGGGTAACCACTTTCATTTATGGTGGACTGTAAAAAATGAGTTCGGTTTATATTTGCTGCTATAAGTAATGCAAGTTTATATTTTACTTTACTTTTCCTGGTAAGTTCCAGAATTGGAGTCTGTGGTTTAGAACTTAAGAAGCTGTAAATTTTATAACTCTGCCCTGTGGTCAGGCTTGCTGTGTGTTGTGTCTCAAGTCAGGTCGTTAATGTTAAGTAGACCTTAAACTAAACGCAGAACCTGGCCATGTTTAGAGTAGTTGATCACCAATTTAAATTTAGGAACAATTGCAGTTTGGCCAAGTAGGTTTTGCATCTTGGCCAGTTAAGTAGGCTGTAGTCCCGGAGGTCCTTCCAGCTTGAAGGCTTTTTATATGATTGACTCACAGTGCAGCCGTTTAATGTGGAGTTGTTAGGAAATGGCTTCATTTATTATTTAGGAAATGTTTAAATTACCCCTTGGATCAGTTCCACTAACTCTTTATAAATGGAAATGCTACGGTAGCTTCTAACAGAATTTTTCCCATTTCTCTGTTATACTTTTTATACGGATTTTCATGCTGAGTACATTACAGAAAACTGTAGCTTGTCAATATATTATGCAAATGAATCTACGGTTATCACTGCTGCCAAAAAATATGCTGGAAAATTTGGCACAGTGATGCTCCAAATATTTTATGCTGTGAAGGTTTTGGATTTCATTTTCCCCATTTAAAATACAGATTTATTTGAATGATCTGTTGAAAATGTTTAACCCATTAATTTTCACCTGCTTTATACCTTTAAAATGTTTATTATCCTCGGCAACAGAGGTTCTATGACACTTATTCTTGCAAAAAGGATTTACAAAAATCAATCAAATGTATTGTACCCTTCAATAAATACAAAGAAAAAAGATGTTGGTACAACTTGTCTTGTTGATTGACAGAGAGTTGATTTTGGAAATATGAAGCACGTTCTATTGTTACAAAAAAAGGAGAGGATGGAAAGGCAAATCTTGTCCAGTTGTTGCAAAGTGAGTAGAGGTCAGAAAGACAAGGACTGACTTAATGTGTCCAAGATATTTGAGGCTTACTGTTGGAAAATCAGTAGAAGTTTGAATGATGAGACTTGTCTTAATGTTGCAAAGGGAGCTTGAAAAGATGAGTTTGCCTTATTAGCGCAAAGAAAGTGCAGGTTGGATTGTTACTGTCCTAAATACTCAACTTGTAGCCTGCTGCCTCTCCGATGTTTCTCGCCCATGTTGTCTGGCTTTATAATAGAGAGCTGATGATGGAGGCCTTGCCATTTTTTTCATTTGCTCTTTGTTTTTTTTACCTGTGCTATATTTTTATTGCCCCTGCCCTCTGGTACCAATGCCTTGGCTTCACTTGTCAATTTATATACCATTAAGTTTCCCTGGACAAAACACCTTACCTAATATATCCAACTACCTCAAAGCCACATAGATTGTGAGCTTGTTTTAGCATGCCCTCTGTATATCCCCCTTTTCTATAATTGTACAATTCTGTAGAATATGTTGACTCTATATAATTTGTTAGACTAACTTGACCATTTACTAGCATTCCCTTACTAGTCTACCTGTTCGCAAGTTTACTTTTTGTTGAACTACTGTAGGCATTGCATCAGCCCACTCAGGACCTGCTCTATGTCTCTATCCTCTGTTCTTCTGTCTAAATGTCTGACTAGGTTTGGGGTATTGGCATTCATTTCCTTAAACTTGACAGTTGCAAAGAGAGCTGAGATTGGAAAGAGGAGTCTCATTTTCATTATTGCAATGAAAGTGAAGGACGGTCGGCTAAGTCTGTTGCTTTTACCGAACAGTGAATTTATCTTAAATTTAAAAGAGCTCTATCGACAATGCATTCTTGGCTAATAATCATAAAAGAAAACACATCGGGCAAAAACAAAAGTTCCTTTTATAGATGCAAAGCTACAAAATGTGCATTTTAAAAATGTAATGGTTTAAACATCGTGTTGTTGACCTTAATCTAAACAATGTGTTAAAATGACCATTTTTTTCCTGTATCACAGCTTATGAACTCATTTTATTATTCATTGTTCACGTTGTTTTATTCCCGTTTGGATTCATTAAAAAGTTATTTCTATTTTCTCAATCATAAAAAGATAGAAGCACACAATGCTGGCTAGTTTTGAAGCCCTAAGCTATTTGCATACCTACCAAAGGGATTTATATTGTAGCTGATGTAATGAAACTCTGCTGAATATCTGTCCTAAGGTTTGACATAGACTCCATCAAATTTATAGCTGTGGTACAAGTAGGAAGTAGAGAAGACACATCACATTAGTAATGTACATTTTTAAGATGTTTTTCAACAGGGGCACTAAGGTACAAATCTATCTACAAATTGCCTTCTTTACTACTTACATTTGAAGTCATTTGAATAAATAAATATATAGTATGCGAGGTGCTTGCAAATATATTCATGTCGTGTTTCTTAGAATCTCTCTTGAATTGTTTTTATTCGAGGATTTCTGGACTGATTTAGAGAACAATAAAAAAAAGGTTTATTGAGCTAGTGAGAGAATTTTACTGCATGAAATAAGAGTAAATCAGCATTTTTTTCCTAAAACCACAGAAAAAAAGGCAAGTGGAAAACAATTCGAGTATTCTGGATGATATCCTAACTTTTCTGCTGATTCCAACGGGACTGATCAATTGTAGGGCAGCTCTAGCAGAAATAGAACTGTAGGATTCAATTTTATTCATTATGTAATTTGCTGCTAAACATGAGCTAACTGCCTTGGGTTTGTTTTTCAAAATATTTCATTAAAGTACACCAGAAAATGCATATAACAGTCGAAGTAAGATTCGTAAATGTTCTCTAATAACATACCAAATATACAAAAAAAGTATGATTACAAGGCAAGCCAAGCATGAACAAAAATCTACTGCCAGAACCTGTAACCTAGTGGCAGTCAATAGCTGTTGGGGATCTCATATGGACCCCCTACAGATAAGTTAATTTCCTGGTGGTATATTTAATTTAATTTCTATTACCACTCTACATGTGACATGTGCAAGGGAAACAGATATTTCCATAACTATTGCCTCAGTTTAATATTTTTGGATACGCCTTTTTGGATGTTTTTGATATGTGATAGTTTTTTTCTATTTTAATATTTTTTTTTTAAATCACTTTGAAATCTTTTATTCAAAAATAATAAATCCTTTGAAAAGCATTTCCCGAAAAAATAAATCAAGGCCTATGTTTCCCCTACTTTACTTGGTTTAAGTAAAGTAATATTTATTTATCCATAGTCAAAAATGGGTCGCAAGAGAATACTGAGGACGGGCAGCAGCTGAAATAGCCTGCCCTTCGGTCAGTCCCCACTCAGTTCTCAAGCTGATTTTTGCTCATATTGTCCCATTACAGAGAGAACATATCTGAAGCATATCAGACTGGTCCCACCCATACGGGCAGTCCAGATACGCAAATTGCATCAGAAAAGAAGGAAGATGGAAGATTATGCCATCTTTCATTCACAATGGACTACCATGGAATAAAATTATTATAGGGGAAATGGCTGTTGGGTCAAAAAGGATTTGAAGATTTGGACTTGAGTACTGCTAAACCCCATGATTTAATGTTATTCCACTGTGCACTGTTGTATTTGTATGAGGTTCTGGGAGTGCGCTTATGTGATTTTATTTCTGCTTGCCTATGTGCATAATGTCTCAAAACAAATTGCTAGGTAAATAAAAAGTAGTACATTTGCATTGAGTTATGAGACTCTTCGATTGGCTCTAGAGAAAACAAATGTTTCCATTTATCATAAAATTATGGCTATTAAGAAATGTTGTGCATTTCATTACCAGTGGGTAGTAGGTACTGAAGAATTATAATTATCAATTAATCATACTATACTATAAATATCAAATATTTCTAAGCCAAACCTAAATATATTCAAGCGGTATATTGGATCATGGTATAAATGTGCACACACAAAAAAAAAAAGATTAAGTACATAAATGGTATCACTCACTGAGATGTATTTACTAAATACCCTTTTGTAAGGAATTTCCAACATATCTTTAACAATTAGGCCAAAATGGCTAATTCGCCAAAAACAGATGACAGCGTATTTTTCATTTTTTTTTTTCTAAACTGTGTATTTTGATCTCATTTTGTAATTCATCATATGGATGTTAAGGGTGTTTACTGTGAGGTAAGCAGGGTGTAAGCTCAATGAGTTTACTCAACAAGGATAAGGTTATGAATTACAGAAGTAATTTTCTAATTAGTTTGCAATGTGTTCTGTTTGATAGGTAACTATATACTTATTAAGCTTCAATATGTTTTTCATTAAGATCCTGTACCAAGGGAAGAATCCCGGTATTGCATGGGAGTATACCTTACCCACATCTGCAAATGAAAACCCTTCAACAAAGAAAACAGGTTTTTCCTGGGTACCGTTGTACACAGAGTGTTCTACAACATGTGGTGGAGGTTAGTTATGGCTACACCTTTGTAATCTTAGAATCTTAGACACTAAAAGTATGCAATCATTCTACATCATTCTTCTGGATCAATCTGGGCTCCTTTTTTCTAATGCATTCAAAAATGAAGTGTTAAGTAGTTTACAAGTCGCCATTAGTTTAATTTGTGAATACATGTGAATGTAACTACTGGACAAGCTAATAGATACTGCAGTGCTGTGATTCAGCCTATAAACATTATTAGCAAAGGTACTGGGTGTACAAAACTTGTATGGCCAGGGTTAAGTAAGGCTATATCTGTGATGTCATGCAATGCATACAACTACAGCTATTTATGTTTTACAAAAAGTGCAGAAACCATGGTTAAATACCACTAGCGAAAAATGTTTGCCTCTACATATCTTGTAGCACATGAATATACATTGTGGAAGAGATTGAGGGCAAGGCGATCTATCTTTGTTCATCTCATTTGCATATGGCCACCCATAATCCCTTGCAGTAATAACAGCATTGCAAATGTGAGATTTATGTAGGACAAGTAAGTCTTATGGTTCGGCTGGTGTGTGCAGATCTGTGCTTAACAATGTATTTACTATCCACTGACTTTGGGTGGACGGGGTTTTCAATTACATTGTTCCCCATTATAACTATACTAGAATGTACCGATCGGAAGTGAAGAAGAGATATCTTCTCTGCTTGGAACTCCCTGGATTACAGGGGGTTAAAAATTATTTTCATGTTGCCATATTGTATCAGCTGTCTAGGGACATTCTGGCACACTGATAAACTGAGTAACATTATTGCTGATAAAATAATGTTAACCAGTATTTAGATGCATTACAAGATTAGGTGCAATAATATAATATGTTAAATTACACACATTTAAAATGTAATGTTTTTAAAAAGTTATTTTCATGATTTCAAAATGTGAATGTGGCTAATGTGTAGAAGTCAAAACCTTCCTTACACAATCCACTAAAAATAAATGTACGTCCCATCCATTCCAGGTTATATGACTGCAAAATTGGTTTGCCTACAAGATCTCCGTGTTCAAGTGAATTCCACTTTGTGTGGACCATGGACCAAAAATCTCCTTCCTCCAAAAATATGTAATATTCACCCATGTCCAGCATAGTAAGTGTTAAATTATATCATTTTATTCAAAGTGCAATCTTTTTTACTCCCCCGCTCCCCCCCAGTGTTTTAGCAAATATTTTACTTCTTTTTTTTTTTTTGGTGTTATTTTTTAGTGTGTAATGCTTTGACTTAATGTTTTAATTTAAATTTCAGTTTTAAATTATTATTACATCTTAAAATAGAAATCCAAATTCATTCACATGTATTAATATATGGCCTGTCGTCAGATATTCCCTTTAGGAACAAACACAGAAATATACAATATAATAATATTCATTATATAAATCCCACATTCTGTTGACACGGTAAACATCAGTGTTACAGAAGAGTATTGCCCTGTATTTTTCTTGCTATGTTGTAGTTTAGATCTGTTGTAGTTTGCCTCTACTGCCTGTCTATACCAGTAACATTAAATGCTCTGCATTCACTTGAATCCAGATAAAGTTATATTCTGCAAGCATAACTAACAGCAGTAGAACTCTGCTGGTGAAATTGGAAAAATAAAAACTGTTACCAAATGCCTTTTTATGGGCAGCTCTAAGATTCTGGAGAAGATTGGTGTGAAGTCTCTTCCTCAATGTCATCTATATTTGTGAATAGGTTGAAACTCTCTCGGGAATGCCAATGAACCCCCCCCCCCCAAAAAAAAAAAAATATTGCCACTAGACCACTTTTTCTTACCCCTCACACTCTACTTATCTGCCTTGCAAAGTAACAAACAGCATTGCCAGAATTCAGTACTGAGAACGTTGCAGTTCTACGCCTGTTAATGTACCTTTTAGCCTCCCATTACCTATCCTAACAAGAGACCCTTGTAACTTTTTATAACTCATGTCTAGAGGAATTTTTAAATGATGCTGAACTTCTCTTAATAAAACTGTCTGTGCAAAATACTTTGAGCTTCACTGTAGTCCTGATTTCTTTGTCAGGTTGAGAAGAGCATTAAATGTTTGTCAGGAGGTAAAGGCATACTCTGTATTTTTAATTGGCCATGTCACCCTAGAGGGTAATTGTATTTTCAGTAAACAAATCCTGAGGTTGTACTGAGTTAATAAATGGCTTGCATCCATAATTTAATGGGATGCGAGCCTACATTTGATGCCCCCTTAGCTGATTTACATGTCAGTAAAGCTCCTGAGGCAAAGGAACTTTGTCTTGCTAGTAAGCAGAAGATACATTTGATGTCCGTTAGTGAATGTACTTGACAGTAAGACACTTGAGGCAATGGTATGTTGTTTTGGTACTAAGCTGTACATGTAAAGCACTGATCTATTCTTGTATAATTACCTGCTTGTGTTTATTTGGCAATTGAAGAAGAAAGCTTTAATAATTATGCTTGTTAATCATTAATAATTAAAAATGATGAATACTTAAATAAATATTAGTAAATATATGGGCAGAGAATAAAAAAGCAAGTCATTCTACTTACATTGTTTTAATATACATTGGCCATTATCAAATTGTAAATTCCTGTTAGCATCTTCCATTGTTGAATCTGTCTATATTGATTATTAATTAAATAGACTAAACCAAAAGCTAAAAAATATGTGTCCTTCACTTGCAGCTGGAGAACAGGTGAGTGGAGTCCATGCAGTGCTTCATGTGGTGGTGGTGGTGAACAGACACGTCAAATTCAGTGTGTCCAAAAAAAGGAAACAAATACTGAGGAGTTGGTCAGCCACTCACACTGTCCCGTAAGCACTCCTACCCAAGTGCAGACCTGCAATATCCAAGACTGCCCAGCAGAGTGGAGCACAGGACCCTGGTCTGAGGTAACTTCCTAAAAAGAGAACTACAACTCTTATATTTTGTGAACAGGACTTACTCAGTGATTAAATTGGCACTGTTCTCCTCCCTCTCTCACTGAAAAATAAGTATTTCATAAAGATAGAATTGTTATGAAATACTCATCTTGACTGTGTTGGAATTTCACTGAACTTCACTGAAATTCCTTCCCGGTCAAGAGATATACAGAGACTAAATAAGGACTACTTTGACTATTTTTCTCCACCTCCTGACTTTCTTTGACACAAGGCAGAGCTACAGAGTCAATCTGTGTTTATGGAGGCTGTGTATGTGGAGGATTCCGCGGTCTCGTGAGATTCCCCACAGACAGCAATGCTGTACTCTCACACACGCACAAGAGTACTTTAATCTGATCTCATTCTATTCCAACGAGGTTTGTGAAATAATTTGGTAGGTTTGTTGAACTCCACCTTTCATAATCCTAGCAGATCTATACCAAATTTATACTTGGAAAAGTTGGTACATTTCCTGGTAAAAAAAGGTTTAATATATTTTATTTAATATTGAATTACTCTTTAAAACATGTATACATACATTTTGTTTTCTAGTGTTCTAAAACCTGTGGAAGGGGGATTAACAAACGTGAAGTTTATTGCAAAAGTGTGAGCTCAGGAAAGTACAAAGTAATACAAGAAAATCTGTGCCCTGTGGAAGGGAAGCCTGAACCCATTCAGAGCTGTATACTAACACGTTGCCAAAAAAGTGACAAACTTCAGTGGGTGATTTCAGCATGGTCTGAGGTAATTATCACAGATTATAACCTTATAGGGGAAATAAAAAATGTAAGCACAATGTATTTATCATTATTCATACAATTTTACATACACATTTCTGTGTTCTCTGACTTCATGTCCTATGCCTAGCTCCACCCCCTTTCTCACTCATGTCATACAGGAAAACATTACTTCACCGTTCTACTTATGTATTTATACTGTGTGAGTACAAACTGCATGCTTAGTCCATGAACGTCAGACTCTTTTACTTGTAGTACCTGTGTTTTATGCATGTACACAAAGATTATTCCCTACCTGGCTCAGAGCACTGAGCACCAAGTCAGGTAGGGAATAGTGCTGCTTGCAAAAAAAAGGAGATTGGCTTGAATGGAACACACTTACTTAGCTAAGATTAGATAAGATTAGATTTCATGGACAGCTTCCTAGGGCAATAAACTGTAGTGGTTAGGATTGTCCTGACTAGGCATCCTAGGAAATTTGCAAACTTGAGGAGTGTCAAAGTTTACTACTTGGTTATCTTAATAACCAGCATTTTGATTTATTATCCTACCTTTTTTTTTTACATTGGATGAGAAGTTTATCATACATTTTATGTTTAAAATGATTTATATTTTGTGTTCAGTGTTCGACAACATGTGGTCCTGGGATTAAAAAACGTGAACTCAAATGTGGTGAAAAGGATAATCATGGCAAATTAATCACGTTCCCACAAAGGAGATGCCGTAGCCTCTCAAAAGTGAATATAGCACTTGAGCAGACATGTAACAACAGCCCATGCCCAGTAGAAACATCTCACAATGTGTATAATGGATGGCATGCTTCACCGTGGCACCAGGTACTTTATGACAAAAAGGTTCTGCTTACATGTTGAATGCAACATCAGTTGTGTTCTATAGTACATTTTGCTTGGTGGTGTGACTATTATAAATAATAATAAGTGAGCATTTTGAAAACAAGTACCATTAAGACCTGATGAAGAAATATCTCATAGATGTCAAGGGTTATTTTCAAATATTCATATTCCAAATATTCCAAATGTCCAATTTTCTGGGATAATCTTAGTTCCTCATCACATATTTATGTGTCTTTCCAGTGTTCTGTGACATGCGGTGGAGGTGTACAAGTCAGGAACGTTCAATGTCTTCGTCAGGGAAGACCAGCCTCTGGATGTTTGCCACATCTGAAACCTATCACATCACAAGCTTGTAACACAAACTTTTGTCCATCTTCTGGGACAAAAGGTAGTTCATTTCTTTCATCCTTTTTAGTACTAGCATTACTACAACCAGGTGTATGGTATCATATATGAGTTATGATCAATATCTAAAATATATGAGAGTATTATTTGTTAGGTGTAGGTAGGTCAAATATTGCAACCCTTTGAACTTTGTTGAAAGCCCTCTGTCTTCATATCCTAATGATTAACATCCCACGCATATGTGTAGACATAAGATAATTTATTTTATTTTCATTTTTTATAATAACCTTTTTGTCACAAATGCACATCCTGCTAAATTCTGTAAAATATGAATTGTTTTGGTTGTTCAAAAACTTTATTTAAAGCTGCCACTAAGTTTGATTTCTGAATGTTTTGAATGGTTTCGTTTTATATATATATATATATATATATATATATATAAAATGAAACCAATATGTGGTACATCGATTTAATGCAATCTACTAATTTAATCTAAAAACAATGGCTACATATTTGAAACTTTGTTGAAAAAAAGGAAATAGAACATATTGACATACAAATGAGTCTTCTCGATTAGGGATTCAGTAGTCCATATTTGTTAGATAACATTCTCCAATGAGCCATTGTTTTTATTTGTTTATTTTTTTATGTGTATAGTTATATATAGTTTCACTGACTTTGTAAAAAGAGCCCAAAAACTAACTCACCTGAATGTTTTAACTTACAGAAGATTCATCTTGTGTTGATTACTTTACCTGGTGTTCACTGGTCCCTCAGCACGGAGTCTGCAATCACAAATTCTACGGAAAACAATGTTGTAAATCATGTACGAGAAAGAAAAACTATGGTGATCCTCTGAACTTTCATTGACAGCACGTTCCTTGAGTCTTCAATGCATACATTTCCTCTGATACTGATAACCGTAGATCAAAAATTTATCTTTGATCTAACTGCTGAAGAATGAACGCTACGATGGAAATCAGCAGATCTTATCAGAATTTAATGAATGTTTCCAGTTACATTTTGGATTAATTTATACTGGACGGAAATTGCATTTTGTGCTCTCCATTTAGGAAAAGCAGGGGACCAGTGTGCATATTCTGAGCCATCATACAATACATACTGTGACAATATAGCACTTGTTAACTGAAACTAACTTTTATATATTTTTTTTTAAAAAAAAATATATAAATTCATTTTTTCAAATGGATTTATACTTTTTTGCAGATCTGAACAATTATGTTATTAAAAAAAATTCAGCTAAAGCTATATAAAAATGTAACACTACTAGAAAACATCTACTTTATAGGATATTGCTGGTGTGATGATTAGATGTTTGACTGCACGAAGGAGAAATGTTGAGTCAAAGCAGTCTGACCTTTTTAACGGGGTAGAGCATATTTTTGATAATCACAATAATTTGGTCTTTAACAATGAAATCTTCAATAATGAAAGCATTGGAGATCTCAGGCAGGCCTGAGTCCTCCAAAGAGGTTGAAGAACATCGGATGGCCAAGTTCTGGAGTTTACTATGGCCAAAGCCCTACAATTATAAAATCAATAAAATTACCATAGTATACAGAATGATTGCTTTTCTTCTTGTTCTTCTTAAGACTTTACTTGAACTCTGTGAACTGGAAAATCAGACTCATGATTAGAAGACAATCATTCTTCATACATTCTGGAAATGAGTAAGCAGGGTGGATATTTCCAAAGCCAGTTGAAACAAATATCAGCAATACTGCATTTTGGATATTGTGACATAAAGTGATAAACAGAAAAATTATACAAGAATAGCTATTTACAAAACACAGGTGCTTTTTAATTTACTTGCTGCTGGAAAAGCAAGTTTCTGTTAAGTGTCATTACGATTGTTTGTTGAGAGAACCCTTTTTTGTTATTCTCTATTGTATTATAAGTCGACAAAAAAATTCTAAGATAAATGTGTAATGAAAAAAATGTATCAAACTATCTAGAAAGGTTTTGTGTACAAATCTATATTAAATTATTTTGCTTTTGGTATAAAGTTGTAATTTTCTTTTGTTTAAACATTTGACTGTATATCAAACTAACTCAACCCAAGATTTGTAGTTGGAAAGGTCCCTAAGGATGAAAAAAACTAAAACAGATGCAATGGGAAAATAATGAAACCATTGTGACTTTGATTTACATTAAAAATGTCTAAAATGCATTTTAATTCAAGAAGCCATCTGTGGGTAATTGTTGAAAGGTGCAGTATTTCATAATTGCTACTGAGGATGCAATTTTGTATAGTAATATTATTATTATTATTATTATTATTATGTTTATGAGCGACAACAAATTCTGTAGCGCTTTACAATGGGTGGACTAACAAACATGGAATTGTAACCAGACAAGTTTGACTCACAGAAACAGAGGGGTTGAGGGCCCTGCTCAATGAGTTTACATGCTAGAGGGAGCAAGGTGAGGGAAGTATTAGGGAATTAGATTGGTAGAACAGTATTTAATGAAGACTTGGTGTGGGGTTATGCAGCCATTAACAGTTTAATTGATATGCTTTTGTGAAAAAGTGAGTTTTTAATGATTTTTTGAAGGAGTGGAGACTAGGTGAGCATCTAACATAAAAGGGAAGGGAGTTCCACAGGAACAGTGCAGCTCTAGAGAAGTCTTGAAGGCGAGCATCAGAGGTGGGAGTACGAACAGAGGATAGATGCAGGTCTTCGGCAGAGCGTAATGGCCTAAACGGGACATATGGCCTAAATGGCCTAAACGATGACAAAAAAAACCATCAAAGTCACATAAATAAAAAGAGCTAAGGGATAAGCAGTAGCGATATAAAAATAGTAACTCCTTAAGGACCAATCACGGTCTATGCCACCATAGCAATCTCTTTAAAATTCCTATTCCGAAATTAATTCGCACTGTAGAGTCAAAATACTAAATAAGCAAGATGTTGCATGTTAACAATCAACCTTTACCTGGAAACATAGCTAAAATACAAAAGCATTTATGAATATTTGCACACATCAAGTTGTACGTTAACAAATATATATATATATATATATATATATATATAAATATATATATATCATGGTGTAAAATACATAAATAATCTACTTTGAGTACATCACAGGCCAGTAGAGGTTTGGTATTGTGTCATGATTTAAAGCTATGCTCTCTTTAGCATAATTCGACATTAGATTAAAAAAAAAGACTAAAATGAATAACTGGATTGCCAAAACCATTAGAGTTCAGACATGGTAATGCTCTACTGTAATTTTCTGAGGAGTGGCATTAAAGAAGTATAATTATTGAATTCCATTTGATGCCACAAGTTATTTTTTTCTCTTTTGAGGAACAAAGTTTAATTTTACTACAGTGGTGAAAGGAACAACTAAAACTATGATTTTCAAAATCAGCACTAATGCTAGACAGTGGTCAGTTAAAATTAGCAGCTCGATGAATGGAAAATGTATCCCTGCTTTTCAATACTTTATAATATTTTTTATTTGGTAAAAACTAAAATGGCTCCATGTTGGGGACGTATCATAACTGTTAAAATTCAAACTAATATTAATGCTAAATGTAATGAAAATATACATTTATAAATATAGACATTCATTTAAAAAATTGGTAATATATTATAATTTTACTGGAAAATTATAACTCATTTAAATGATGTTTGATTACAGAAACTGTTGATTGATCTTCTGAATTTATATATCTTAGAGCTTTGTTCTCTAAAGTTGGAAATATGCTCAGTAACTGCTCAGATAAATGCTCATTGATTCATGGTAAAGAAAACTATGGTATGTATTAAATACATAGGTACATGGTGACAAAATGCAGTATCAATAGTATAGCTAGTATCAGAAGTATATCTTGAAAGCTGTTGTATACAGCAAACACAGACTCAAAGGAATCCATGTTTACAATGGAATGAGGCAATAATGTGATTCTTTGTTAAACTACTTTGCATATGCCCACCCAGAATCCTTTGCAGTAGAAATATCACTGCAAATTTGTATGGCTTGACTGGTGTGCAGATTTTTGTTTAACGCTGTATTAACCATACACAGACTTCAGGTGCAAGGGGTTTTCAATCACATTTATTTTCCCATCATAACCTTTTTGGTTTTTGATTCCCAAGCACTACCAAGCCTCAATAGCCAGCCAGTAACCAACCTCATGCTGATGATTTGCATTAACAATGAAACAGCTGTCCATGAGTGGTTTACTGGCTTTGCATCATTTCTCAAGTTGTGTTTCAAAGCTGTTGTATACAGCAAACACAGATTAAAAGGAATCCATGTTTAAAATGGAATGAGGCAAAAATGTGATTCTTTGTTAAACTAATTGGCATATGCCCACCCAGAATCCTTTGCGGTAGTAACATCACCAAATTTGTGATTTCTGTGGGAAAAGCAAGTCTTATGGCTTGACTGGTGTGCAGATTTTTATTTAACATTGTAAAACTATATATATATAGGAGGGATAAGGGCTGTAATGGGGGAGATAGGGGCTATAATGGGAAGGTAGGGGCTGTAGTAAGGGGGTAGGGGCTGTAATGGAGATGACAGGAGTTGTAAATGGGGGATAGAAATTGTAGTGTACGGGTTGGATGGTTATGTGCTGTAATAGGGGTTGAGTCTGCAGTGGTGTATAAGGGCTGTAGTGGTGGGGTATAGGCTTGTGTTGGAAAATACTGGCTGTAATGGGGGGTACAGGGGCTGTAATGGGCAGACAGAGCTCTAATACGGCACAAGAGGAAATAATCTCGAGACACTCAATGTGTTTAAACCACAGGCAGGTTTACTGGATCACAAGGTGAAAAAGCAGATGCTCTGTCAAATTTTTTTTTTTTTTTTATATATATATATATATATTTTTTTCCAGTGCAAAAGATACATGGGGTACCCCAAAGGCACTCCACATGCTATTACGGAACATTTCCAACATTCAGGAGTACGTTGATACTTGCACATTTTTATAATTAGTCTGCATTTAACCCCTTAAGGACACATGACATGTGTGACATGTCATGATTCCCTTTTATTCCAGAAGTTTGGTCCTTAAGGGGTTAAACTAGCTTAGCCATACTTTAGCATTGGTAAGTATAAAACAAAATTATGTAGATCAGGCAAAATAGAAAGTATAACGCTATACATAAGACTGCATGGGTATTAAAGTGGTTTAGGGTTAGTTACGTGGGTAGGTGCGGTTGTGTCTCTGAGTGTCCAGCAAATTAAGTCCTGTACGGAAGACAGACTGAGTGTTGGGGACGGAATGGCCGCTGATCTCAGCCGATGCCTCTGGTATGTCTCTCTGGGTAGATTGTGCTGTGGCACGGCACGGCATCTCCCCAGTTGGTGTACCTCCGTATGCTCGGACCATGAGGGTCTGTGTCTGTGCTAATGCGGTATACCATATGGCGCCCTTCTCCATTATGCGCCGGGAAAACTGTCATAGCTGCTTGTCCGTCGTTCTTTGGGAGTCAGGTGCTTGCACTGTTTGGATCTCATACCTGGCTTCGGTCGCTTTGAAGTAGAGCCTCGACGTTTTGGGGGTAGGAATCCTCCACTGCCCCAGAACTGTGGGAGAGCTGGTGCTTGTAGGCCACGAGCTTGGGAGCCTACGAGGCCCAGGGTCGCCCCTTGCGGCGTGGTGCGGTGAGTATCATTCAGTCACTGGCTTGGTCGCTGTGCTGCTCTCCACCAGTGTGGCCGGCACCTCCGGGTCATACCCTTCGTTGCTCTCAGCCCGGGAGGGCTCTGGACGTGTGGAGCTGGAGTGTGGTTCATAGAGTTGCCCTGGTGGGTGTCCCCATTCCTCCGCCTGTCTTCGACTCCCATCCTCGCAGCCTTTTGGCAGAGTCTCTTGTGCAATCTTTAGTGCAATATTTAGTTGCTGCTGTAGCAGTTTGGTGCCATCGCTTGTCCGACACTTGTGTGTCAGGATGTTCCACCATCTTGGGGGCCCCTGCCTCCATTTTGTGTAGGGAAATCGGTGCGCCTGTCTCTCGGTGCGGAAGCTGGAGCACCACCCCGTCTGGTGGGGACCGAGATATCCCCCGTCAGTCCATGGGGGGGGGGTGAGTTTGTTCCTCACTCATAATGCGGTTGGCATCTGGCGGGAAGGCGGCCGTCCGACCACCGTGCCTCCGCTAGGCCTCACGTTGCCGCTGCGGTTCCCGGTCAAGTACGGCACTAAGGATGGTACCGACAGGTCTGTTGGAACTTCCTCCGTGTACTGTGCCCAATTGTGGTTAGTTTCCATCAGTTAGATTTAGGTTATACGTGATTTTCGGGCTCTCTCCGCAGGAGCTCACACAATTTGCGACTTGTCTGTTAGCTGGTTCGGCTCTGCCCCCCCCTGTCACATTTTGACCCAACAAACCTACCTGTGGTTTGAACACTTTGAGTGCCTGGAGATCTATCATTGTGGGATTTGCTGGTCCTGCTTCAGTGCACCTGTTATTGACTGGTATTGAGTCCAGTTCCTCTTCTAATTTTGATAACACAGGGGCTCTAATAGGGGCTGAAGTAGGGGAAATAGTGGATGTAATGGTGGGAGTGGGAGCTATAATGGGGGGATAAGGGTTGAGGAGAAATTATGAAGATAAAAAGCTATAAATAGTTATTTGCCCCTTCTGTGGCTTACCTTGGGCAGGAACAGGGGGATCCTTGGTGGTCCAGTGATCCCCTGTGGTCCAGTGGCAGATTAACATCATAGCTTCCCTGGTGTTCACTTTATCTGCTCTCAAAACCTCTGGTAACCCACGTCAACAATCTAAACACCAGAGCTCACTGGAGGAATTTTGGTCTGGATTTGTGTCCCACTTGGGTCAATCACTCTCTCCAGGTTTAAAGATGACCAACAAGAATGTGCAGCAGCCATCATTTAAAATACTGCAGCTGACCTGAGCAGAGGGGCCACAGGGTTGTGATGGGGCCTCTTGGAGGCCCTCTCACTAGCTCAGGCACTCGGTCAGTCCACCTCTAGTGGTGAGCAAAGATTACCTCATCTGGTCTGATCCCACAGAAGAGCTACTGTAGCTAATATTGCTGAAAAAATTTAATGCTGGCCAAAATAGAATGGTGCATTGTGGTTTGCTGTGTATGGGGCTGTAGTCATAGTAAAGCTTGGGTCCTGGCATGCATGTGGATGCTACTTTGACACATACCACCTACCTAGAGATTGTTGCAGACCACATATAGCCATTCAAGGCAGTGGTGTTCCCTGATGGCCTCTTTTAGTGGGATAATGCACCCTGCCACAAATTTAAAAAGTGCACAATAAGGAGTTTAACGGTGAAGCTCTAACACCTTGAGTGATATCCCCTAAACCACCTCTACAAGAGACATAGAAAACATACATACATAAGGTGGAGCTTCATATACTGCCACACTGCAAAAATTGTTCAGGAATAATTTGAGGAACATAAAAAAGAGTTCAAAGTGTTGCCTTGGCCTCCAAATTTCACAATTCTCAATCCAAATGAACATGTGTGGGATGTGCTGGAAAAACAGATCCAATCCATGGAGGCTTACCTTGCAACTTGCTGGACTTAAAGGATCTGCTAATGTCTTGGTGTTTGCACAAAGGGGACCTACACAATATTAGGCAGGTGGTTTTAACGTTGTGGCTGATCAGTGCACACACACACACACTGTTTATAAGTCATTTTACAGTGTTTATAACTGAACACCTGTTTTTGCCACTTGTTAAAGGTTTATTTATATAATACAACCCCCAGAGCTATTTTGAGTGATTAACCATGGAATTATTAAACCCTCTTATTTGCTGGCTCTAATCTGATATCCTTTAAATGCTCTTTTATGTAGAATTTCCCTATAATTTCCTGCATGTGGTTACTTTTTACTGTACACCTGAGGGAAGATTATGCAAACCGTATCATATTTATAATTTTAACTGGTTCATTAGACATTACAATATGTGGGGCATTACAGTAATTTAGGGACATGAATAGACAAGAGACACATTTACGTGATCAAATATTTGTTTATACTAAATAATTAATAATGATATTCTGCTAGATGCTTCATGAACATATTTAATGAAGAACAACAAGTTTTGGAACTTTCTGAGTTTGGTTATATTGACTTTAAATTTAAAATTCACTTTGATTTTGCACATTAATTAATAACCTTGTAAACTGCATGATCATTTTTTTTTCAATTGTTTCTTCGATTTATTTTTCTTCTATTTCATATAGCTATTAATTATTCAGATTCTGGTAGAGGCAATCAAAAATGAGAAAGATGTTAATTTTGCACTCATTCAAAAATGTCTACTAGATTGCCACGCCATGTGGACATTCATGAAACAAATGAAATAGGCAACAAGCTGGTTCAGTGTTCAACAATTCAGAGTTCCGTCCATGGAATGGAGAATAATTTTTTTTTATAATTGCAGTATGCCAATTCATGCCTTTTCAGTGAGAATTATTTTTCCTTAAACAATCGAAACTCAAAGAAACTGAGTCACCACATGGAAGAAATATGCTCTATTTAAATAATATTTTTTTTCCCAGTCCAATCAATTTCGGAGAAGCCGTATGTTTTCACTAGTTTAATGTCTACTATAAATTTTCAGCTGGCTAATAAGTGATTGTTAGCATATCATCTAATAAGCATGCACATATTTTTCAAAGCCAATGCCTTGCGCCCTTTTTTGTATCAGATGGCTCAGGAAATAGATTTCGGGAAAATCTGTTTTATGGTCACAGTAGCACGGAACATTTCTCAGACTTTTTTGCATACATATTGTATCCTTGTTATAGAAACTTAGAGATTATGACAAATATAGAAAATCATCACATGCATATTGTTTTCTTAAAGAAATAAAGAAAGCATATATAAACATATTTTTTGTTCTTCATCTGATCACACTATGCAATACACCTTAATAATTTACTTGTGATGGTATTGACCTAATCTGTTTATTACCAATACTTTTTTATTTTTCCTACATGATCAATGCCATTTCTTGCTTGCAGAATGTACCATTTTACTTGAGATTTTCCTGTGAAATCTGTTTTGTTATGCTTAACAGATTTACAGCATAAGGGCTGGGTAAAAAAAAAAGAAAAAAGAAAGTGGAATAGGAACATTGACAGAGAACACTGGACTTCAAGCTGGTCATCGTTTCATCTTCAAGTAATGATGTGTCTTGCATAGCCAACATAGACATTTAATCAATAGCCTAATTGTTCCACTTCTGCAGCTCTTGGTAGATGGCAGGGTAATGCCTTTTAATCAGTTGTGTATCAATCTGTAAGCCGAGACAGTGCATTTATATATTAAATTGGATGAAAATGGTATGTACACATTAATAAATAATGGGCAATATTTTACAGTTTATAGCTAGCTCTTTCATGCTACAGAGGACCCAGAGAGGCCTTTCAAAAAATAATAATGGAGTCTACCCAAAATATTATATTATTATTATTTATGTCTACGCAGTCTTCCTGGCAGAATAATGAAAACATTTCCCTGTTTCTCTTGCTTAAGAGTGAGACTTAATTCATGATCTGGCATTTTGGATATAAAGGGTAACTATTAGTACAGAAGTTATTTGTACAGTATAGCAGTTTGTTTGCCTGACTGCAGTGCCCATTAAGAGAGTTTTATATCTTTTACGCTCTTCCAGTAAGCAATCTTTCCTATCCCCAATCCATTGTCAACAGTAAAGTAAGGCTTATTTTTCTAGTTTCCATACTTTTAGCATCAATTTGCTTCTCTATATCTTTTAATGGACAGATTGCATCCTACTACCAATTAGTCCAAAATGGTCACTTTGTAGTGATTCTTACTATTTATTTTATTAACACCTACAACACTGAAAAAAGAGGAATTTGGAGGCACACCCGATACATGCATATCTAAGTATTTCCCATACAAAATACAGTGGAACAGCACGCACAGAAGAAAAATATAGTTTAAAATTTTATAAGGCTACTTAAAATCACCTATCTTAGCAAACAAATATGGGCATTCGGTTCCACCATATGGCCATTCTGTGTTAATCCCACCACTACGTCACAGTACCCCAATATCAGTGGGTCCTACACTAATTTTAATATCGGAGATTAACATGCTAACTGCATTGCTTACTGCTGAAACTGCCTCCAGAGTCTCCCCGAGCTGTTATAGTGAATATATCTGGTTGCTTTTAGCAGTCATTGATGGGAGCATTACTGCTTTTCTTGGATACCCTAATGCTGAGAATTATTTAACCATACCTTACAAGCACTTAGGTTCACACTGGCTACAACAAATAAAACTTATAATACTACAAAGAAAGTGATTTCCATCTCCGCAATTTTCAACATATCTTTACGAAAAGCAGAAAAATGGAGGGACCATACCGTTATTCTGTTACTCGGTTAGTTAAAAATATGTTTAACATAAACATGCTCTCGCTCTCTCTCTCTCTCTCTCTCTCTCTCTCTCTATATATATATAGTGACTTGGAGTTATATAGGTAGGTCTTGCTTACTCCAGAGTGCAGACTTTGTCACCAGTAGGGGGCATCTGATGTGCAGGCATAATACAAGCAATGTTTACATGTATGGATAGCCACTGTAAATAAATAGAAGATTTATTGTATATTTATGTAATTCACATTCACCATCTTGCAGCAATTGAATATATTAAAGGATCGGAAAAAAAAACAAAGAGTTGTGCAATATTGCATTTTGATTAGAAAAAAAGGATGTGTAAGCAAATTGTTACTCACTTATTGCAGGTAATCACTCCAGTTAACCAGCTGAAATCTTTCTTAGAGAATCACAGAATTCCCAAACTATAGATAAACCAGCAATCAATGGCATTTCATGTGGATTTAAATGGATGCACTAGTATTTACTTTATTTCCCGTCCACCAGGTTGCACACCTGCTATTGGTACATGGCCAATGAAAGAGTTGTAGGCAAAGAAGACAAGTGTGGAGAGAGACCTATCCTCCTAGGATTCCAGACATTAATCAATGCTAGCTTGTGGTGCTGATGGTGGAAGTGAGGCAGAGCAGGAAGAGAGAGTAGAGTGCTGCCCTTTGGAGAGAGCAAGAGACAGAAGATTGAGAGTGATATAAAGTGACTCCGAATTACAGCCCTGTGACATTCCCATATCGAATATTTGAGTATCTGATGTCTTATAAATCTCTGCCTGGGGTGAGGTGAGCTCAATACCTATTCATATTTTGTCCAAATACATCTTTCAAATTATACTACATATTGGATGTTTCTACTGTTTTTATCTTCCCGGAGGAAAAATTCCAGCAAGAAATAGTGGTGGGATGCTGCCCTAAAATCATACCAGTCTTATTTACAGAGCCAATAATATAGGCTCTTTAAAATGTGAGTGACCCATTTCTTACTTCATTTTAATCCACACAGTGTTACAATCTGCACTATATTATATATTTTTTATATCTTTCATATCTGTACTTGACGTATACGACTTAAACAAGATTCTATAAGGCAATCCATCAACACCTATAGCGCTCCACTTAAGGTATATGTATACCAATTTTTTCTGTATAAAAGAGTAGATGTTAATGTTAACGTGGACATTGCAGCCTCGTACTGGAAGAATGTGCCAATATGAAGGTTTGTATGTCTGGACAAATACAGAAGATATATGAGAAGCTCCTATAAAGCTGGTAACACCTCTAGGAAAGGGCATAATAGGAAAAGTTAATCTGAAGTACATATTCCCAGGTTGGCTGACAAGTTCTACCACCTAATTAAAATATTTTCAGGACCCGGGAGAGTTAAGGAGTGAAGGAAGACAAACAAACTGCAGATTCCTGTGAACTTTGTTATGCTTTTTATATTATTTAACAACTACTATTCTGATCAATCTGGTTGTATTATGTAACATATCTCAAGATGCAAATACAATTTTGGGTTTCTCAAAGAATCAACATTCATATTAATGCTAATTTTCATTAATAGTATTGTACCTCTTTGGTAAGATATCCTACTTTCCATACAATATGCACTGTGAGAATGTATTTTTTTTTTAGCTGAATCATTTTTTAAGAAACAAGCTATTTTTAGTAAAAGGATCATACAAACCAAAAAAACATTATAATGGGCCAGTGTTGTACTGCAAAATATATTCTTATTCTAAATATTATACATATTGTTTTCAATAAATTGATGTGACATTTTTTTCATGGACCAAGTGAGAAAAACTTAACTTATAGAGAGAAAAGCAGTAGTAGTAAAAATCTTTATTTATAGGGAATTTATTTATTAATATATAATACATAAATAAACATTTTTTTTAATGACTTTTTATTCCTCTATTGTTTACTTCTCGTTTGACATGTTAATAAATATCAATATTTAGTGACTGTCCCCTACCAATCAATCATCTATTTTGCCATCAATAATCTCTTTTTTTTTTATCAACCAGGGGCATAATTGAGGATCCCAAATTAAAAATTACATGCTTGGACATTGCGCGTTTGGTTTGGTGGGTGATTCAACTGCATACGAGCTCGGAATCTGGGAATCCAATCAGCCCAAATTTACATAAATTGCAGTTCAGAATCAAACATATCTCCAAGTCTTATATCTGGTTCACAAGAAACAAAAACACACACAGACAAATAAATATATACACACACTTACAGTGAGCATGTTCATAAATATTCCTTAGTTTCAAAGACCGTTTGGAAGGCACATATTTAAGTAATCTTGGTAATACAATACTGCATAACTCACTCTTATCATGCCACTTATCAAACACTGTCAGTTTTTGTAAAGGATATTTCTGCTTATTAACATAATGAACATCACAAAACAGCGATTACGTGTTTTTTTTTTTACTTAATATGTCCCCAGCCTGACATCTGGTGGCTAACCATAGATCTTGTTTTTTCTTTTGCTCAGTGATACATTATAGCACTGGGAGTGATTATTTTCTTAGATTTCAGAGAAAGTCATAACAAACTGCTGATTAATCTATCGCAGGCCCATCTGGTACATGCTGGGTTAAAGATGTCATATAACTGATGTTGTTAAGTTCATGATAAAGAGGATTATAAATCCCCTGCTTTATAGGACTCAGGGAGGGGAAGATGACCGTCTTGATAAAAATGTATTTGTAGGAATGACTGGAACTGCAAAGACATAAACATTACATTGATAAAAAAAAAAAAAAAACTTTAGGGCTTCCACTGGAGATAAGGAATCTAGCTATCTTCAGATACATTACTTTATTGCTTCTGTTATTCTTCAATAATTGAAGAACTGTTTGAGAACGTTTTTTATTTTTAGAGGATGTCATAAAAGTTATTGTTCTTAGCTTTATTTACCAGAGATAGCATATTTAGAGATGGGGTTGACTTTGAGTCCAGGGTTCCAAAGGTCTAGTAGTTCTACATTTCTTTCATCTCGTTTCTTGCTTGTCCAACAAAAAGTGTAGAAAATGTATCTCTGTATCTGATATTTGAGATCTCACTATGTCTGCTTCCACGTTGGTCAACAGTAGAAGTTACTGAATATTCTTAAGAATAATTTGATTTTAATTAATTTGGGGGAGATTTGTCAGATAACACATTTGTTTGTGCAAACATATATTATTTGTGTACATTTTTCACAAATCAAGACAATACAATCCATTTGCTTTATGGTCCATTTCATTATACATATTATATAGTTATTAATTCTTAAGTTATTATACTATTTTGTGAACTGTGTTAGGCTTTTACTGATACAATGTTATTTTTTCCTGAAAATCGTATATACAAGCTGCTTCC
Organism: Pelobates cultripes; assembly: GCA_933207985.1. Taxonomy (NCBI): domain Eukaryota; kingdom Metazoa; phylum Chordata; class Amphibia; order Anura; family Pelobatidae; genus Pelobates; species Pelobates cultripes. Next base: position 27,003,626 of record OW240923.1, on the reverse strand, counting down.
TATTGGATGCTACTGTTGTATATAGAGTGTCACTAGGAGTCAGAGAACATATCAAGTCTTAAATGTGATACGTCCAACCATTGCACTGTTTACTAGAAATTTGGCTTGCTGATAATATGTGAAAGAATAAGTGACTTTCAACTATTTAAATTCCTACCTGTGATAATGTGATCAGAGAATTACCTTTTGCGTGCTATGATTTGGATATCTACTATAACTATAGTATTTGTAAACTCATTTACTGGGATATTAGCATTAGCTAAAATAAAAATTCAAATTTAATTCAAAGTGAATTTAACATTCAAGGTCAGTGTACCTGAAATTAAAGCATAGCTGACATAGAGAATTTTTTAATTTCAGCTACTTTTTCCTTACATTTAAAATTCACTTTAAACAGTCACTTTAGTAAATAACTTTGTTAGTAAAACTTGCTGGTGAAGAGTAAACGTTAATGTAATGCTTTACTAGTGTTTGGGCCAGTAATTCAAATAAAATAACAGTTTCTGTCCATCCCAAATAAATATCAAACTGTATAAAATTTATATTTGGGGATGTTCCCAGTAACCTACTTAAAGGACCACTATAGTGCCAGGAAAACAAACTCATTTTCCTGGCACTATAGGGTCTTTAGGGCCCCCCCCCCCCCGACGGACTCTAGGGGCTGAAGGGGTTAATCTCTTACCTTTCTCCAGCGCTGGGCTCCCACGGCACTGGTGACTCTCCTCTCTCTTTCGACCTCCCTCTTCCGCGAGCGCATTCAATCAGTCCACAGGAAAGCATTTCTCAATGCTTTGATATGGACGCTGGCATCTTCTCACTGTGAAAGTCAATGAGACAGCCACTAGAGGCTGGATTAACCCTAATGTAAACATAGCAGTTTCTCTGAAACTGCTATGTTTACAGCTGCAGGGTTAACCCTAGATGGACCTGGCACCCAGACCACTTCATTGAGCTGAAGTGGTCTGGGTGCCTATAGTGGTCCTTTAAGAGGGGTTAGCCCTATCTCACATTATGGAGAGTAGAAGTTTGTAAAACAGCAAGTATAACACCTAGTGACTCTGGTTAGCATTGTTAGTGCAAATGTTGACCCTTCCTCTAAGATTTTTGTAAAGATCCATACTACTTGTTGAGCCCTCCACAGTTCAATCTAAGGAATCAATAACATGTTCTAGCATAACATTCCCATAATTCAACATGTGTGGCTATCTTATGAAGATGTCCCTGAGCACATAATGACTAGTCAATGCCATCCTTTGGGGAAGAACAGACTCATATGCATATTTAAATATAGCTGAAGTGATACTTTCTTTATCTTTTCTGCTGTGTGCAATTTGGTAGCTGATTATTTCCAAGCTGTCATTGTTAATCATTATGGTGTGGATCTTTTTACATATATAACATTTGTTCGGGGCCATTTCAGTAATGGAATGAAGTAGTGATTAAAGGACCACTCTAGGCACCCAGACCACTTCAGCTTAATGAAGTGGTCTGGGTGCCAGGTCCAGCTAGGGCTAACCCATTTTTTCATAAACATAGCAGTTTCAGAGAAACTGCTATGTTTATGAATGGGTTTGTTTTGGATCAAAGAAAACTTTGATTATTTGTCTATCTACTCCTTCCAAATTGATTAATTAATGCGTGCACGCTTTCCCTAGAAGTAATTCACACCGGAGACAAAGTTTCTGATCAGTGAAAAACCAAGGAATGCTTTATTCCCCGGAGTGGGGGCTCCTTCTTAAAGCAAAAATACGTCACAGTTTAAACATACAGTATACATTTACCAATTGGTTAACAGTCTAAGGGTTCTTGTCTAAACCCCCCCCTACAGGATGTAGTGTCATCATTACAGACTTCTGGATACACGATGGGAGGGGGAGTGAGTAGTTTCTTTCAGTTACTTTAACAGTGATTCTCCATTTTGTTACACGTGGCATATAGCTGTTAACTGGCACAAAGGTAGTGGGGGAGGAGTTAGTAAAGGGAGCTGTTATCACAGAAATTTTGGTTACACAAGGTTTGCTTGATGGGAAGGGGGATGCTTAGCAGGATGAAGAATTTACATAGTAAACAGCAACTGAACACATTGTAGGGGGGAAGGGAATATTTACTCTAGCAGCCAGTTTTAACATAGTGAACACAGAATAAATAGACATTAGTAAATAGCCATTTTATTTTAATTCATCTGTCCATAACAGGTTAAGCCTTCCCCCTAATCCTCTAGTGGCAGTCTCATTGACAGCCACTAGAGGCGCTTGCGTTCTTCTCACTGTGATTTTCACAGTGAGAGCACGCCAGCTTCCATAGGAAAGCATTATGAATGTGACCGGCTGAATGCGCGCGCAGCTCTTGCTGCGTGTGCGCATTCAGCCCAGGAGGAGGAACGGAGGAGGATCGGAGGAGGAGAGCTCTCCGCCCAGCGCTGGAAAAAGGTAAGTTTAACCCCTTTTCCCCTTTCCAGAGCCGGGAAAAGGGGAAAAGCCCTGAGGGGGGGGGGGCACCCTCAGGGCACTATAGTGCCAGGAAAACGAGTATGTTTTCCTGGCACTATAGTGGTCCTTTAAGTAAAATACCATAATAAGCAAAAGTCGCTTGAGGTGTGCCAATACCGACGTGTGTGATAGGCCTGTAAGTAAGTGGGCCTACCTTAGATAGAGTTGAATAGAGGGAGTGGAAGGTGGGCCAGCCGAGCGTCTGAAACCCAATAGGTAACGTAGGTAAGAGGGGAAGTCCCTTTTAAAGGCACATAGCCCCTCCCACACCTGAGAACATGTGGTGTTGGATGCCCCATGAGATATAACTTAATAGTGTTGTGTGACATTTTTAGTTTGATGTGGCAAAAGTGGCGAATGCCACCAAAGTTATATTAGCAAACCAATTGGTTAGGTGGTGATCTGTCATGAACTTTGATATAACAAGTAAGCTCTGTCATAAGCAGTGTGCATATTTTTTGAGAGGGCCAATTTGTCAATTCCTGTTGTGACTTAGCAATTCTTCTATTCCATGATTAACTTTTGGAGCGTGGGAGCGGTCATGGCTATTGGTAAGGCTGTTGTTAGGGATTCCCTGAATGCCTGAAATTGAAGACGAGATAGGTGGTCAGCAGCTGTGTTATGAATGTCTGGTATGTAGTAACATACCAGATAAAATAGGTGACAGGCTGCCAACCACGTTAGTCTTCTAATAAATTTCATTATCACCAGGGATGATGACCGGCCTTTGTTTATGACGTTGCAAATTGCCAAATTGTCAGAGAAACATCGTACCGGTCTGCCAGCCCATAGATGTCCCCATGTTGTTGCTGTGGATACAATGGTGTATACATCGAAGAGTGCCGAGTTCTTATAGAACCCTTCAATCTGGCTTACTTCTTCCGGCCACCTACCCCACAGCCAATTGTCCCCAAATATGGCCGCAAACCCCGTGGGTGCCGCTGCATCAGTCCAAACGGCGGGGGTATCTACTGAAACCTGTGGGAGGAACATGCTTCTGCCATTCTAACTTGCTAGGAACAAGTTCCACATGCGTAATTCTGCAGTGGCTTGTTGGTCAAGAGGGGTATGGTTGTGGTTGTCTGGGAGTGTAGGGAGAAGGCACAGTAGCCTTGAAATAAATAATCTGCCTTGAGGTATGATATGCATGGCGAAATTCAGAGAGTCAATCAATGTTTTTTCATATGTGCAGGGTTAACGTCTTGAGTGTCATAAGAATTAATTGTACCAGGTAACCGAGTTTTGGTTGGTGCTGGTTGTATGGTAGAGGGAGGCCCAGCCTTTGTGAGTGCAGAGGTGACTGATTCGAGATTTGCCAGTCTGGCGTTAATTTTTCTCATGGAGTTTATGAGTGAGGCTATCATGGCCTAGGATGTCCATTGGTAGAGATGTTAAGTTTACATCTTTTACCTTCCAGGATATCTGTTACTGTGTGCTGGGATCATATGTGCAGGGTAACATCCTGAGTGTCAGGAGAATAATCGAGTTTCGGTTGGTGCTGGTTCTACAGTAGCGTGAGACCCAGCCTTGTGAGGACTGTGGTGACTGACTTGATTGCCAGTCTGTCGTTAATTTTTTGCTCATGAGTTCAAGAGTGAGGCTAGCGTGGCCTGGGTGTCATCTGAGTTGGTGTTCCTTGTACCTTCCCCCGCCTCCGTGTTGTCCGTTGATGTGCGGAGGAGTTTAAATAACTCTGCATTCTTTGCTGAGGCGGGGTAGGGGATTTGTTGCATCCTTAGGTCAGTGGTAATGTGTGGGATCGTCCAGGATCTGATTGATGCTGGACTAGCAACATCTCCTCTGCTTGAAGGTGTATCGATTCTAGCCTTAAATAACAATAAAGATAGTAATTATTATTTGTACCCAGGTGTCTTGTACTGGCTTGCTAGCTAAGCCGTAAGGTGAAACGATTAGGCTTGGTGTTTTTTGGTGACTGGTGAGGCCCTGCTATTTGCCAAGTGGCTTGAGAGGCTCTATCTATGCGTTGGCGCGAGGGGATTTTATGTGGCCACTGAACATTGTGGCAGGATGTTGACCTCTTGGTGACAGTAACCAGAAAATAGGAAGCGGAGTGACAGGTGAGGCCCTCTCTATGATACAATGTGAGGCGGCTAGCTCACAAGTGGCCCGAGGGGTGTATGCCTCCTAGTGTGAGGTGGGGTGTTGGCCTTGCGGGACTACTAACTGAAGCGTAATGTAAAGAATAAAGGGGGGTAATACCTATGGACCCTAGAACCCTAATTGTCAGTACGCTATTACTATTCCAGGGAAGGTAAGATATGAATAACTACGTGAGCAGGTGTACGTACCTGGTATTATGGTATTGAACCTGACAATCCGTATAGGTTTTTTAGTAGTACCTGTAACCTAAATGGATAAACCGTATGGCATAAGGAAATATGGCATAGACCAAGCTTATCTTAATACGTGCAGTATATGTGAAAAGTAAAGTGCAGTGATGTGTAAATATTAAACATCGCAGCCATACAGGTTAAATATGTATCACTCTTAACCCATTAAGTGCCGTATGTATAAGTGATAAAGTGGTCTGGCCTCAACTTGTATGTTGTATGTCTCCTTGCTAGGGGAAAGTCTGTTGTGTGAGCAGCGTGCTGTGTTAAAAAGTGTAATAATATGTGTATTTATACCAGATGTTGATATACTACTTGCTATGTGAATTGCCATATGTCTTATTGACCGGTAGGGGTAGGTGAATCATGGTGTTGCAAAATGTAAGTGCACTTGAGATCTGCCGAGTGCCCTGTGGGTGGCAATGTAGTTGGATACTGATTGGTATGTGAAAATTTTTGTTTGTCTGTTGACCTATAGGGGTCAGTGTTTTGGTGTTTGTAAAACCCCATGCAAATTGTCAATGTATTTGACAGACCTGTAGGTGGCAGTGTCGGTAGAACCACCACAGCACCTGAGGAAGACCAGATGAAAATGGTTGAAACGCGTTGTGCATCTTTTTATTTATTTTATGTATAAATAAAACTTTTGTTTTGTACATTTTTTTACTCCTGACTCCTGACTCCAATTTTCACTGAAGGACCTTCACTACACAGTGGATCCATTTGGAAAAGAAAAAGAGTCTCTTATTGTCCTTGTGAAGTGACATAAAGGCGAGATAAGTTCTGAGCCCACTTCTAAGTGGCTCAAAAAAGTGTGAGTGGTTTCAGCCTATACATTTCCATTTTCATTTGTGTACTATACAGATTTCACTATGTATTATTATGTATTTTCCACATAGGAAATGTACACCACGTACTCTTGAATACCACTTTCACCCAGTGAGGGAGGGAACTACCTATTTATAACTACCTGCAATTATATTCTCAGGTAATATACTCCTCTCCCCTTTTGGTGTGCGCTTTTACCTTTCTTTTGTGTCATTCGGTAGAACCACTGTTGTTCTTGATGTGAACTGTCAATTATTATGAATTAACATGAAGTTGAGCTCGTGCGGGAGTTCAATGTATGGTATATGGTTATGTTTAAAACAATCTTGTGTGTAATTTGTATTGGCTGTAAAATTGTATATGACAATTGAAGACAGCTGTCTTTGCTTTTGACTAGTAGGGGTCAAAAATGCTGATTGTATGGTGAAATTCCCCTTAATCCAAAATGCAAGGTTAACCTGAGATTTTAAGAGTGACCTGTAGGGGTCAGTGTGGTTATGTGAACACTTGTTCGTGAGCTATGCCCCAGCATAATGGATGACAGGGAAATGAACAGTGCCTGTTCGACAATATACCATATGTGAACATAATAGCCTAATAACAGTCATTGTAACAAACCAGTGTTCTGTTCATGGTTTTTAAAACACGAAATGTGTTTTTAGTACCATAGTAAATGCATGAACTAGTTCCTGTTCAGTCGAAACTGCACGAACCGTGAGCCTGGTATGTCTGGGAAACAAAACGAGCCTAGTATGTTAGGCAATGAAACAGAATGTGTTCCCGCTCGGGAGTACGCTAATGCTCGAAATGAGCCAGTGACAGATATAACCAAGTGAGTTTAAACGAATGATATGCACGAACATGCAATGGTTTTAGAACAGACTTAGACGAATGCAGCCGTAAAGTGAGGACCTGACCCGTGAATGATGCCGTGGGACTGATGCCTGGCGTAACGGGTAGGTCGACTTACGGTTTGTGAGTCACTTGGATGCTTTCTGTGGCGGTGGATTGAAGAAAGAAGCTGGTTGGACGGAAAAGCCGGAATAGAATGATAAAATACTTATAATAACAGTCAACATTAATTTCACCGGGAGAACTAATTCCGTTCTATATGCAGCTTTGATAGTCTCAAATAAATGGAACCAGTTAAGATATAGTACTGATCTGTAACATGAACCACAGAATCATGTATATATAGTGTAGAGTTGTTTGTTAGTGGCTATGTGCAACATGGCCACCAGGTGGCGTGTGCTGTCCTGTGCCCTGATCACCCAGGCATCGTGTATAGTTATTTGTTAACTGGCTATGTGTGACGTGGCCACCAGGTGGCATAGTGTTGCCCTGCTCCCCCAGGCATGGTGCATGGTTGTTAGTTAAAGGACCACTCTAGGCACCCAGACCACTTCAGCTTAATGAAGTGGTCTGGGTGCCAGGTCCAGCTAGGGTTAACCCATTTTTTTAATAAACATAGCAGTTTCAGAGAAACTGCTATGTTTACAAATGGGTTAATCCTTCCTCCAAAACCTCTAGTGGCTGTCTCATTGACAGCCGCTAGAGGCGCTTGCGTGATTCTCACTGTGAAAATCACAGTGAGAGCATGCAAGCGTCCATAGGAAAGCATTGTAAATGCTCGTGCCGCACGTGCGCATTCAGCCGAATGGTCGGAGAGGAGGAGGATCAGAAGAGGAGAGCTCCCCTTTCCCCTTTCCAGAGCTGGGCGGGAGGGGGTCCCTGAGGGCACTATAGTGCCAGGAAAATTAGTATGTTTTCCTGGCACTATAGTGGTCCTTTAAACGGCTATGTGCAACATGGTCACCAGGTGGCGTAGTGCTGCCCTGTGGACTGAATACTTTATGTAACAAATCTGGATACATAAAGCGGAGTTTGCAATGTGACACTTTAAAACCAGCAGTAACATAACATACCTTGAGGAAAACCCTCTTAAAATTGTGACTGCTAACATGCAGTTACTTATATATATGACATACTCAAGACAAGTAATACTTAATATTGTATATATGCAACCAGCTTCAATCCTCAATTCAATTCCTTATGCCTGCCTAAGTGGGATGGGAGTAGTCTTCCTAGCACATGGAACCTGTCTGCCTGCTTGTTGGAAAGAGAACCGCGAACCTGAGTCGGCTGTATGTACGTGTATGTGCCGGTGTATGGAGGGAGCAACCGTCCCTGAACCATCTCGTGACACTCTGCCGAAACGAGACTTGCTAATGCAAGCCGGTGGAGGCAGTTTGCAGGAATACCCCAGACCTCCGTGACCTGCGGTGAGTCCGTGGGTGGTCTGCAGTATCCTCGACGTGTGTAACCAGAGCTGGGGACCTCGGCGGGTCGGGCTAAGATTAACATGCAGACCAGTACAATGATACTGGTCTGCTTTACTCACTATTTGGGTGGGAAAGTCCCGAACGGGTGGCAGAGTGTTTGTCGGCGTGAACAACCGACGAGCTGTCAGGAGGACTGAGTGCCGAGAAAAAAAATAAAAAAAATTAAAGAGCTGGAAACCGTAAGTGCAGTCAACCCATCAGCCGAGCATCTGGAACCCAATAGGTAACGTAGGTAAGAGGGGGAGTCCATTTTAAAGGCACAAAGCCCCTCCCACAACTTCAGGCCCAGCCTTCCAATATATAAATTGATATAACCAAGAGGGCTACACTCACCTGAACATGCATACATTATAGGGTGCTGCTCAGGATTATATATACAACATACAAAATACACAATCCAGTGCACTCGCTTATTCACTAAACAATGATTTCAAGTCTCACAGATTGTTATAGTTTTATTTAAAAACACATAATCTAGGCAAAAATAATGGGGGTTTAATTACAATGTATGATCATATATTGCATAAGCCACAACATCAATTCTTGGCAGGTTCTACTCTAGCAGCCCAATGACTGCGTTTATGAGATAAATCACTTACTTGGCAACTACTTACTCCTGGGACTCTCTGCAGGTCAAGGCTAAAAATGATCCTGAAATGAGGCACCTGTGTCAGGGAGGGGTGCAAAACCAAGGAGTTGGCCTGGACTCCCAAATATATAAATGAAACCAAAAGGACTCACCTGAACTTGCATACATTATATATTGGCTGCTGGTGCCAATATATATTGGCTGCTGGGGCCAATAAATACAACATACAGTATGTAGTAGGAATAGATTATAGTAGTAATATATTGAAATAGAAAATTATCGGTGAAGCCTATCTAATTCTTCAGGCCCAGCCTTCCAATATATAAATTGATATAACCAAGAGGGCTACACTCACCTGAACATGCATACATTATAGGGTGCTGCTCAGGATTATATATACAACATACAAAATACACAATCCAGTTTATGAGATAAATCACTTATTTGGCAACTACTTACTCCTGGGACTCTCTGCAGGTCAAGGCTAAAAATGATCCTGAAATGAGGCACCTGTGTCAGGGAGGGGTGCAAAACCAAGGAGTTGGCCTGGACTCCCAAATATATAAATGAAACCAAGAGGACTCACCTGAACTTGCATACATTATATATTGGCTGCTGGTGCCAATATATATTGGCTGCTGGGGCCAATAAATACAACATACAGTATGTAGTAGGAATAGATTATAGTAGTAATATATTGAAATAGAAAATTATCGGTGAAGCCTATCTAATTCTACGTAAAAAATAACCATAAGAAGATAATGAGAAAAATGCTCCTACAACAACAAAGCAATACGAACTTGAGGGGAGTAGGGTATATAGTTAAATTAGAGGGGCAAAGGTTTGAAAATAATTCAGGAAGTATTAATTTACACAGAAGGTCATGGATGCACTTCCAGCTGAAGTGGTAGAGGGTGACACAGCAAGGTAGTTAAGCATGCGTGGGATAGGCATAAGGCTATCCTAGGTGTAAGATAAGGCCAGGGACTAATGAAAGTATTTAGAAAATTGGGCAAACTAGATGTCACATTCTATGTTTCTATGTGTCTACTAAAGGATTATGTGATATTGGGATATGATTCTTGTAGTCATTGAATACAAGATAGGAATTGCTGTCTTTGGTGCTTTATGTAAACTTCAGTCTAATGTATACAGTGTTAGTAATGGACATTATCATGAGTAAAGTAGTCGTGTTTTGTTTGATGGTCAGAATTTCAGTGGAGTGACAAAAGGCCTTTGATATATGTGTCTGATGTACATTGCATGACAAACCCTTCAATAAAACCATAATGAGAAGAACAAACAGAAATTGATAGGCAGACTTGCTCCGAGAGGAGCTAAATTATGTAGATTTTTATGGCCAAGTTCTGTTTTGATCGGTGGCCAGCATTCGCAAGGCTCATCTGGGGAAAATCTTTTTGGCAATAAAAAGAAATTATTTCCATATGATGAAGACACAGAGGAGTAGTTTATAGATTAAACAGAGGTTTAAGCAGCTTTTGATTGGGAAATGGCCCTTAAAATTTGCAATAAATGTGATAACTTTTACTGAGTAACACGAAAGATTGCATTATCTAGGCCAGTGGCAGCCAACAAGTAGTTATGCATCTCCCATTAATCTAGAAGTTAGCTGACTTTATAATCAGGCTACATAGCAATGAACATAGATAACAGATTGGCGTATTCTGGGTATCCATGAAATTACCTTTGAGTTATATATCAACAGATATTATATGGTACAGTTCTTAATCATCCATATAGTATAATTTCTATGGTAATGTTTCCTTATATTTAATTACGTAGCTGAATTGCAAGTATTTTATTTCTAAGTGAATGTAGAATTCAAGTGGCTCTGTGCAGGTTTAGCATCATAGACAAGTGACAGGGAATGACCAAGCAAAGGGAGAAGTTTATGAAGGTTAAACTAGTGAAAGTGCATTGGCATACCTCCCAATGTTTCAAATGGACAAAAAAGGGCACTTTAATTTTAGGGACGTGACTTGGGGTGTAGCCAGGGTCTGGGCTGTTCTGAAAATGTGTAGATGACTTTCTAAGAACAAGGCATGCAACTAAAATGGAATTTAAAACAAGAACAATGTAGTCTATTTACACAGACTGCTTTCCAAACACATTTATTGTAGTTTAAAGACACATTACTGGGGGTATTATTACTGTGGAGCTCTGTTATATATTCAGACACACCAACAAAATAGATATCCTAGAAAAGATGGATATTAGGATAGAATAAGAGAGACAGAGGGATTTAGGTGTAAAATAGGGACTGTCCATCCTAAAAGGTATGCATTGGTATGTCTGTTGCTGAAATACTGGAGACCTTGTGCAGGGACTTTGCCAGCCCTGACCTGTGTGGGGTTTTTAATGGGCTAGTGGCCTTTGTTATTAATGCTAACCACGCTTAAACTGGCCCACTAAAATATTTTCTAATGGACTGCAGTGTAGATTGATGAGGCTGCCAGAATAGGTTGAGTATGTTTAATTTCCATTGATATGTTTGGAAGTGACCACAGGGTGAGATAAGACAGTGCTCATAGCATTAATAAGAACACCAGTTGTCATTGGTGGCAATGGAGTCATGGGAAACAAAATCTGTTTCTCTTAGGCATGCATATACTTCTGTGATTGCCCCATCTTGTTGTTTCAGACATAAGAGTGGAGGCTGCAAGGATATGTCATGTCACTGCTCACAACTCCAGCATCACATCCTCTGTCTGACAAACCCATACTTCCAATGTTCCATTTAAGTAGAACCATTAACACAGATCTGTAAGATTTGTAAGAAAAAAAGGACAGCCATTTGTACTTGCCCTGAAGTCCAAACATTAACAGCCCTCCCCTCGCCCAAGCACAACCTGTTGTAGGCTCAAATACTGTGCACTCATGATTAGGTTTCGGTGAACACATGTACAAAAGTTTGGGTAGTTTATTAACTATTTATACATATAAATCATGACAGTATCTGGGTAGCTCAATACGTTGTTTATTTATGATTGTTTACCATGTTATAGACAAGGTGCATCAGTCATTTGGTGGATGTATGGTCACAATATATTATGTTTTCAGTGAATTGAAGGAGCACCTCAATAGACTAAATAGCTTTATCTAGCTGTTGTGCTACAGAGATAATGTCCCTGTCTTTGGAGAAATCATTACTTTCATAAAACAGCTTAGTAATCCCACTAGGCGGTCAAGCAGGCATCTTTGAGGATTTTCTATCTCAATCACTTTTAACAGTAGTTCTCATAGTAACACATTGGTTTCAATCACTGTTTCTTTATGACACGCCTCTAGTTAAACACAAGTAATATATGATGATGATGACTTCATGGAAGGAGAAGCAGAGCTATAGTGAGGAGCCTCAATAAAACAAGCCTTCAGGAGATATCTTAGAGGAAATTACCAGGCATCATATCAATAATAAACCACTGTTCTGGCAACCAAGTACGGTTATACTATGTTGTACAATTATGATATGCCTGACTGCCTGCTTCTTTTTGGAGCCACTTTCTTAATTTAATTCCTTTTATAAGTCCAGCCTTTCCACCACTTGGTTGCCAGAACCAAGAAGAGGAAAACCTGAACCTATAAAAGGAAGTAAATTAAGAGAGTAGGACCAGCTGGGAGCAGGAAGTTGGGCAAATCATAATTGTACAATTGTTCCATATACAGAGCTGATCCTTGGTGGGTGCAATGCACTCTGGTGCTCTGAAGATAGAGGGGGATTGGCTAGGTTCCACCCACCACATTAGGTCATGCCCTTCTCGTTAGGCTCCACTGCCTTGCTATCGGTGCAGCGTGACAGAGCTGAAAGGCAAAAGTTACAAGCTGACAAGCTGTTTGAGAACAAAATGCCAACTTTTGCCTTCCAGCTCTGCCAAACAGTGCCGATCATAAAAGGCGTAGTCCTAACTAGAGGGGCGGTACCTAGCACAAGGGGAGGGAGACTAGCACTGCACACTCCGTCAATCTGCCTCTATCTATAGAGCGCCTGGGCACTTTGCACCCACCCAGGATCAGCTCTGTACATATATTCAAAATCTTCTTAGAGAAGATGTGGGAGACAGGTATTAGACTTGTGCATGTGAAAAAAAGAGTTTAGATTGAATTACCTTATCTGAAAATATCATTTTTTTCTGGACCACTGTAATTCAGTCAAAGGTGTTTTCAGGACAAACTAAATGTGAATATGGGCTAATCAGTGTACTTCAAAATATATACATAATATAAATATTCTAAATGTTTTTTGCAGTACACACATTTTCTTGCTATTTTGTATACAGCTGAAGTCAGAAAAAGTAACCAAAAGATAGAAATAGAGGAGCAGTAAAAATAATCTATCTTTATATAGTATTTTTTTTATATATATTTAATATATACATGTAGATTTTTTTTTTTATTGGTCGTTCTTTTTTTCTTCTCTAGTTGTAACTTCTTACTTGATCAATAAATAAATTCACAATTATAGTGACTGTTCCTTAGCCATCATTTATCTTTTTCCCATCAATTATCTCTTTATTTGGCACCTCAGGCTGAATTCCGAATCATGAATCAAAATTAAAATGCGCCTCCATTATGTTTGTGATTTGCCTATGTTTAGGCTCAAGAGTTAAAGAATGCATACGATCACCTGGAGGAATTGCATTTCTTAACAAAATGAATTCTCGGCACAGTCATGTAATTCCCTACATCTTCTCATTCAACTCCCACTTGACCAGTACATGCCTCCCTATTTCTTCTTGTCCATAAACCTCCTCTCTTCTGTACTCTTCTTGGTTAAACTAATTTTCCTTTCTTGTCCCCTACAACAAATTTTACATCCAATCAGTCACTGCTCTTGTGACTTTATTCAAACTTGTGAAAACACACATGTTGACAAAAGCTTTTTAACCTTGTCTAACATTGTCCTTTTCCGTCCAACACATACCATTTCTTATCATTTTCAACTGCCTAGTGTTCCCATCAGCCAAAACCTTTTTTTCATAACCGTCCACCAGCTTTTCTATAAATGTCTTATTTAATTTTCTGTCTCTCTGTGATGTTTGTATTTTTAAAGGAACACTATAATGAACAAACCTACATTCTTAATGATATAGTGTCCCAGACCTTATTTAGAATAGTGTCCCCTGTGTTTAATAAAAATAAGATTTATGTTGGTTTTACTTACCATTTCTCCAGCACTGAGATTGCCTTGATCATGTTGCCGCTCCACCGACATCAAGGTAATCATGGAGGCTTCACATCCCAGGCATGCATTGAATGCAATGTTCCTTACAGAGGAGCATTGGGGACTGCTGGGTATGTGCAGCAAGCACTGCTCATGCATCCAATCAAATGATTCCCAAAGAAAAGCATCCGGTTCAATGCTTTCCTAGTGAGTTGCTTATGGTTACATTAAGTTTCTGGAAGACAGCCACTAGATGTGTGTTTAATCCTGCAATATCAACAAAACTTATTGTTTTACATTGTAGATTAAAACTGCAGGGCCATTGAACCCAGACCACTTCCTCTCGTGGAAGTGGCCTGAGTGTCTTTAGTGCTCCTTTAATATGCTCACTAATTACTGTAGTATCACTAATCTATATTTAGCATCCTGAAAAATATTAAATAAATAGCCTCTTCTGTGCTAGTCTACATTTCATGTCACACTACACAGTGGAGGTTCTTATGAACTCCTTTAACTATTCCTTTGATAGTGTACACCAATGACAAAGAGGCTAGTTTTTGTGATGTCTACAATGTGTCAGATCTTCTACTCAAGCACTGGAGGTGTCCACACAATGCCAAAAAGGCAACTCAAATTTTCATTTGCTACTTTTTCAATAATAGCCTCAATTTAATATTTCTGTATACAGTTTTCAAACTATGTAATGTTTAAAAAATTTTCATATATTGATATATTTTCTTGCATAGTGATATATTTTTTATATTTTAATATCTTGAAAAAATATTTTAAAAATATTATCCAAAAATATGAAGTCATTTGTAAACTTTATCCCAAAAAAATAAAATAAATTGTGGCCAATATTGGCTGTGTTGGCTATCTTTCTTCAGTTTGCATTTCCAGAGATTATACATTGGTTTGCTGTTAAAAAAATATTGTTCAGTTCTTTTTTTAATAAAAGAAGCACAACTGATGATGCAAAATTTTTAAGGAAACATACAGAAAAATGAAACAACATTTACTGGTGCAATAACATTGGGGCTGGGTACATATCATTCCCTAGATTCATCACATAATTAATACACAGCCTTATTATGGCCCACTTCCTAATTGATATATAAAATAAATTATTTTACTTTTAAGTTTTAATAAGGATGGATTTACCATGGTCGATCTTTGCCGAAATACACAAATCTATTTTGCTTTGAGTCATTATATTGCTGGCTTTTGTTCTTGCCTTTTTGTTACAGATATTTTGTGACCATTTTCCATCAAAGTAATGGTTTTTATTAGACCAGATGGCACAATTAACAATTGTGGAGTTTGTTGAATAAAAGCCTAATATTTTGATGAGTACGGGAACATTTTATTATTTTTTTAAATGGAATTTCTTGGTGGCTTTTATTTGCCGCTCACTGTAATCTACTAATTAAGAAAAGTTCTCTGTTAAAATAATTGGGTTATCAGAACTGTGTAATGCTGGAGTGCCTTACAATAGTCACTGTTCAATAATTCACATGCAATTAATGATCCTTTCCACATTTTTTAAGAAGTCCATTAGCCTCAGGGAAAAATGCTGATGATGTAGGCCCCATGAGGGTCCAGTTTTATGGTGCATTGAAATGATTTTTGTGCAGAGATAATGTAAAACGACAATTGTAAACACAACGTTATTCGCTTTGATGTCATGCTCTGTTTCCTCCTATCTGTAATAATCCACTGTTTTGTATTCAATAAGATAATCTGTCACAGTGTATAGAGGATTGGGGAAGTAAATACATGAAAACAGAGCTCTCTCCATCCTTTATGGATGATGGAGTGAGATAAGCAATGTGGTGGAGATAGAACTAAAGGAGAAGAAACTGATGGGTGGATGGATAGATGGATAGATAAATAGATAGATAGATAGATAGATAGTGGATGGACGGATGAATGAACAAAATGGATGGATGTAGATAGAGAGGTAATTACAAATAAAATGTTAAAGTTCATATGCACTAAGCAAAGAAACTGAGACTAATGGGTTTCTTACCCAATAGAGAAACTAATTATTAAAGAAGATTTTATTTAGCGATTGTCTGGTCCAAACTTTTTGCAGCTACACGGTTGGAAGGAAACATAAAACAATGAAGCCACTTTGTATTTGTTTCTTCAAATATAATACCAAAGTTATGTTTCAAACCCGATATCTATATTGTAATTTACTCAACAATCTTCTGTTATTAAAACAAATTACAACATATCAACTCTGCAAATTCATTTTATTTTTGAGTTTTAAGAACACAAAGGGCTACAAGACCAGTCAAGGCTATTAATAATCAAGTCACAGATAATTTTGAACATGATCAGTGCACACCACTGTAGACCCTCTAAAGGTAAGCATATTAAATTTCCCTGGGTGAATGAGAAGAACTCAGTACAGCTGGGCGTGATGCATGTGATAAATATGACAATTCGGCTGGAATGCTTCTGTGATCACTGCTTGAGTTTGAACGGTGACAGCTATGCAATTTATAGACACACTGGAATGTATTGTTAGATCACCTTCCATCATCTACCATCTGCATGTAATAGTGTAATAGGCCACTTTGGAATGAAACACCATTTCTTCTTTCTTTAGAGTACTTCTTCTGGCCACACAGAAATGTGGTCCTTTTTCACATAATCTGTGTTACACTTGTGCATGACAGAAAATGTATTTATTATATTAATAGTCTTATCTGCTGAACATGGGTGGAGGCTGGGAGGGACAATCAGTTTATTAAATCAATAGCACCTAACCTTCACCCATGGGTGTGGGCTGGAGAGCGAAACAATATCCCCCACTATTTTTAATGACTAGCCCCCCATCTCTGCTCATGGTAGGGCCTTTGGGTACACTAGAATGCCTTCAGCATTTTATTCTTTAATAGAGCCCTCTCTGGCCATGGATGAGAGCAAGGAGATAGACAGTGATCGGTATGGGAACATATCTACTAAATAAAGGGTTTATATCTGGTGGACTAAGATAATCACAGGCCTAAAGCTAGCTGTGAAGATCTGAAATCTACCCAATTGTTCCTTTTCCATCTTCTTGTATCTCTGGTAATGATTACGTGGCTGGCTCCAGAGATAGATATGCAATATTATTGTAGTGTCTTCTCCTTTAGCCTCATCAATTCAGTTCCGATGAATGCAGCCAGTATACTGTGTATGGGGTGGATGTTATATGATGTAACATATTTTTTCTAACTTTAACACAACACCCATGCCCCAGGACATAATCGCTGCAGACTGACCTCCAGGGCATCGTGGACACCCTGGGACAGGTGAGATGTGATAGGAGTAGATGTAAGCAGAGGCACTTTCATGGAGGGCTTTGTAAGTATAAGAACTTTGAACCATTTCCTAAATGTAACAGGAAGCCAGTGGAGTGAGTTTATGGATGTACGGTAGATGAGTCTAGTAGAGACATTCATTATAAATTGTAGAAGGGCAACCTAGCACTTTTCAGGTCAACAAGCAGAGGGTTACAGTAAACAAGGCAGGATAATTGCAGCCAAGCTTTGACTGTTTATTGCATTCTAATATATCGGCACCAATATTTCATTAGGGATTAACAATACATTTTCTTTGCTTTAAATTTTGTAGGTTGTTTGTTATGTTTTATTAATTAGAGGTAAAATAGTGTGTACCAACCTTTGTCCTACTTTTGTTGTGTACTGCTAAGTAGGAATGCACAAGATGTGTTTATTTTGTGGTTCTTTTTGTGTTTTAAATTAACATAATTTGTTACACCAGATTTTCCACTTCGTACATCAAAACCAGCTGCAAACAAGATGAGAAAAAATAGAATGAGTGATTGGGACTTGTCCCAACCAAAGGCTTCTGATTTCTTTTCCACTCTTAGAAGAATATATCTATCCTTTTGTATTGCCCGTGAAAGTAAATCCCACAGTAACTCCAGGTAAGCTATATTTCATGTGCTATCTCAAATGTTATGCCAAAAAATAAATATTTAATGTGGGACAGAAATCATAAATGCCTTATTTGAGCATGCCGGTCTGCCACTGCTAGACAATATATCATGAATATTTATCCTCATGCAGGACTTAACCGGTGTGGTCCAGTTAGTGGTCCACTCTCGTGTTCACTGATTTGTAAGAGTATAAATACAATGTCCCAAATCATACATCCATACTGTTGCTAATCCGTTAAAAACATTCTTCTCTATTTTTCTTTTAAAAGTCTTTCATTCTTTTGCTGCAAAACAGCACATTGGCACATGTTCTCACACAGAATTATGAAGGACCTTTGTACACTGCAATCAACGCATTTTATATAAACAAAAGTACTTTCTCAAGAGCAAAGATTGTTACACAATGGCAAGGTTTTATAGCAAAAGGGCTAATTATTAAAACAGAATAAGCGGAGGCTAGCCCAAATATCAAGCGGTATCAACCATGAACTGATATTAAAGGACATACTCGTTTTCCTGGCACTATAGTCCCCCTCCCGCCGGGCTCTGGGGAGAGGAAGGAGTTAAAATCTTACCTTTCTCCAGCACCGGGCGGGGAGCTCTCGTCCTCCTCTCCGCCTCTTCTCCTCCTCTTCGTCTGAATGCGCATGCGCGGCAGGAGCTGCGCGTGCATTCAGCCAGTCTCATAGAAAAGCATTCATAATGCTTTCCTATGGACGCTGGCGTCTTCTCACTGTAATTTTCACAGTGAGAAGCACGCAAACACCTCTAGCGGCTGTCAATGAGACAGCCACTAGAGGCTTTAGAGGCTGGATTAACCCATTTATAAACAGAGCAGTAGCCGGACCAGGCACCCAGACCACTTCATTAAGCTGAAGTGGTCTGGGTGCCTAGAGTGGTACTTTAAGCACTCAAATATTTACAGTTAGATATTGTCATGCTTGTACAAGCATGCCTTAACTCTTCAAGTGACAGTGCCACCGACGTGTCATCTACTGCTAAGAGACACTGATAAAATGTATGACATCTGAACCTTCTTCAGCTTGTAGAAGCCTCTCTAAAATTCTTGATCCCACTGAATTGTATCTACTTGGATCACAAAATATTTTGTTTACATTTAATACATGTAGAACGTATATTCCTTTTTTATTTGTGAGGTTTTACAGAATTAGGTAATGTAGTTGTCAAGAAAGCCATACACATTTGAAGAAAGGAAGGAATGAGACAAGAACCCCTAGGTGTCACTGTTGCTCTACAAAGTCAACGTTGTCTTCAAAGCCAAGCTGCAAATCTCTGTAATGTACCATCATCCTCCTTTGTGCATCTGTGCCAATAAGACCACATTAAGAGCCTGGCAACAAGTTATTAAAGAGCAACAGCTGCACTAAATATTGGCGCTAATAACATACACAATTCATATCAGTACTCACTGATTTTCTCGATGGAAAAACGGCAGATTGTAGAATACAATGAATGGTGTACAAAGGAAACAGTAATTTCTGTTACCATCTGCTGATATTTGAGTACCTCTTTTTGGTGTAAAGGATGTGTCTAGTTATTTGAGTGCCAAAGGGTTAGGCTGGCATGAGCTTATAGAACCGGAGGTTCCTTGCCCCATGGCAGCTGAAATATATAATTATCGCATGCTGTGAGGCACATGTAATTGAAGAGGCACACGTTCGATGCAATGAAACCAGCATCTGCTGCAGAACCTCTTGGTAAAAAACAGCCATCACTCGTTTTCCATTGCAATACATTATGCTTTGGAGATGCAGGTGTTATCCTTGTCGTTGACAGCTCTAGAGATTATATCATCTGCCGTATTTTGATTCTGCAAATCACATCCAATTTTCTTCTGCGAGACAAATGAGTGATTAACTCTCCAGCTGTTAAAAGACAAGCTGAGAGCTGATGGAATTGTAGGCACCATGTACCTACTCAGAGAACTCTGCAGTGGCATTTTTTATATTTTACGTACCTCCCAACAGTCCCACAACATGTTTAACAGTCCTGATTTGGGACATCTGTCCCACTGTTTTTTTTTTTTTATTATGTGTTCACCAACTATGTACTCCAAGAAAAGCCTCAAAAAAATGCGGCATGAGTGAATCATTTAAGGTGGTTATAGAGCATTTCTGGGCACTTGAATAAATTTGAAAATATAATGCCTGGTTTGGCTCTTTGGCAAAGCTACATTTTCACCTGGCAAATGAAAGTTTTTTTTTTACAATGTATGTATATTGCCTCAACATTGCTGCCATCCTATTTGACCATGCTCCCTCCAGTCACAATTTTCTACTTGTGATGATTCACACGCTCTAGCAGTGAGCTAGCCCAGTTGGTTAACGCACCAACTGTAGAGCTTGCTCAAACTTCAGTACTGCAGGTATAATTATTGGCAGGGTCAAGTCAACTCTTTATTTTGCTGCAGTAATTTCACTAATTATAATTAACTTACAAAGTATATTTTAATCAACTATCAATAAATTTAGGAGAGAGCATGTTAAAGTGCCTTGCATCCCTTTGGGCAGAGATGTGCTTTAATATTATTATTGTATTATTATCATTGTTAATATTACTATCTGGTGTTGATCATTACCAATCCTTGTGTATACATAAAAGCCCTTTTGATGATTATCTGGTCTGCAGATTGTGTTGCTGTCTGGTTTCATAAGAATGCTTGATTTCATAGACTCCCCTTGTATCGAACCGAAGATGAAGTCCTGTTATCTCTGTGAAAAAAATGCATCATGTCTCTATAACTAAGCAAACACTGTACCAATTTTAATTTAGTGAGATGCAGCTCTAAAAACTACAGGTACGCATACTAAGATATGGCACACATCAGATGTACGTACAAAATATTTATACAGCACTTATGAGTCTGCTCCTAAATATATTCATAATAAAAAATACAAGAGTGTTGGTTTCACTCAAAGCACCTATTTAGAATCAAACAAATAAAAATGTGTGTTGCTTCATTCTAAATTACTACATTTGGTCTGAAGATGTTGTGAATTGGGAGCAGAGTACATAAATTATTTTAGGAAATAATCTCTAATTTAACAGAACATACAAACCACCCAACTCCTTGGTTATCACATAGAAAACGTGTATATATGTATAAACAATGTGTATGAGTGTGTGAGTGTGTGTGTGTTTATATATATATATATACACAATGTTTTTCTTAAAGTATTTATAGAATCTGCAGTGAACAATTCCACTTCCGTACCAACATCCAACATTAAAATTACTCCGTAACATTGCAATGGCCACTCTTGTACATACAAAAAGTAATCATTCAGTGATTAGATTTCTAAGTCTATTCTAACATATAACAGAAAAATAATAACAATATGAAACCTGGAATAAAAGCATGTGTGAATAAAAAAAAAAGTACTTCTTTCAGTGGCTGCTTCCTTGACTCTTACATGCCCTCTTTGATGAGAGACACAAGAAGAGCTGCACAGATAGAGAAATGTTCATTGCTTAACAGGATATGCAGTACAAATGAGAATACGAAAATATGTGTGTAGTCACAAGTTCAAACCACTGAAAAATGTTTAGCTGGAGAAAGTGTTTTCACACGAGGCTTGAAGGTGAAGGGAAGTGTGTAATAATACTTTTAGAACAAATGATTGTCTAATCTAGCCTGCAGTACTGGGCATGATCCCACAGAGGGCGACAATAGACATACTAAAAGTCAAAGGAACTGTATATGCTAAAGGTTAAAATTATTATGTTAATTATAATCAGGATATTTTATATTTTTTTTATTAGATATGGAAAAGAGCAGCACTTGAAATAACAAAGAGAACATTACATTTGTGAGGACACTTGCGATACAGGTTATGTGCTAAATAATTTTTAATGTGCAAATTAAAAGAGGACCATGGATGGTTAAGTGTTTAGAAGTTCAAACGTATTGCTAAAACATAACAAAATGAGGAACATTGGAGCAAAGCTGTGAAATACTTTGTGAACGTTTGCTAAATTATTGTAAGGATTGTATTTCTGGAATGTCCGTTTCTGCATTGCCAAAGGTTCTAGCTGGTAGTAGTTCAACAACATTTGGTGGGTTACCGTGTCAGGCTGGGCTCTTGCAAGAAATATAGAGCCAAGACGTTTCACACCTTATCACATTAAATTCAGACATTTTCTAAACAAGATTGTTGTGTCCTTCAGCCCTGTTTTCCTCCAGTGTGTTGGATTGTTCAGTGTTTTGCTGTCCCAGGTTATTTCTCCAGAGCAGACCCTAGATGACATCTTAGTCCTTCTGACCTGACTTATATTTTTGGTATCCTAAGTCATTTTTCTTTTTTTCTTTTTCTTTTTGTCCAGTTTGATTTCCTATTGTCCTACATTTCTAGGCAACCAATCATCGCCTAGAAGATTATTTTATTCTCCCAAATATTCCTGTACAAGAAAGTCATAAAAAGCACCTGCAATCATAGAAAAACATTTGGAGAACATGCTCTTGATCAGACATTCTAGAGTGGAATCTTTAAATGCTCTTGAATATTTTTGGAAATACATTAAATGGAATTCTTGCCTCTGTTAAGGTGTTATGTCAATTCATACCTAGATATGTCCTTGATTACACTGTCAATCTTTATCCCACATCCATTATGAGGGACGTCCATCCCTAAACCCATCCTCAATGTCACCTCGTCAAAAATGAATAGGGTAACTATTCATCCTGATCCTTTCCTGAGCATGAGCAGTTCAAATTCACGATTCACTTACCTATTACCCATGATAAAACTCAACACAATCAAGAGATTTTCTTTTTAAATTGTAATTCTTTTTTTCTGTGGAGTAAATCGGAGGTCTCACAGCTGCTCGCTGCATAGCACTGGCTAAGAGGTACCATTTCAAAGAAAGAAAGGGAAAGTAATAGATTCAAACTGTGAAATGGTGTGACTGCAAGCTTTTACCTTTGTGAAACGGAATGAAGCTGCAAAGAAAAGGATTTACTTGTCGTTAGTCACCAATGCGACAGATATAAATACGAGCTTTTAAGCTGTAAATCCATAAATTGTTGCTGTTTCCGTTGCACCTTCTGTTTTGTTGTTGTTTTTTTTTTTTCACTATCCTTCTTTCTTTCACTCAGTGTATTATCTTTCTTTTTCGTGACCTCCGTACGTTGCTGTTAAAAAAAACAAATCTTTCGGTATTGTTATTAATCAAGGCTGCTATCTCAGCCAGCGTTCTGTGTGAAATGGAACAATAAGACCGGCTTACAAGTGCTTTTCTGTCGTTGATGCAGCAGGGCACAAAGTTTTAAAAGAGGATATAATGCACTCACTCTGGAGTGTCTTGATGTATTTAACCTCTTCAATGCTGGAAAGGTCACCAATGTACTTCACCACCCGGGGAAAAACAGCTAGTGTAGCATTATGTTGTTGAGAAAAAACCACACGTATTATATCCATATTATTCTCCTTGAAAACCTTTAAGAAAGCAATACTTTTTAAAAAGTGCATATAACTGGCAAGGATCTCCAGGTTACATCAAGGCAAGAGTAGTACGCAATCTGTGGATTTCCTACAAATTATGAACTGCATTGCCCATGATGCCTTGCAAGTGAGCAGATTATATGGCTGTAGCCTAGCAGAATAAAATAGGGGATACTGTATTTGGCTAGTGAAGGCCCCCTCCTGCTGTTGCTAATGTAACACCTAAATTATTAAATAAGTTGATAGGCTGTTCATAAGAGATATAGTCCAGCAGTTCCTGTCCAACCATATTAACTGTGTTATCTCCTTGTGGAAGATAAATTACGATTTTTACTATTAGGTGTTCTGGGTGAGGTTCTAATAAAAGGAGCAAGCACCATGGAAATAATTTCCATATTCCTGTTGGTTTCATCGGTTCAATGATGATTTACCACTGTGGCCCCACTTTTTTTATTAGTGACCTTTGTAAATATATTCCGGTGTCTGTGTTCAGTCTTTTCACTAGATGTTGTTGGAGTACTATTCCTATAACTGTTTCTTGTCTTCAAGAATTTGTTTAGCTTAGTTTTTGGTGACTATCCAATATTTTTCTAAGGTCCTGTAAGTCTTAGCTTATGGATGCCAGGGCACTATGCTTGCACCAATGCAGCTGTTTCTGAAATTTGATTATTCACAGACTAAAAACAAAAGATGGTATTGACTGCAACTTACCTAGGGTCCTGACCATTGCTACACCAGCCGCGTCAGATATTTTCCATTAGGAGAAGACAGATTACTTTATAGAGCAAAAGAAGAACATGAAGGACTTTGCTGAACTTCTAAGCACTCTCAGCCAATGAGCATTGTCCAACATTAACCATGCTTTACTCTGCAGAGGCTTCTAGTTTCTGCGGCTGGAGGAGATCAGATATTGCATGGGCACCCATGGACCCAGCTAAAGTGTCCAACTGTCCTAATAGGCACCAGAGCACTATCTATAAACCATAGTATGGAGTGCTCCTTACAAGTCTGGCAATCCAAATCTTTCCATATCGGTCTGTCTGACAGCTGTTTAAAAATTAGGGTCATGGTCTCTATAACTGAAATAGAGTTGTTCTTGATAATCAGTGCAGGAGCAGACTGGCACCTTCTGCGTCACAATTACATTATGTTGTTCATGTCGAAACACTGGTTCTGATTTATGCTATACAGTCAGTATCTTTAGGTCTCTCTTGCCTGTGCAAACTGCAGGCATATTTTCAATTCTTTTATTAATGAGTTTCTTAATTTCAACATTGATTGTAACCATAGAAGACTGTTCCATAATTTCTAGCAGGATTTTCATTAACAATTTTTGTCCTGAAAGCCCTGAATATTTATCCACAGTGCAGTAGGATATGCTTTTAAACCCTTGTTGTGCCTGGGTAAAATTTGTACCTACTTAAAGGGATACTATAAGCATCAAACCAACTTTAGATTAATGAAGCAGCTTTAGTGTCTATATCATACCCATGTAGTCACACTGCTCAATTATCTGAAATTTAGGAGTTAAATCACTTTTGTTTCCGTTTATGCAGTCCTAGCTACACCTTTCCGAGGCTGTGACTCACACAGCCTGCATGAAAACAAAATAGTTTTACTTTAAAAGTAATTGATGTAATTTAATTTAAAAGTTTTTATCCTCTGCTTTGCAAATTGGACGTTACGTACATACAGGAGGTTCCTACAGGGTCTAGAAGGCTATTAACAGAGAAGGAGATAATACATTCTAAATTAAATTGACTGTGTAATAAAGGAAGTTTAAATATAAGATCTATCTTTGCAGGTAGTGTTTAGGAAAGCTGTGTAAGTCACATGCAGGGAGGTGTGTCTATAGCTGTATAAACAGTCATTTAAAGGGATACTATAATCACCAGAACAGCTGCAGCTTATTGTAGTTGTTCTGGTGAGTCTAGTCGGTGCCTGCAGGCCTTTTAATGTAAGCACTGCCTTTAATGTAAACTCTGCATGGAGATGCTGAACCTTCCCAATAGCGATGCAGTGATTCAATGCATCTCTAAGAGGAGATGCTGATTGAACAGGGTGTCGTTTGGCTTATATCAATATAAATAGAT
Organism: Pelobates cultripes; assembly: GCA_933207985.1. NCBI lineage: Eukaryota > Metazoa > Chordata > Amphibia > Anura > Pelobatidae > Pelobates > Pelobates cultripes. Next base: position 26,978,335 of record OW240923.1, on the reverse strand, counting down.
TCCCTGCTGTGAGAAATAATTCTAGGTATTCTAGATTTCCTACTGTAGGATTGCCTTGTGTCCTCTGCCCAGTTGCATAAAAAACAATTATCTACCTACAGCCTGCAAAGGGAAGCATGTAATAGATTATTTAATTGTGTGAGGGGATATCTTAGCAGAATTAGGCAGTTGTCCTATGATACCAAGTGAATGGGATTGACTATTAATGATATGCCTGAATGTTCATATTTCATCTGGTTGAAGTAGATGAGACAAACATATAGCAGGGATGTGCAAGCTTGTAGAATTCTCATGGACGGTATCTAGTCCCCATAGCATGTCTTCAGCCCCAGAAAAATAGTTTTGTATTTTTTTTTTATTTTTTTTTAAGTTGTTGAAATATTTAATTTTCTATTATTTATAGAAACTTGTTTCATTGGATGAAATATGACGCTAGAATATATCTTTTGGCAATGCCTAATGTAAGTGTCATATTATTTCACAGTTATTTCTTTATTATTATTATTTTTCTGACGAAATATAGAGAAGGCACACAACATAGAGGGAATGAATGAGGTGACAAAGTAGTTTTAATTATTAGGGATTATTACTGCAACCTCCATCGTTGCTCCTTGGTACCAGGATGATTATCTATGTGGATGTTCTCCCTTCGCCTGTACTAGAAATACTAATCTCACACGTTGGCTATTATATAAGACTTCTGCATGGCTACATTGTTTGCTTTTTCTCAAAACTATTTGGATTGATCCAAATATTGCCGGGGAAGCCATACAGTAGAGGGGAATAAAAGGTGCCTATATTGTCCCATTAATTAAAAATAAATAAATCCCAAACTGTAATTTAGTGATTTAAAGTTGGTTTTCAATGGCAGTGGTTAATTTCCACCAAAAATGAATTCCAGATCCTGAATCAACCAAAATATCCTGCCGATCAGCCTATTTATATGGTATTCTGATAATTTTCTGTTTTGGAATTGAGAAAATGGCCGTAATTCATAACATACCAAATCTTATCCCTAATAAGAGGCAAAGATAATTCTATATATAATCCTGGTAACTACTTGCCTTACTTCATATCATTCTCAAATTCAATCTTTGCCATGGTGCTACCACCAAACATCCAAAGGATGAGATTTATCAAGGCAACACATGTGCTATTTTGAGTGCAACATGATGCGTTGAGATATATTTATTTGGATTCCATGATTATTACCCATTCTTTACCTTTTTCCCACAGCGTAAACCCCCTACCCCAGATCTTTTAGGTTTTAATAAATGATTAAACCCTTTGACTGAAACACATAAGGCTTTATCCTCCTCATTTCCACAATCTTGTTTCCAATACCTTGTATGATGTCGATGTGATCTAATGAACAAGAAACTTATCTGTCTTGAGCATCTCATCTCTTTATGTAAATTTAGAGTTTGGTTTTCACGTTTTCATGTTATAGAGCAGAGAAATAAGAGAACAAGTGATCTTTGTCTTAATTGTAAAAATGTTTGAGAGTTCTAAAAATTCTAATGACTTTCCTAAACGGCGATGAAAAAAATAAAAATAAGAATAAAAGTTTGTACTAACTACCAAAACAGAGATCTAACATATATCAAACAGATTGTCTTTTGCCTACAATCAGGGTCACTTTTCTTTTTAGATAAACATGACTTTGAAAACCTCGACTGAAAAAAAGCAAATGTAAATATTAATTTGTGAGCATTTGTCTTCTGCAGAGCCACAAACCCCTTAACTCTCTGACCTTCTTTCAAGTTTATAATCTCTTTAAATAAATCCATCCTGAGTGATGTGCAGTGAAGTTTACAGTCCATCTGAACATTAGCTAAATTATTGCGCTGTTCTCAATTTAAAAAATGATTGACATCCCTCCATTTGTTCAGTACTATTTTTGTCTATAAGCATTCGCTTAAAATGCCCTTTTGGAAAACATGTATCTGTGCAACAAACATTTTCCTTAGAAGTTGTGAAATAAGAGAGCAGAATCTTTATTTATGTATGACCTCTAAATCCAAGGACATCCAACCAGATTTTATTAGTATTTCTTGTTTCTTCTTTGAGCGGAGGGTGTGAAATGTTTGGGTCAGCAAGCTACGGTGTGAAATGTCCTCTGTGCTATTAAACCATTGACTTATTAAGACAGCATTTTGGATTATGCTGTGAAAATAATCTACAATTAGAGCTATTAATTAAAAAACATAATGAACTTTCCATATCTATATTTCCGTAACATTTGTTTGCGACACTTTTGACCCATGCTTGTGGTCTTCTTGTAATCATTCGTTAGTAAACTGCAATAAAAAGGGAAATCAATTAGTATTAACTGGGACTACATTTCCAACATTGTCATAGTAACGGGAAACGATTTGCAGCAAAGTGACTTTGTTGTTTAGAAGATTTCGAAAGAAAAACATCATTTTAGAATGTATCCTTCAATGATACATAAAAGATAAAGCGGAATTGATTAGGGAAGGTGAAATAATTAAAAATCTAAAATTTCTATAATTTAACTTATCCACTGTCTTATTCTCACAAAGGTTTATTTATAACACAATGAACATGTATGAAGTGAAAAGAGAAATTGAAAATGAACTAATTTCTCAAACTAGAGTTCTGCTAACCATTCTTGTCCTCACCTCTCAAACAAAAAAATAGATGATGGGAAAAGGCAAACTCAGATCAAAATGTGTGGTATTATTTTGATGTTGAGTGACATGTTTCAGAGCATCAGAGACAGAGGACCATGATATTCCATGCTATAATGACAAAACTACAAACAAGTAACCTCAATTTAGTGTAAGAATTGTACTGTAAGAAAGAGGTATGGTCCATTTAACTCAATGCCATGGCCCTAAGCATTCCACTGGCACTGTGCTTTCAATATTATATGGCACAGAGGCATTAGATGTTTTCCTGGTGGAACAATTAAAGCCATACTCTTAGCAGCAAAACAACTTTAGCTTAACTAAGAACATGCCCCTGCAGTAGCATTGCTCTATTTTCTGCCATTTAGGAGTTAAATCACTTTTGTTTCTGTTTATGCAGCTCTACCCACTCCTCCCCCGTCTTAAACTCACACAACCTACATGAAAGAAAGGTTTTATTTTGAATTACATGTGACAGCACAGTGTGTTTACTTTAGGAGTTTTTATCTGACGCTGCATTAATTGAACTTTAAAGTGAATCTGTACTCCTCTCAGAAAAAGTCTGCAAATAAAATTAATTAAATAATGACTTTCACATTTTTTTTTCTTCTGTTCCAAGGTTCAAATATATTCACCTCCTGTGGAATGGATCAAGCGCTGCCATTAGCCAGCCTTTGTGGGCATACGATGCCTCCCAGCACCTCCTCTGTTTGGAAAAGCCTCAGATGGCTCTCCCTATGCTTGGCAATCCCCTCTGTAGACTTACATGTGCTGGCTTCAATGCCAGCACATTGACTGCATGGAGTAACTTCTGAAGTGTGGAGCACTGGGGATCCTGGGGGCACTTGGGGAGGACAGTATAATCTTATTAAGTCTTCCACATGTGGTTTTCAAAGCAGGTAGGTGTCACGGAGTATTAACCCTGACATGCAGAGTTTAGCATAGCAAAGAACAAACTAATGAAATAGAAACACCTTACTGGGCCTTAGAGAGGCCAGACTTGTCTTTAGACAGAGAAAAGCGTACTTAAAATACGAGCCAGGAGGACAAACAAGACAGGACAAACAAGACAGATGGACAAACAAGACAGGCAAGGGTAAACGAGAAACTCAGAGTCAGGAAACAAAGCCAAGGTCAATACCAGAATTTAATGCAAATCAATGGGAACGCACTAAAGGGTACTGGGAACAGAAACCACAATAGGGCACGTAATCTAGGGCCAGGTAAGTTTAAATACTTTTATTTTGAATTTGATTGGTCCACGTCATGCCTACACCACAAAACGTGCGTGAATGACGTGGACCAATGGGAGCCGACCGCAAAGTTAGGAGATGGGAATCAAGCACAGCAGCCACCTCATATTCCTCTTGGCCCTCACCAGACACAGGAGGAGGAGGATTAGTTTTAGTATATCTGTACCAAAAGAGCGGTGTTAACAAGGAGGTGTGGAAAATATTAGATATACGCATGTTTTTAGGAAGATCCAGGGCACATGAAACAAGGTTACTCAAAATACGTAAAAGGCCTCGGGCCAGTTTCAAAGAAGGAACCCGAGGGGAAATGTTACGGTTAGAAAGCCCCCACAACATAAGAGGGAGCTGCCCTATGATGCCTTTCAGCCTAAATCTTCTGCCGAGCCGTAGATTTCAGCAAGCAACACCGTACCTGCTCCCAAGTACTATGTATACCAGCCAAATTTTCGTCCAGAACCGGGATTCCCTGCAAAAAGAATGCGGACGGGAGCATTGTTGTTTATGGATGGAACAACAGGATGCCATCCATAAACAACATAAAAAGGGCTGTTATCAGAAGACTCAGCGCAGCAATTTTGCAAGCGAATTCAGCCCAAGGAAGCAGGTCAGACCAATCATTCTGGTGATGGGAAACAAAACAACGTAGATATTGCTCTAGGGACTGGTTGGCTCGCTCAGCAGCACCATTATACTTGGAGTGATAGGCTGAAGAAAATTATAATGAAATACACATCTCTGAGTAAAAGGTTCTCCAAAACTGGGACACGAATTGGCTTCCTCTGTCAGATACACTGGAATCAGGTATACCATGTCATCTAAACCCCCCCTGGAGAATACTATAGCCAGCTCCTTAGAGGTTGACAGCTTAACTAGGGGTACAAAATGAGCCATCTTAGAGAATCTGTCTTTTGAGAATACTTCACACTAGCATAAGTGACACAGGTTTGCACATACTCTTAAATATCCCTGTACATATTGGGCCACCAGAAATTTCGAGAGAAAGCAGAAAATGTTTTGAATACACCAGGGTGTCCTGACGTCTTAGTATCATGAAAAAGGCACATTAACTAATGCCTTTCAGGAGGGGCTACAAACAATTTATCAGGAGGTGTACTTATGGGAGCATTATTTTGTTTGGATTGTATGTCTTTCAATACAGATGGAGAAATAGAAAGCAGGGTGGTAACAACAATCCTCTCATGGGGAACAATAGGGGTGAGGTCCATCTGTTGGGTGTCTGAAGTCTCAAATTGTCTGGATAGAGTGTCAGGTTTGGTGTTTAGGTTATAATAATGTTAAAGTGGGATAAAAACAGAGACCATCTGGCTTATCTAAAAGATAAGTATTTAGCTTCGCTGAGATAAGACAAGTGTTTATGATCTGTAAAAATGATAACAGGATCCTTAGACCCTTCCAAGAGTTGTCTCCATTCTTTAAGGGCATTAGCTGCATTTTTGTGTCATGGAGTATTAACCCTAACACGCAGAGTTTAGGATAGCAAGGAACAAACAAATTAAATATAAACATCTTACTGGGCCTGAGAGTGGCTGGACTTAACATTAGACAGAGAAAAGCGTAGTCAAAATACGAGCCAAGGTTAGGGTAATAGAGAGACAGTGAAAACAAGAACTAGCCAGAGTCAGGTACACGGTAAAAATGAGATGCGAAAACAAGACAGGCAAGGGTAAATGAGAAACTCAAATTCAAGAAACAACGCCAAGGTCAATACAAGAATAAAATACAAATCACTAGGAACGCACTAAAGGGTACTGGGAACAGAAACCGCAATAGGGCACAGAATCTAGGGCCAGGTAAGTTTAAATACTTTCATTTTTAATTTGATTGTTCCACATCATGCCCGCACCGCAAAACGTGTGTGAATGGGGGCGCCGGAATGACGTTTGCCAATGGGAGCTGACCGCAAGGTTAGGCTGCCATTTCCCCTTTAAGAACGTGCTTGCGATATGAGCAGTGTTCCCAATACTGTACTGGTCACGCGCCTGTTCAGACTGTTCAGCGTGCAAGGAGTTTTCAAGCCACACGCGGCTCGCCTAAAGGTAGGAGTGCTCAAGCCGCTTGCGGCTCGATCAGAGGACCCCTCCCGGCACGCGGACTGGGTAAGTATTGTTACAGTAGGAGACTTGAGCTGGTAAGTCTAGGCTGCCTACATTGTGGAATGGAATGTTTGCAGCTACAATATGGGGAGTTATGAGGAGACCTCTGAATTATATTGCTCCCTCTCTGCAGTTTGGCGTATTACCACATTACCACAATTGTCTGGATAGAGTGTCAGGTTTGTTGTTTAGGTTATAATAATAATGTTAAAGTGGGATAAAAACAGAGACCATCTGGCTTATGTAAAAGATAAGTATTTAGCTTCGCTGAGATAAGACAAGTGTTTATGATCTGTAAAAATAATAACAGGATCCTTAGACCCTTCCAAAAGTTGTCTCCATTCTTTAAGGGCATTAGCTGCATTTTTGTCCCTATTGTAATGTCATGAAGTATTAACCCTAACACGCAGAGTTTAGGATAGTAAGCAACAAACTAATGAAATATAAACATCTTACTGGGCCTGAGAGTGGCTGGACTTAACGTTAGACAGAGAAAAGCATAGTCAAAATACGAGCCAAGGTTAGGGAAATAGAGAGACAGTGAAAACAAGAACTAGCCAGAGTCAGGTACACGGTAAAAATCAGATGGGAAAACAAGACAGGCAAGGGTAAATGAGAAACTCAAATTCAAGAAACAACGCCAAGGTCAATACAAGAATAAAATACAAATTACTAGGAACGCACTAAAGGGTACTGGGAACAGAAACCACAATAGGGCACAGAATCTAGGGCCAGGTAAGTTTAAATACTTTCATTTTTAATTTGATTGTTCCACGTCATGCCCGCACCACAAAACGTGTGTGAATGGGGGCGCCGGAATGACGTTTGCCAATGGGAGCTGACTGCAAGGTTAGGCTGCCATTTCCCCTTTACGAATGTGCTTGCGATACAAGCAGTGTTCCCAATACTGTACGGGCCGCGCGCCTGTTCAGACTGTTCAGCGTGCAAGGAGTTTTCAAGCCACATGCGGCTCGCCTAAAGGCAGGAGTGCTCAAGCCGCTCCGGCTCGATCAGAGGACCCCTGCCGGCACGTGGACTGGGTAAGTATTGTTACAGTAGGAGACTTGAGCTGGTAAGTCTAGGCTGCCTACATTGTGGAATGGAATGTTTGCAGCTACAATATAGGGAGGAATGAGGAGACCTCTGAATTATTGCTCCCTCTCTGCAGTTTGGCGCATTACCACATTACCACCGCAATGCTCTGAAGCCTGTCTGGGACAAACCCTGTGCAATAAGTCTGGGTCACCAAGGAAACCCCCTATCCCTCCCCTCCCCCCATCCATCTGCATGATCTAGAAGTAAGAGGGAATAATGTTTTGCTTTTAAAAATTATTGCAAATGTAAATTAGCATGGATATACTGTAGGCTTCCTTCCCATGTAGTACCCAGTCCCTGTATAGTTCAATATAATGTGTAATGTATTGGTTCTACTGAGGTCTACAGATTTAAATTTGTTGGCAATTTATTCTGTGTATGGTGTGTACAGTGAACAGAGTGTACCGTGAATGTATTGTGTGTACTGTGTACAACGTGTACAGTGTTTAGTGTGTACAGTGAATTTATAGTGTGCACAGTGTGTACTAAAAAAATTATATCTCTTAGTAATTCAGGTCATTTGGAGATGTTCTGACATTCCACCAGAAATGCTTCACTGTAAAGTAAATCCATAAACTGATGTCTTTGCACAAGTTTTTTTTTCTGATTTAAAGCAATATTTTGTAAAGGGTTTTGCCAAATATCAAACCGATGGTTCACTGTTTTGTATATGTCTCTTAACAGTTTTCAAATACTAACACGTGTATCTCTTTCCATAATATGCACATCACTGTCCTCTGGGAGTACTCTGTCAAAACATTGTTGAAAGCTTTTTTTTTCAAGCACAACAAAGGATGTACATTGTTCAAGCTGGACCACTTTAAAGTCAACACATTTCTTAATTTCTACATCTATCATGCTGTATATGCAATATTTTGCACTATAACCAGTGCTGTCCCATTGACAATCACCGGACAGACAGCTGTTAAATGTAAATCCTCTTCTATGTCTCTCCTATTGAGTGTATGTATAAATATACCCAGGAACACACATGTACACATCATCAAATTTTTTTTTAGAAATATATATATATATATAAATAAATCTGCATGACATATATACAGAAACTGTAAAAAAAAAACCACACAAAGATAGTTTGGTAAATTATTTATTAGAAATTAATTTTGGCGAAGAAAGATGTATAAGGAATAAAAACAATGCACATATAAATAGAAAAAATATAGGGAAAAAATACACAATATATGAGAAAATGATGACAGCATAAAACCAATTATTAATTTTAAGATTGATTGAAAGTGAAAATGTATGTATTTAAAAAACTTACTTTACCAAATGACAAGGTGTGGCAGGGCAGGTCTGTAATGACTTCTAAAGTGTGGAGCTACGTTGTTGTCAAGAAGTAATTTGACAGTTCTTCATCCAAGACAGCCAACTTGTGCTCGGCATGTGTGTGATCTAGAGAAGAAGGGCAGGAGCTGGCCATGAGGACAGCTGGAGGAGGTACGTAGCTTGCTGTAGGTTACTTCACTGCATGACAGACATCGGCAGTCTGTCATGTGGGGAGGGCAAAACATTAAAATTAAGTTCTGCTGAAACGTGTTTCACTCATCCATGAGCTTTCTCAATTAGCTGTACTGTAGCCTCAGGAATCTGCTGTCTTTTAAATGTCCTGTGGATCTCCCAGACCCTCCTCCTTTGGTCACATGTGGTGGAATAGTCCAATCCCAAGTCCAATACTCCATAGTATTTACTATATATGTTTTAATTTGTAATACATCTTTTTTTTTTTTTTCAGGCAGTACCAGTCTGTGTATTCTACTGCAATTCCTGCATCTCAGGCCTTGGTACATTAGTCATCATCAATGTTTTTTTTCCTTTCTAATCAATCCACATATCTTATTATACTCTATAAAACATTGATTTACCAAGAGAAAGAAAAACAAAAAAACAAATACACTACAAACACAAAGATGGTGACAGTTCCTTCTCTTATAGTCCTCTATAATATCCCTATATTAACAATTGAGTTAGCTTTGTTGTTGCTTTTACTTTATTCTCCCTTTATTTCCTAATTTATTTCCTAATTTAAGCTGCTACAGCCAGCTTATTTAACCATTTATCTATATCAACAATCTTTTATTTCTTCAGATTTCTATTTACACCTCCTTCCATTTTTAATTGTAGGATTTGCTGTTTTTTTTACAATTTCCCAGTTTGGTAATATCTTAGTTCTCCATCTTCTAGATATTGAGATCTTTGCTGCTATTAGAGCATGGGTGAAGAAATATTGCAGATCCAAATTGTATTGGCTAAAGTTTAGGTGCAATATAAACATTTCCGGTGAGAAGGGGAATTTAGTTCCAGTTATTCCTTGAATTTTACTTAGAAACAATTTCCAAAATTCTTCCATCAGGGGACAGCTCCACCAAATGTGTACCGAATCTCCTACCTCTTTGTCACACCTCCAGCATATGTCTGATATGTTCTGATCTATTTTATTCAGGCGGCTAGGGACCAGATAGAGTCTGTTTATTATCTTAAAATGCAACTCCACTAAGTTTAAACATTTAATGTGTTTAGCAACTTTTAGTCATGCTTTTTTCCACTGTTTTTTATCAAACTTTTTTTTTTTCAACTCTTTCTCCCATTTCTCAATGGCCAGGGATGTAAGATCTTCTTCCCCCTGTCTCAGTATCGAGTTGCACTTTTTTAGTAGATTTCTCATATCTTTCCCCTTTATTAAATTACTTAATTTACACTTAACTTCCGATTTTTCTTTATCTAGTACTTTATTTAAGTAGCTTTTAATCCTTATACAATTTGTAATACATCTTAATTTTTTTTCCAACAAAGTCCTCTGATGCCTTAGAGAATCTTCATTGGGGTGGTGCCATCCCCAGATAATTTTCACTCTGCTTGTTACCCTTAGAGCCAGGATTTGAAGGCTCTAAATAAGGTGAGCTTAATATTGACCTTAGATTTAAGTTCACAATTGAAAGATACTGCACATTGGTAGTTTCTCTTCTTATATCCCCTCTGGAGGAGACAATATCGTGAGAGTGGTGTGCTGCTGCCCTAAAAGCATAAAGGTTCATCCTACAGAGCCAATATTATATAGGCTCCAGAACATGTGAGTGGTTCTAGCATTTTGTCTAATACTAGACTAGAACTATTTTATACCATCTGCACTATTATTTTTTTGTCTTGTTTTTCTTGTCATTTTATGTATCTTCGAATATTTTACAACATTGTATTTGTGGGGTAAGTTTAACCCCATATGGTCCAAACTTCTGGAATAAAAGGGAATCATGACATGTCACACATGTCATGTGTCCTTAAGGGGTTAAAGCACCCCATACACAGGCCAGATATAATTATTTAGCGCTCCACCAATAGGTTTTTTATACCACATTCCTATTCATCCAGTAATAAGTCAAGACAAATCACTTGTTGCTTTGACAGATTCAAGATCAATTTCAATATCAACATGTGGTTGAACTTGAAATGGTTAAATTAATTGTTTTTTGTGAGAATTATATTTGCATACACAAAATTAAGGTCTAGGTATTATAGACATATTGTAATCCAGGGAGAAAAACATTGAGTTGCAATGACAATAAAGTTTCAGTAATTCTCTAATTAGCATGTATCTAACAACTAATTTTGAATGTAGTTGAGTAATCCTCTTGCCACGTATTACTGATAATATTGAGTGTGAAGCTCAGGGATTGGTGTTTAACAAGTATGCTTCTTCTCAGGTCTAATTACATCTTAGCTCTCAATGCAGATAATATTACAAACAGTTTCAGTTGATAACTGTGTTTAAATCATGTTTATTGCTCTAGAAAAGGGTTCTCCAAACTCTGGTCCTCCAGTTGTTGCTAAACTACATGATTCGCTGACTATCTCTTTCATTCAAAGAATCATGGAAGTTGTAGTTCAGCAACATCTTGAGGGTCAGATTTTGGAGAACCCTGCACTAGAACAAAGATGGTCAATATATAAACCTCCAGAACTACAGTTCCCATGATTAATTATTAGCCCAAAGCAGAATTGGAACTGTATTTGATACTAAACTAAAAAAAATGAAGGCAAAAACCATGTTTGCACTAGGCTAAGAACTACTAGAAGTCTACATTTATATAATTTATTTTTCAATTCACATAAATTCAATGTCAAATTATATTATCTTTGTAAGTTTTTCTTGTAACTGTGTAGGTGACCTTATTATGTTATTAAATGAGCACACTAAGCATTATAATGACTACAACTCAGTACAGTGGTACTACGAGTCTTTGAGTGCATTCCTATTTGTTTGCCAAATAACTTGGGAGCAATTTGGAGAAAACAACCCCTTTAAACATTACAGGACTCTTACCATCACCTAGAGACCTTCCCCTTGCTGCTGAACCTGAAAATTCAGAATTACGATCTGGGTAACATGGGCTGCAGGGATTGACTGAGAGCATGGGGAGTGGATTAGCCAAACATTCTCAATATATCAATGTTTCCCAGATTGAACAAAATAATGTGATACAGAATTTATATTTTCACGTTATCAGTGCTATATATATTAAGGAAGAACCCATGGCAATAGATGTGCAAATGATTGCTACTAAAAACTTGCAGAATAATTGTAATTGGTTAACTCAAGACAAGGTGCTGCAGCAACTAAAGAAAGTTAATATAAACAAAGCTCCAGGGCCTGACGGTATCCACGAGTACTTAAGGAACTAAGTGTAGAAATAAGTGAACCTCTTAATCTTAATCTTTCAAGATTCTTTTCTTTCAGGAAGTGTTCCGGAGGATTGGAGGAAGGCAGATGTGGTTCCTATATTCAAAAAGGGTTCAAAATGCTTGACTGGAAATTACAGACCTGTGAGCTCAACTTCTCTGGCTGAAAAAGTATTTGGAAGGTTATTAAGGGATAATATTCAAGAATTCCTTGAGAAGAACATGGTTATCAGCAAAAATCAGCATGGTTTTATGAAGCACAGGTCATGTCAAACTAACTTGATTGCGTTCTACGAAGAAGTAAGTAGAAGTATAGATCAGGGTGTTGTAGTGGATTTGATCTATTTGGATTTTGCCAAGGCATTTGATACAGTTCCACACAATAGCTTAGTGTTCAAACTCAAGGAAATCGGTCTAGATGAAAATGCTTGTTCTTGGGTAGAACATGTCACATCCTGTTCCTCGCTGCGGATCATTCTGGCTTTGGCTTCTGGTATCCAGTACTCTTTTTACAATTCTTGTTTAGTTTTTCTTGGTTTTCTATTCTATGTTATTATTATTATTATTATTAGGATATTTATAGAGCGCCGTCAAATTCCGCAGTGCTTTACAATGGGTGGACGAACAGACATGTAGTTGTAATCAGACAAGTTGGACACACAGGAACAGAGAGGTTGAGAGCCCTGCTCAGGGGAGTGGGGTAAAATGACACAAAAAGGTAAGGATAGTATTAGACTAGTGACAGTTGCAGAGGAGAAATCAGTCAGGAGCTATTAACAGTTTAATTGATACGCTTTTATGAAGAAGTGGGTTTTTAACGATTTTTTTGAAGGAGTGGAGACTGGGTGAGCATCTAACAGAGGAGGGAAGCGAGTTCCACAGGAACGGTGCAGCCCTCGAGAAATCTTGAAGGCGAGCATCAGAGGTGGGAGTACGGACAGAAGATAGACGTAAGTCTTCAGCAGATCGTAAGGGCCTAGACAGGACATACTTGTGTATAAGGGAGGATAGATAGGTGGGAGCAGCATTATGTAGAGATTTGAAGGCAAGAACCAGAATTTTAAATTGAAGTCTATATTTTATTGGAAGCCAATGTAGGGACTGACAGAAGGGTGAGGCATGGGAGGTGCGGGCGGACAGGAAGATGAGCCTAGCCATCGCATTCATTATGGACTGTAACGGCGCAAGTTGGGAGCACGTAAGACCACTGAGAAGTGGATTACAGTAGTCAAGGCGAGAAAGGACAGTGGAATGGACCAACACCTTAGTTGCATCTGGCGTTAAGTAGGGGCAGATGCGCGCAATGTTTTTGAGATGGAAATGACAGGATTTGGCGATAGATTGAACATGAGGTTGAAGGAGAGGTTGGAGTCAAAGAGAACACATAGGCAGCGAGCCTGCATGGTGGAGCTGATGGTAGCACCGTTGACTTGGAGGGAGACAGACACAGGAGTAACAACACTTGAGGGAGGAAAGACTAGAATTTCAGTTTTGGTCAAGTTTAGTTTAAGGAAGTGGGCAGCCATCCAGTTAGAAATGGCAGAGAGGCAGTCAGAGACACTAGTCAAGAGGGACGGGGAGAGATCAGGAGAGGACAGGTAGATTTGCATGTCATCAGCATAGAAATGATATTGGAAGCCAAAGGAGCTAATGAGTTTACCAAGTGAGGTGGTGGGGCAGGAGGACTGGAGCAGAGCAGAAACCTCTTCCAATATAGTGGGTGCGAATGAACATAGAACAGCAGGGGGAGTGAAGTTAGGGGAAGTATTGTAAGGGGAGGAAGAAAGATGAGAGATCTCTTCTCTGATTGTAGAGATCTTGTTAGTGAAGTGAGTTGCAAAATCTGAGGCGGTCAAGTTAGTAGGTGGAGGAGGTGGTTTTCTTTATGCTGGGATTTCTGCGTTCATTCTTATATTCCGTCCCTGGATTTCCCAGTTTCTTGGATTCATTTAAATGTTTGCCACACCCGTTTGTTTTCCATCATTCCTTTTTGTTTCAGTGTCCTGCAGGCAGCTGCTCAAGGCTTCCTGACAGTATGGCCGTAGGCACTTGGAGTTCGTGGAGTGGACTCTGCAGCTTTCCTGACCTGCCTGCCTGTATCCAGTCCTGTCTGGATTATTCCTTGTTCCGGTTCCGTTTCCGGTTTTTGTGGCAGTGCTCCTATTCTGGCGGTGATCTTCATTCCTTGCTGGTGGTTCCTATGCAGGAGGCCTCTCCGGTGTGGGATCCTTGCCTCTGTGGAAGTCAAGAGGACTTTGTTGCAGGATCCGCTCGCCATTCCTGGTCTCTGCCTGGGAGCTGTTGGGAGCATCCGGAGGTCGCTCCTTAGGAGGGGAGATATGTCACATCTTGTTCCTCGCTGCGGATCATTCTGGCTTTGTCTTCTGGTATCCAGTACTCTTTTTACAATTCTTGTTTAGTTTTTCTTGTTTTTTTTGGTTTTCTATTCTATGTCTGGTTTTCTTTATGCTGGGATTTCTGGGTTCATTCTTATATTCCATCCCTGGATTTCCCAGTCTCTTGGATTCATTTAAATGTTTGCCACACCCGTTTGTTTTCCATCATTCCTTTTTGTTTCAGTGTCCTGCAGGCAGCTGCTCAAGGCTTCTGCCCTTTCTTGCAGGTAAGTGCTATATATGTCTTCTTTGGTTGTTTTAGCGAACATTAGACAGAGTAGGACCTGCCAGATATGGGGTACATTGACGTTGTTGGCAGGCTTATGCAATGTATGATCATATAATGTGACTAAATCCCCATGATTTTCATATATAGTGCTTAGTTATTTCTCCTCTTGTTTTGCCTATCTTATCTTGTCTTCTTTTAGTTTGTATACCCAGTCCATGTACAGTCCTGTCCTGTCTTGCCCATGTTATGTCTGTTTCCCTAATGTATTGTGTGCATGTTCTGGGTTTAGCTTCCTATCCTTCTCTGGTTCTGGGTTCTATTAGTTCTGTCTTGTTTTCATGTTTGGTGCCTACTTCTAGTCTTGCCTTGTTTCTGTACTGGATACATTCTAGCTGCAGAGCCTCCCTATTCAGCTCTGGGAGTTCTGCTTAATTCCTGCTCTTAGTTCCTGGGATCGTCATAAGCTGAATCCGGGTTCTGGTTTGTGGCTGCACAAACGCTGGTGCTCAACACCAGGGGGCGTGCAGTTACCCTGCACCAGACCCTGCTAATCCACCTCCACACTGTGACTCCCACTCTGAACATCAGGCATACTGGGTCCCGGTACTCGCACTGCAGCCCGAACAGTGTCTGGGTCCCGGGCAACGGACCGCCACCCTGACAGTACATTGGCTTAAAAACAGAGTACAAAGAGTTGTCCTTAACGGTAAATTTTCAAGCTGGACAGAGGTGGCAAGTGGTGTCCCTCAGGGGTCTTTAAGGACCCCTTCTATTTAACATGTTTATAAATGATCTTGAAAACAACATTGAAAGTCATGTTTCAGTGTTTGCAAATGACACAAAACTCTGTAAAATAATACAATGTGAGCAAGATATTACTTTGCTGCAGAGGGATTTAGATAGACTGGGGGACTGGGCACTCAAATGGCAGATGAAATTTAATGTTGAAAAATGCAAAGTTATGCACTTCGGCGTAAAGAATACACAAGCAACGTATACCCTTAATGGAAGCGAATTAGGGATAACAACACACAAAAAGGACTTGGGATTTGTTATAGAAAACAAACTATGCAACAGTGTGCAATGTCAATCAGCAGTGGCCAAGGCCAGTAAGGTATTGTCATGCATGAAAAAGGGCATTCATTCTTGGGACGAGAATATCATTTTGCCTCTTTATAAATCACTGGTAAGACCCCATATTGAATATGCTGTGCAATTTTGGGCACCTGTTCTAAAGAAGGATATTATGGCACTAGAAAAAGTGCAGAGGCAGGCTACAAAATTAATAAAAGGAATGGAACATATCAGATATGAAGAAAGGTTAACAAATTTAAACCTATTTAGTTTAGAAAAACGTCGCCTGAGAGGGGATATGATAACATTATACAAATATATTCAGGGCCAATACAAACCATTGTGTGGAAATCTATTCACAAACAGGACTTTACATAGGACACAAGGTCATGCGTTTAGACTGGAAGAAAGAAGATTTTGTCTAAGGCAAAGGAAATATTTTTTTACTGTAAGAACAATCAGGATATGCAATTCTCTACCTGAAGAAGTGGTTTTATCAGAGTCCATACAGATGTTCAAACAGCTACTAGATGCATACTTGCAAAAAAAGAATATTCAAGGATATAATCTTTCAATGTAGGGTAATAACTGCTTGATCCAAGGATAAATCTGACCGTCATTCTGGGGTCAAGAAGGAATTTCTTTCCTAGCTTGTTGCAAAATTGTGCTTCAAACTGGGTTTTTTTGCCTTCTTTTGGATCAACAGCAAAAAACAAATGTGAGGAAGGCTGAACTATGTGTGCATGCCTATGAACACACCAACTTCCAGATAGCAACTTTTATTCAGAAAAATGCCCAGGACAGATAATACAAACACTGTAGAGTTTGTTCACTTGTTCATTACCAGCAATGCAGCTTACAGTAGTCCTTTCACTCTGACTGATGTTAAGGTTATTAATATAGAGAAAGACCTTGCACTTTTGCTTTATAAAGGTGCTCATACCTGACTGTTGTTATACAGAATCAAAGAAGTTTGCTAGCGCTCACGGTCTTTTCAAAATTACAAAAAATGGCTAAAACCACTGAGGAGAGCCAAATGTATTTTTATTGCAGCCATTCTGAATTGTTCTGACAAAAAAACACCTGAGGATGGAGGAATAGATGTATAGCAATATCAGCATTATTATTATTATTAGATTGACAGCAATATAACCATGATTATTCCGCAGTGCTTTACAATTTTAAAATGGATATTTGACAAGTAATTTACATATGGAATATAACAAGTCAAGAATTGAAGAAAGCCCTGCTCAAACGAGCTTACAATCTATGAAGAGCTTACAATAAATACATTTTTAAGAAGAACTATAATGGTTGAGGTGCTTAGACTGCCCCTTTAAAAGCAGGAAACCAGCCATAATTGACATTTATATCCTTTTTGTCTGTAATTTGAAAGTTAGGCTCTGGCATGTTCACTTAAAGCCCTCAACCGAGTTATATATAAATATTTTATTTATATATAAATATGTTAACCCGATTCTTACAAACTAACTTTCTACTTCTGCTTCCCATGTGCTTGAAATGTTATTAAAATAAGCAAAGAAAAAAAAAGATAAAATAAAATTGACTCTTGGAAATATATATTTGCTCTGAGCAATTTCCAAAGCTACTTTCCACCGGAAAAAAACAGTTTATGTTGTGTGCACAGCTACTGGGAATTCTGGGTAATGATATGCAAATCTAAGCCCACAGTGGACCAATATCAATATTTTGCCTCTCTGTACCCCTTATAATAGTTTTGGACTCCCTTCATATTAAATTGTAATGATAACTGGGACTCCCTGTCTAATTTTAACTTAACGTTATATAAAAGAAAACACAGGAATTTAAAGTTTGGTAGACACTAAAAAGCTAAGATCATTGAGAAAATAGAAAATTGTCAACGTGGTGGTAAAAGATTGCTGCAGGATAAGTCGTTACACATTTGTGCTTGAATTCTCAGAATTCAGTATGACAGTGCTACGCTCCTGCTGTTTTTCATATAGATTCTATTACATTATTTACTTCTTGTAAAATAATACTACATTAATGCGTCTTCAAATCCTGCTGACTTTTGGAGTTCAAGGGGGGAGAACAAGATTCGGCTCAAGTAGAATTCTCTGCTAGAGCCTCTTTAATTCTGAGCGGAGGAGACCATTATTAAAAAGACTGATATGCAACCGTTATTTTATGCCTCGTTTTCTGCTTCAGTTAGAAATGCTTTTCGGGGGGTGGGGAGGAGTATTGGTCTCCACTGAAATTAGCAATCCAGAAGTAAAACTTGTTTTAAAGTAACAGTTCCCAGCCCCCCGTTGAAATAATGGTTTCACTGCAGCTGTCTTTAATTCACAGATAACCAAAGCAATCTATTTATTGTGGTTTTAATGTGCTGGATTCACCGCTGGGGTCTTTTTGACAGATGAATTCTGATCAAACAGGGTTAACAGAAGCAAGATTACTGGAAGTTTATTTTTTCTTCTTCTTTTTTGAATTGACCCGTGTGTCTCTCATCAGCAGTCTAACATGTAGCTCCAAGTCTGCTACATCTGTTTAATGTTTAAACTTGTTCTGAATAAAATTGCTTTTAACACATATGTTTGGTTCAAGCATTGGATTTTTTTTTGTGCGCGTCAGCCTGAAGTGTCTAAATATACAAGTTTTAGTTATGTGCTTCAGAAAAATAAAATAATGAAGTCTGCGGAGACTGTTTTTCTGCCAGGGCTTTTTATTGTAACAAGTCTACGGTGCTTGTAGGAATAGCATTTATATAAAGAGTGTGTAAATTAAAATATAAAAGAAAGTCTTACTCCTGAACATGGGGAATTATTATGCTGAAATGCTGTAATAACTGAGACACCATATTTAAATCTTAACCTCGGGGTTCCTAAATCCAACATTTTTTAACTTCATAGTCATAGGCAGGACATGAAAAATAATTGCCTCTAATAATAATAATATTAATAGTTATAATACTAATCATACTACTTCTCTTCATCTTTTGTTCTTCTTCTCTCCAACCTCCACTCCAAATCAATCATCCAGTATTGTGTAAACTTCTTGTGTGAACTACTTTACCCGGCTTATACAGGTGCAGGAACACACCCATAGACACAGCCTATTGCATAAGGGTGTGCACCCTAAAGCACCAACACACACGCCGCGTGTATATATATATATATATATATATTTATATATACACACATACACACACACACATACACACACTGTTGTGTGTGTGTGTGTGTGAGGGTGCTGTGTGTGTGTGAGGGCAGTGTGTGTGAGGGCGCTGTGTGTGTGTGGGCGCTGTGTGAGTATAAGGGTGCTGTGTGTGAGGGTGCTGTGTGAGTGTAAGGGTGCTATGTGTGTGAGGGTGCGGTGTGTGTGTGTTTGCGAGGGTGCTGTATGTGTAAGGGTGCTGTGCTTAAAGGGTGGAGTGTGTGTGTAAGGGTGCTGTGTGTGAGGGTGCTGTGTGTGTAAGGATGCTGCTAGTGTGTGCTGTGTGTGTATGTGTAAGGGTGCTGTGTATGAGGGTGCTGTGTCTGTGTGTGTGAGGGTGCTGTTAGTGTGTGCTTTGTGTGTGTATGTGTGAGGGTGCTATGTATGAGGGTGCTGTGTGTGAGAGTGCTGTGTGTGTAAGGGTGCTGTTAGTGTGTGCTGTGTGTGTATATGTGTAAGGGTGCTGTGTGTGAGGGTGCTGTGTGTGTAAGGGTGCTGTTAGTGTGTGCTGTGTGTGTGTATGTGTGAGGGTGCTGTGTGTGTAACGGGGCTGTATGTGTGAAGGTGCTGTTAGTGTGAGGGTGCCGTTAGTGTGTGCTGTGTGTGTAAGGGTGATGTATGTGTGAGGGTGCTGTTTGTTAATATCCCCCTCCCATCTTACCTTTTCATAGGGAGGGGGAACCGTGCTGCTGCCATCCTTGGTGGTCCAGTGGTGAGTAAACTCTCGCGAGATCTGAGCATTGCCGCAGCAACTCTCCGAACTCGCAAGAGGAACCCGGCAGAGCTGCTGGCTAGAGCTCCCCGGGTCCTCTCTTGCCTCCCTCCATGCTGCTGTGGGCCGGTGAGGGAGATTTTTAATCTCCCTCACCGGCCCATGGAGGGAGGCACATAGTGCAGGCCGCGTGGATTAGGGTGTGCCCAGGCACACCCGGCACACCCCATGTGCATGCCTTTGAACACACCGACTTCCAGATAGCAACTTTTATTCAGAAAAATGCCCAGGACAGATAATACAAACACTGTAGAGTTTGTTCACTTGTTCATTACCAGCAAAGCAGCTTACAGTAGTCCTTTCACGCTGACTGATGTTAAGGTTATTAATATAGAGAAAGTCCTTGCACTTTTGCTTTATAAAGGTGCTCAGACCTGACTTTTTATACAGAATCAAAGAAGTTTGGGAGCGCTCACGGTCTTTTCAAAATTACAAGTTTCCTTTAATAGTTCCTTTTGGATCATCACAGTACAGTGTGATAAAAGTTGGTCTGATTGACATTTCAGTCCCCATTTGGGACTTTCCTCAGGACCCTAAAAAAAACCTGGCATGTCAACCAGACCAACTTTTACAACACTGTACAGTGTTCCCAGAATTTGCAACAGTTAGAAGGTATACATGATATATGACACAGATAAATGTCCCATATACTACCAAAAAAATGATGTTGTGACCAATTGTGGACAATGCTTCCCTCCAGTATGTAGGACTATTAAAGGGACACTGTAGGCACTGTATCTGCTTCATCTGCTTCACTGGTTATAGTGTATGGAGTCCCTGGTGCCATCATTTCTTTCAGTATTAAACAGTTTTTAATGTTTTAATGCTAAACAAGAGACCACAGCAATCCCCTCTGTGCTGCTTTGGCTAATAAGGAAGTATTACCCTGAGCAGCAATGGGCAGCTTTGATTGGCTGAGAGTGTCAGCTGACTGCTTTTAACCTGTCAGAGCTCCAACTGACGTTATGAATGGGTATGACAACAAGGAAGTGTGTAATCTCTGCCTTAGCTACACATACAGAAGGGGCCGGACTGTTGGTGGCCAGGGACTCTTATTTTATGGCATACTGCACAAACATGGTGCAACACTGAATGGAGGGACAGTGCCAGGGCACTCCAGGCACTATAACCAATTTAAAGAGACAAAGTGGTTATAGTGACTACAGTGTCCCTTTAAATACTACAAGACAGCACTTTTCATGGGAATTTCCAATTTTAGGTCAAATAATCTATTTACAAAATGTAGCTATTTTCCAACTCAGATGTTTGATTTAAAAATTTAAATTCCCTGGTCTGTTTCTGACATTTCCTAGTTTAACGAACAACCCTGCACGAGCACCAAGCAGATAACTCGTCATCGGTTCTGTATCTAAAATTCAACAGCTAGTCAATGTAGACTTTCCACCAATGGCAGGCATGAGAAGGAACAGGCAATGTGAGCTGGGACCTTATGGAGGCATGCCAGTGGCACAATTAACTGGTGATAAGCATATTGACAGGATGCGTATCAAATTGGCAAAACCAAGGACTAATCATAATTAGATGATAAGAAGAGTATTGCTCCTTCATCTAGTGTGAACAGTTGACAGGTGTACAAGATATATCCTGGCTGGCAAAAGGGGAGTAAATGAGGTCTAGAAGAGCGATAGCAGTATTTCTTGGTATATCTTCTTTAAAATGTTTTCCTCAGCCAGCACGGAATATATTTAATTTTTAAGAGTGGACATTAATTCATTAAGGCACCTCTGTTAAAGCAGAACTTTCATTTTGCCTGTAGTTATAGCCAATGGAGGAAGTCCTAGAAATTTTAAAGCAAACATATCACTTAATATCTGAAGGGGAATGCACCTGGATTTGCAAATGGCAGGTTTACTTTAAAAAATGTAAATGTTTTTGCTTCATTCATTTTAGCAATAACACCCATCCGTTGTGCGATGTCTAACAACTATTACATGTACTAATTAATTGAACATATTTGTTAATATCCCTGTTGACTGCAAATACCAAGACAGTACAACTATAATAGATGTACAGACGAGATGCTTTCTCATCAATACCAACGGAGTTCTATTGTTTTGCTGATTGCAATTCAGTCTACTTGTACCAGGAGAATTGCAATAACTGACTATTAATAGAGATAATTGGTTGAAAGGAAAATATACACTAAATATAAATACCATGGGGATTTCTTGCTGTGCTTTCTTTGTAGAGTAAAATCATGTGCTAACATGAGATCCATTAGCAGGAAGTGACATCACTGCTTTGTCTTGCTTCCTGTAAATGAAAAACATGCAACTTGTGTCAGTGGGGATGCCAAAAATGGACAGTCTCGAGAAGAAGGAGCATATCAGACCTTTGTGTCCTCAGTACACCACATCTAATATAGATGTGATTACTTCCCACATTATACAGAAAGGAAAAAATATCAGAAAAGAAGAGTAAAAAGAAGAGTAAAAAGCTCAGGCATTCTCAGTTTTTGAAGATATTTTTTTTATTTGGAAATTAAAAGATTACCCCTTAGTCCTCTAATCTCTTCTAATTTAATTCTATATACACTGGGAATAAGAATAAACAAAATTACAAAGAAGACCACGGATATGACAGTTTATTGAGGGCTGTGGAGTAGCAGAGAGAATATATGTAGTGGTATTGTGGAAGGTGATCGAGGAGAGATGAGAAAGAGCATGGTTGCTAAAGGTTTTATATAGCCCCAATTTATAAACCCTGTAATCCCATCATTTGGTCATTAACCCACTCTAGCTGCTCTTTTGGTCTATTTCAGCTCCTCTTTCTTAAGTAGTATACCTGGATATCTCTCTTAGTTGCCTATCATTTTATCAAAGAATAACATAAATTACTGCCACTGAGGTTGCCACTGAGGTTGCTATCAGCTTAATCAAATTTCCTGTAACTGTTTGGTAAAGAATGTTCTATTAGTTGATTAAAAACGATATATAATATGGATGGATGCACCAAATAAAAAAAAAGCATAAAATAAAATTATGGTGGAAACAAACAAATCCTTGGAAACCTACTAGTACATTTATGAAGCGGTAGTACAAGTCCTACTGATGTATTTCTCTGATGATCTTATCTATGGGCCTGTATTAAGAACACAGACAATCTATCTGTGAAATCATACAGTCTATCTTCCTTGGTGAGATCATTGCATATCCTTAGAATGCTAAAAGCTGTTTTGAATTATTATTTTAGTGACCCATTGTTGAGAATATCTATTTATTATCCGTGTTACCAGATAGTAAACTTCGCACCCCTCACCTGTTCCTCAAAATGGAGTTTGTACTAAGATGGAGCCATGTCTATTTTAGAACACAGAGCTCTATTTTAGGGGTATAGTTTTCAGTTTGGATGGGTGTGCTGGGGGTTCCTCTTTGTCACCATGAGCTTATTCATGAAGTAAAGCTGATTTATGTTAATTAAAATGAGAAGGTGATCATATATTATGTATAGTTACCATTCGAAGTTGCCAACTGTGCTGAGCTGAGAATATAATAAATCACATTGGATTAATAATATAACGTAGATAAAGGATACTATGTAACAATGGCTTATTGTAAAACTGCTTGTGTCTTCATGCTTGAACTTGTAGCCATCATTCTCCTTTTTCTATACTAAGAGTTTCCATTGATACTTTATTCAATGGGATAACTGTGCTACTGTATACACAGAATGCCCTTTGATGTAATACAGTTATGTAGGCTGACTAATGGAATAATGAGAATATATCTTTCAAGAACAAGCTGCACAAATGGCCAAGATATTTAATATATTTACATCTTTAAGTTCCTTGAGAAAGCGACCCCAAATATTGACTTGGTGATGTTCACCAACAACCATTTTGTGATGGGATCAAGTTGAAAGATTCAGAGGCACATAAAATTCCTGCTATCTTTTAAAAGGCATTTGCGATATAAAACTGTATGACTTAGAGACAATGAGAACATTTAATAAAAATAAAATAGGCAACATCTAAAATATGTGAATAGGTACATATGCAGAAGCAGCTTTAAGAGTCAGTACATGTAGTGATCATCACCACCACAAGTTCTAATTTTAGGATATTATTTTACCTTGAGAAATTGTATTTAGATGTTCATTTTTATTATAGATAAGATGTTCATGAATGAATTAATCAAACCATTATTTGCATGTTTTGTAGCTAAAAAAAGTAGTTGAGTTTGTTACTGCACATCCAGACTCCTACCACCATGACCCCTTTAAAAAAGTGAAGTGGTCATGGTGGTTGGAATAACCTTTAACCCCTTAAGGACACATGACATGTGTGACATGTCATGATTCCCTTTTATTCCAGAAGTGTGGTCCTTAAGGGGTTAAACCTTTCAGTGCCAGTTACTTGGTTTTTGCATGGGAAAAAATCTCCCTATTTCTGGTAAATATTAATCTGCCCAAAATAGGTTTTGTTTTATATAAGTGCAAAACATTTTCAAATTCCATAATTCACAAAATGGCTGACATTGTGAATCAAAGGTCACTAAATATCAGTATTATATTATCAGTATTTCACAATCAAAATCAGGGTAGAACTGGGACATACACGATAATTCGGGGTTGCAGTCCAGAACAACAGCAGCTATTTCTGGATTGTAAGCTTATTCGAGCAAGGCAAATATCAACCTAATGTAACATTTTGGAACTGCCTCATTTATTGTTAAATTTCCCCCATTATTATATTGTAAGGCACTGCGGAATAAGTTGGGGCTATATGGAAGCCAAAAATAATAATAATTTGTACATGCCATCATTAATTCAGTCTTTGACATTATGACATGCTGGGAGAAGAACTAGAGAGGTAGAGACTGCTAGTATCTTGGTATACCACATAAGGAAGAGGAGCTGAAATAGACTAAAAGAGCAGCTAGAGTTGGTTAATGACCAAATGATGGGATTACAGGGTTTATAGCCAAGAAACAGCTTACAATATGGTTGTATCTGATGTGAGACAGTAACCAAGTTATACCTCACTATCCATACAGAAAACGAATACAAATTTGCCAGTCTCGGGCAAGGCTTGTGAAAGGCATGTCACTATACGGCCATTTCCTCCTACTTCATCTATTACTGTATCATTTCAAAGTGTTAGTATGTAAATCCTTAATGAGCCTGTAAGTGAATCTGAAATGCAATTCATTAAAGCAACTAAGCGCTAAGTCAAATGTAGCAGACATGAAAAATGCTTTTTCATTAGTTCCCCCTGGCTTCAGTAGACTCAGACTTTGGAGCCAAAAATTATAGAGTAATGAATTAATATGGTGTCTTGTGCTTGCTATTTAGTTCAAGTTTAAGATGCATTTGGAGGTCGGAGGAGGCAATCATTCCATTTATAATCTAGATTTGTCATTATTTAAGTGGAAACTTTCAACGTTGGAAAAAAAACAAAAAACTGTGGCCTTCATTCACCTCTGTTGCCAACTAGCATCAATAAGTAAACAATATTTAATTTGTGAGACTAGTATGTTTTCTGTAAATTGTTAGGTGTTAAAGTAAAGTTAAATTTAAGAATTATGGGCCACTTATGGGTTACAATCTGTTAGATGAGAAAAGGTTGTCTCTTGTAACCAAATACCATTTTCCCCATAAAGGTAAAACTGATATAATTTAGCAGTTTTTAGATCATCTCCATTCAACTCCAGGCATATTAGGGTATTTGTAAAAGAGCAATTCTTAAACAAAAGCTTAAATGTGTACCAATTGCTGTGGAAACCTATGGCATTGTCATGTTTACTCTTGTAGATTTGCTCCCCATAAATTCTCTTGGCCAACTACACCTCCATTCCTAATGTTGGTTAGCAAGATTTATCAGTTAAAATAAATGTTTTCAAACAACAAATCAAATATTTGGTAACCATGTTAGAAAATCCCATTACAGTGTGAATTATTGGAAATTCAATGGGAATTTAAATTCCAAGCCATTTTAACCAAATTGGTAATGTGACACATTTTTATTTATGATCTTTTGGCCCAAAACTCTGTTTTCATGCTATTGGTGGTGTTGGGACTTCATTACTTCTACTTCTGCAGTCAATAATTTGACAGAACAATTTGGAATTTGCACCTAGTCATCATAGTTAAAAGGCTTTTCTCCTCGTTTGGTTCTGCCTGTTAGTTACCTGCCCCCACCTCCTCACCACCAATAAAAATACTGAAACATTTGCTGAAAACTTTAGTGAGGCAAGGTTTGTAGTTGAGTTAATCGGACTTCTTTTTACCTCTGCTACACATTTCACATCATCCAAGCTTCCATCTTAACTCATGCAGACTCTTAAGAAATGAACAGGGAATCATTTTTAACATTTACATGCTATGCCAGGCTATGCCAGGCTATGCCAGCATGCACAGCACCCATTGAGAAATGACAAAACATACTGAAGTTCCCTGTTTGTTGTAAATAAGGTAACTGTTTATGGCTCAGGTAATCAAGAAAATAAACAGAATTTTCCCTGACGGTAAAGTCAGGAAATTGATTATGAAGATGACTGTAAAAGAGTGGCTATCAGTTAGAAAATTGACAAAGTGTTACCTTGGGAAGCTTCCATGCACTTAGCTGTACAAGTCTGTACCATTCAATGAATGAGATGTTAAGAATGTGTGATTATATTATCTTAATGATTTCTTGCCATTAAGGATTGGTTTTATTTGATAAATGACAAGCAACAATTTGTCTTTATACTTGGCATTTTGCATAAATATATTTATAATATGCATAGAAATAAATATATAAATAAAAAAAATTCAAGGATGATGTGATGTGTTTCTGTAAATAGAGAAAATAACTATAAATGAATTTAATAAATATATTTGTAGCGGGAAATAAGCATTATAATGTATTCAGGCATGTCACTTTGTTTAGTATAATAACATTCTACTCATTATGTTTATATATTTTCCATTTTTTTCTGTGTCCTGTTTTTATGTTATTAAAGTATTAATGGATAAATTACTTCACATTACAGAATGAGACTTGTTTGCTTATTTTCAGGAAATCTAGGCTAAAATCTAAATGTTCAATAGCTTACAAGTCTTAAGTCCCTGTTCTTTATTATAATGTATGACTTGTAACTAATACTTAAAAACTAAGATTTCCTAATATGTACAAGCAGTGATGTAAAATAGTTGTGGGGAAATAATTAGCAGGGTTGTTTACGAAAGTGAGAATTGTTGGGAATTCAACATGAATTTCAAATATAAGACCAAACAGGAAAACTGGAAGCATAGCAGACGTGGAGATTTTTTCCAGATCGATAAATCTTGCTTTGAGTTTGAAACTCACTTTGAATTCTAGACAATTCTCACCTTAGCAAACAACCTTGTATATTCGGAGAGAAATCCAACAAAAAACTTCAGCAAGGAAGAAAATGTTATAATGA
The DNA here is from genome assembly GCA_933207985.1 of Pelobates cultripes. Lineage (NCBI taxonomy): Eukaryota > Metazoa > Chordata > Amphibia > Anura > Pelobatidae > Pelobates > Pelobates cultripes. Next base: position 26,951,452 of record OW240923.1, on the reverse strand, counting down.
AGAAATAGGAAATAGGGAGCATACAAGACACATAAAGACAAAAAAAGGAGAAAGGGACCAAATGGACAAGGTTCAAGGTTGAACGTCATGGACTTTAGTCTTTTTTACATCTAGACTACTATAGACTACTTTGTAAGGTGAAAATAGGTGAAACATAAGATGCGAAGTGCAAAAGGATTGCAGAGAAGAACCTACAATTGTTGAGGACTAAAGTGTATGATGACAAAATTGGATAGACTTTAGGATTTGATGTTAGACTGGGTCTCAAATTTTTGGTGGTCACAGTATTGACAACTATTTAATGTTTCCACGGTTTAATCCTAAATATAAGACAATTTAAGAGAATTAGCTTAGAAATGCATTCCACTAAAGCTAATATTGAATATGCCTGCACAACTGAAATCTGATTTATTTTGTTAGAAAAAAATATTGTTCTTAAAATGAGTGGCACATGATGTAGAAGTGGTACACAGGGGCACTCTCTATAAAAATCTAAAGCATTAGGCTGATATCTTCTTTTTTGGTTAGTATATTTAACCTCAAGATTTCAAGATACATTTGTTTATTCATGCATACAGTATATTAATTCAAAGCTAAGAATGTTTAGCTCTTAAAATAATTGAAATGGAGAAAGCTTATGAAATTACGCTATCACAGTAGGTTTTAATTTGAAAATGGACGGATCTATGTTGATAACCTATTATAATTGGTCCTTATATAGCACCATCTTATTCCGCAGCTCTTTACAATATTATGTCAAAAAGGGTGAAATTTAACAATAAATTAAACAATTACAAAATGTTACAGGAGCGATAGGTTGATGAGGACCATGCTGAAACTAGCTTATATGGAGAAGACCAAAGTCATAAAATAAGTGATACTTTGCATATCTGAACATCGAACATTTGAGCTGGGACAACCTAACGCAGCAAGTGAAAAAAAAATACAAAAAAGAGGGATTGGACTGAAATGTTCTTGTGGGAGAGTTAACAAAAAAGAAAGGGAGAAACCCCCCCCCCAAAAAAAAAAGGGGGAACCCTACCTTTATTGAACCTAAAGGAGAAAAAATAGTATAGAAACCTAAAACAGGTATAGTCACACAATCGCTTGGTGCCTTCTGGTTCGGCCTGGTAGGGCGGTGCCTCGGCTTGCATATATTTCCTATCTCCTATTTTCCTCCTCCTCCCCCACACAGTGAGAGGTTATCTATATGCTGGTATTTTAGTAAACTAGTTGTCTCTCATCTTGACCTGTTTTAGGTTTCTATACTATTGTTTCTCCTTTAGGTTCAATAAAGGTAGGGTTCCCCCTTTTTTTTGGGGGGGGGGGTTCTCCCTTTCTTTTTTCTTAACTCTCCCACAAGGACATTTCAGTCCAATCCCTCTTTTTAGTTATACACTGTGGGTTATTCCCCATTTAGGGAGAGTAACAGTGGGTATTTTTTGGCACTGCTCCATTGGTCCCCTGTCATATCGTGTCCTTTAGATCAGAGCCTATATTTATACTTTCATTTATTGAAAAAAATACTGTAAACTTTGAGCAATACGGTCTGATAATTCTTATTTTTATACTTGCTTTACACTCCTTTCCATTACATTTATTCGACATGTCGTTACACTAGGAATATAATCTTAATGAAAACTATTTTGCAAGTTGATTAAATGTTTTTTTGATGCACTACACAATGGCAAGCCCAGCACAGACACAACAAACATTCTGTCTATATCAATATATTCATTCTATATTGTAAGTCTAATTGTTGTCTTGCCCAACATAATATCGTTTCATTGCCTTTTAACGTGCAAAGACCTCGTTAGATTATGTTTTCAATATACAATGAAAATTGACAGTGTACTCTAAAGTATATTTCCTGGATTCAATACCTAGTTTTGTTTCACCTAAATTATCAACCAAGGTTACCGATGATGAAGCTATTTGTGAAAATGTTAATGTCACTGGAAATACATAAAAAGAAGGACAAATAGATACCGCTAGAGCCATTCTTATTCAGAATTGCAAAATCATTGATTGCAGATTTCTTTCCCCTTAATTCGGAAAATTAGGAAGCCGCATCATGTCTGTCTGTATACATATACATATCTGATTGTTTTGTGCTTATACACATTAAAATGCTTTTACAGGCAGAAGATGACGTTAAGGCAGAATGATCGATATTATTTGGTAATGGTAGATGACACAAACAAAGAAAACTATCTTGTAATAATGCTGAATGCGCAAATTGCGTCAGTAAAGCTGCAGTGATTAGATTTTGTAAGAAAGTATTGTTTGGTCAAATTAATATAGCATGTCGGTTGTTTGCAGTATCTGGTATTTGACATTGCTAAGCAGTGAATTTAAAGAAACACTTTACGCACCATACCCACTTCAGCTCGTTGTAGTGCTTATGGTGCTAGAAATCTACATGTGAAATGCTTACTCTTTTTGGCAAACTTTTTTGATAACAAAGACATCACTTTCTCATTAGTCATCCAAATGATTTATGTAGTGTAAGTAAGTATTGCATGCTCACACCGTGAAATGAGATGCCATAAGCACTAAGGTGCAAGATGGCTTAGTATCACCAAAGTATTATTATTATTAGCATTTAGTACTTATTCAGCAGCACTCGAAAATTACTGAAATGGGATATATAGAGGTGAAGAGGCCCTACTCAAACAAGCTAAGAGAATTTGAGGAAGGTTGTCTTGCCCAAAGACCAAGGACGTAACTAGGAATCACAGGACCCTGATGCAAGAATCAAAGAAAAACTCCCCTTATCACTCCTCCTTGCTCTCCCCAAAAAATATGCCTAAGTGGGATGTGTGTGCTGGCTGAGAGTGATTCTGTATGGGGTTGTGATTGTGCGCATATTTGTGACTCACTGAGTGTGATTGTATATGGGGTTATGCTCAGGGCCGGACTGGCCCACCGGGATACCGGGAAATTTCCCGGTGGGCCGTCGGCACCTGGGGCCGGGCAGACAGCCGGCTCACCTGCGTCCGCAGAGGGAGCTCCCTTGGCGGCCGCAGGGGGAGCTGGCTGTTCTGCCTCTGCTCCCCCTCCCCTGCGCTCTAGAAAGAGACTGGGGCCGGAATATGACGTCATATTCCAGCCCCGGTCTCAGTAAGCAGTGCGCTGGGGAGGGGGAGCAGAGGCAGAACAGCCAGCTCCCCCTGCGGCAGCCAAGGGAGCTCCCCACAGCCCCAGGTAGTGTGTGTCAGTGTGAGTGTATGTGTGTGTGTGTATGTGTCTGTGTCATGGTGTAAGTGTGTCATGGTGTGTGTGTGTGTCTGTCTGTGTCATTGTGTGTGTCTGTGTGTCTCTGTCTGTCATGGTGTGTGCATCTGTGTCATGGTGTGTGTGTGTCTGTCTGTGTCATGCAATGTGTGTCTGTGTCATGGTGTGTGTGTCTCTGACTGTCATGGTGTGTGCGTCTGTCTGTGTCACGGTCTGTCTGTGTCATGGTGTGTGTGTGTTTGTCATGGTGTGTGTGTTTGTCATGGTGTGTGTCTGTCTCTGTCATGTAATGTGTGTCTGTGTCACGGTGTGTGTGTGTCTGTGTCACGATCTCTCTGTGTCGTGGTGTGTGTCTGTGTGTCATGGTGTGTCTGTCTGTGTCGTGTGTGTCTGTGTCACGGTCTGTGTTATGGTGTGTGTGTCAAGTTGTGTGTGTCTTTTTTAAGGTGTGTCTGTCATGGTATGTGTGTGTCTCTGTCATGTGTGTGTGTGTCTGTCTGTGTCATGGTGTGTCTGTCTGTCATGGTGTGTCTGTGTTTCTGTCTGTGTCACGGTGTCTGTGTCGGTGTGTGTCATGGTATGTGTGTGTATGTGTGTTTTTACTCACTTTTTTTTTTCCCACGTCGTGCTGGTCTCCCCTCAACTGGCCCTGCCTCTACGGCTGAGATCATCAAGCTTGATGATCTCAGCCAATCCGCACTGACACAGGAAGCACCTCTAGTGACCGTCTGAGTGTCTGTCACTAGGAAGCAATGTAAACACTGCCTTTTCTCTAAAAAGTCAGTGTTTACATTGAAAAGCCTGCAGGGACAGGCTATAGACACCAGAGCCACTACATTAAGCTGTGTGTGTGCGCGCCTGCTAGTGAGTGGGCTTGCTGTGTGTGTGTGTGTGTGTGTGTGCCTGCTACTGAGTGAGCTTGTGTTTTTATTTTAATGACCTTATGTATATCAGTGAGATTGTTTGTCTATGAGGCTGTGTATCAATCAGCTTGTGTCAGTGAGATTGTCTGTGTCTGCATGTGAGTATGCTTACTGTATAATTAAAGATTTTACTCTGAAAGAACCAATATTTTCTATTGGAAAAAGATATATATATATATATATATATATATATATATGTATGTATATATATATATATATCTCAATCATCTAGGGTGGCAAAACATAGCCTTACATATTACATGCGACAATATATGGCGCAATGACTTATGGGGCTGGCATAGATTTTTTTTCCAGGGCTGCTTTGGAATCCCCAGTCCGGCCCTGGTTATGCTGCATTTGACTGTGTTTGGGATCAGGGCCGGTCTTATGCCATTAGGCGCCCTGTGCGACAAGGCTTCACAGCACACCCCCACCCCCCTCCTACCCACCATGTTGCCTGTGTACAGTCACACACACAGGCACAGGCAGACAGTCACACAAACAGTTACGAGCAGACAGTCAGACATGCTCAGTTACAGGCAGACAGTCAGACACACTCAGTTACAGGCAGACAGTCACACATGCTCAGTTACATGCACACAGTCTCAGAGCCAAACACACAGTTAAAGGCAGACAGGCACACAATCACGGACAGTTACACACAGCAGACAGTCACACATGCAGGGAGGCAGTCACACACACAGGCAGGCAGACAGTCACCCCCCCAGGCAGTCAGTCAGACACACACACACACACACACACAAAGGCAGGCAGTCAGTCACAAAAACAGACAAACAGTCACACACAGGCAGGCAGTCACACGCAGGCAAATAGTCACACACAGGCAGTCAAGACAGTCACACACAGGCAGGCAGGCAGGTGGGCAGACAGTCTCACACACACACACACACACACAGGCAGGCAGGCACACACAGGCAGTCAGACAGACAGTCATGCACAAAGGCAGGTAGTCACACAGATAGTCACACATACAGGCAGGCAGACAGACAGATACACAGGCAGGCAGTCACACAGACAGACAGTCACACACACACACACACAGGCATGCAGACACACAGGCAGGCAGTCACATACACACAGGCAGGCAGACAGTCACACACAGGCAGGGAGACAGACAGTCACACACACACATACACAGACAGGCAGTCAGACAGATAGTCACACACAAAGGTAGGTAGTCACACATACAGGCAGGCAGACAGACAGTAACACACACACACACACACACACACAGGCAGACAGTCACACAGACAGACAGTCACACACACACAGGCATGCAGACACACAGGCAGACAGTCTCTCACACACACACAGGCATGCAGACACACAGGCAGGCAGCCACACACACACACACACACACACACACACACAGACTTACCTCTTTCCATTTTGTCTGGAAGGGTGAGTGGATGCACTTGGTTGTTGTCCTTCCTTCATCCCACTTCCTATGCAGGGGCTTCGGGTATTAGCCCTGCCTCTGCCTCACGGTAAGCCCCACCCCCACTGCCACGATTTATTTATTTTTTAATAGATCCGGGTAAGGACTGTTTACCTGTTTTAACTCCCCTGACACCGGCCATGTGCGAGCTGTGTCGGCCACAGGGCGCCCCCTGTTCCATGGTGCCCTCTGCGGCCGCACAGCTCGCACACTCCTAAGGCCAGCCCTGAGCACAATGTATAGATGGAATTTAGTGCTCTTTAAAATAAACATACTTTATATTCACTTTATTATGAGGTCTGCCTGGAAAGAGTCCAGCCATTGTTACTATAACGAGAATGGTTTGCGTGACATTGATGTAACCTGGCAGCCAAGGGGAGTGGACTGGAATGCGCATGCGTGAACAATGATGACTTTAGTGTACTAGTCAGGAGGGGTGCTAGACGCTGTTGAGTGAGCATGTGTACTGTGTGATGCAAAAGTGTATACAAACACACAAAAATAAGTCATGCGCTCAAACTCCAACTATTCCTGCATTGCTGCCACCTAGAAGTGATGGGAGTTTAAGCACAGGACTTATTTTGGGGTATTTGTATTCACGTTTGTATGACACAGCCATGTTACAATACTGCCACCCACCCCATGTGTTACCAATTAAGGGTTAATAAGTATGTAGGGGTTTAGAAAAATACTCCTCTCTTTCTCAGTAGAGATTTTTTTGCTTGAAGCTCAAAGAAGCAAGGTGAATTGTTAGTGTAGGACCCACCAAAGATGTTTGCCTTGACATGGCAGGTGGGCTTACATCTAATGGCTATTGGAGTTACTAAATAACCTCCATGTAATTAAATTTGCATAGGGATTTGGCCTAGTACACAGGTAACTCTTTTTCTTTGTTTGTTTTATGAAAACTGTGTGGTCAAAATGACTGAGCGAGTAAAGCAATAAATCTGCATAAAATTTTGTGTTAAGCTTGAACATTCCTCCACGGAAACTATTCAGATGACTTTCATGGCAATGAGTGCAGCGCAAATTAGAGTGTGGCACAAATGCTTCCAAGATGGTTGAGAATATGTTGAAAGATTTGGTGCCCTGTGATTTCTGACTTTTCCCAAAACTAAACTTTTTTGAAAGGAAAGAGATTTCATACCATCCATGAGATTCAGGTAAATATTACGAGGGAGCCGATGGCGGTTCCAACATAGGATTTTGCTGAGTGTTTTGAACAGTAAAAGAGATGCTGGGAGAACTGTGTAAGATCACAAGGACTGAGGCATCATTATCCTATGTACAATGTTTCTTGTATAGAAACATAGAATGTGACGGCAGATAAGAACCATTCGGCCCATCTAGTCTGCCCAATTTTCTAAATACTTTCATTAGTCCCTGGCCTTATCTTATAGTTAGGATAGCCTTATGCCTATCCCATGCATGCTTAAAATCCTTCACTGTGTTAACCTTTATCACTTCCATGCATCCACTACCTGTTCCATGCATCCACTACCCTCTCAGTAAAGTAATACTTCCTGATATTATTTTTAAACTTTTGCCCCTTTAATTTAAGACTATGTCCACTTGTTATAGTTTTTCTTCTTTTTGTATATTCTAAATGTCTCTATTTTTCATATGACATATCTAGATACTTTCCGGACAGACCTTGTATAATTTGCATTCATTAATAATATCTACATGTGTATATATACTGTGTGCATAAACATACATATATACACACATACGCATGTGCATTTTATTATAAATTGCATAGTTTGAGGGAAACTATTTTTTAAATTGAACATTTTCATCCTTTTAAGCATACACTCTCTCGCTGACCCATACATTCACTCATTTGCACACACTTTCATTGACAGTCATACATTCTCACTCACTGACACACACTGACAGATACACACTAATAAACACACACTTTCATTGATTTGACACTCACAGACATACACATTCTCTCACACTCACAAATTTATTTTATTTATAGTTTTTATTTAAACCCACCCAGCTTCCCCACTTTTGGGAGAGCTGGAGTGGATCCTCTCCCTTTATGCACTTCCTGCAATGCTCACTCATGCACCCTTTAGTGCTGCTAGAGTCGGAGTGATGATATTGATACCTTAGAGAGGGTTCAGAGAAGGGCTACTAAACTGGTTCATGGATTGCGGGATAAAACTTACCAGGAAAGGTTAAAGGATCTTAACATGTATAGCTTGGAGGAAAGACGAGACAGGGGGGATATGATAGAAACATTTAAATACATAAAGGGAATCAACACAGTAAAGGAGGAGACTATATTTAAAAGAAGAAAAACTACCACAACAAGAGGACATAGTCTTAAATTAGAGGGACAAAGGTTTAAAAATAATATCAGGAAGTATTACTTTACTGAGAGGGTAGTGGATGCATGGAATAGCCTTCCAGCTGAAGTGGTAGAGGTTAACACAGTAAAGGAGTTTAAGCATGCATGGGATAGGCATAAGGCTATCCTAACTATAAGATAAGGCTAGGGACTAATGAAAGTTTTTAGAAAATTGGGCAGACTAGATGGGCCGAATGGTTCTTATCTGCCGTCACATTCTATGTTTCTATGTTTCTATGTCATATCCCAGCTACCTGTATTATTACAGATCAGAGCTCCCTCACCACCTATGTACAGCTCTCCCCTGGACACAGTATATTCAGCAAAATAAGCACCTTACCGCATAGATGGCCGCTTGTGGGGTGCCCTAAGGTGGCCAGCCAACTCATGGACCCCCTGTGACATGCAGAACATAAAAAAGCCGATTTCATATTGCTATCCAGCAGGTTCGATCAGCAAAGAGTGCCAGGAAAATGCCTGTCTCTTGTCCTTATGTGATTTTATAAATACAAGTGTAATATGGACACATGATAAAGTATGTTAAAACACATTTTAAAAGTTAAGAAAAAATATATAAAGTTTTGGAGTATGTTCGAAAAATATCGTAAGCATTCAGGTAGTTGTAGTGACATAAATGGTACACTAACATTCTTTTCAGAGAAGTCTTTTTAAAACAGTGGTAGAACTGTCCTTTTTTTCTTCTTTCCGTTGGGAGTTGTGCCATCAAATAAATATTCCACATTCCATTTTCTCCAAAGTATGTGGTGTTACAGACTCTGCAGGTTGTATTGAAGAAACAATTGTTCTCTTACTGTGAGGCTAGATTGTCCTATGATTTCCTGGGAAGATTTTGTACACATGTTACCAAAACCAACTTCTCTATTTTAGAACGAATTGCGCAAAAGTGTACAGACGTTTTCATACATAAGGGAATACCGAGATGATGCAAGGTATTTGCAATTGCTACAAGAATTAGTTACAAATGCTTCCCTAAAAATACACATTTTTTAATTTAAAATAAATTAAAGTTATGAGTAATTTTCACGTAATATGTGTTTTGTATGATTTGTATATTTCATATGACAGTATCATGGATATTATTTGGTTTTAATGATTGTAAGTATATTTGTTTTGTAAAATACATGCATTTTAGATATATTTTCTTGAGCAGTGTATTGTGCATACAACCTTTCAAAGATGAGAAACGTCCTTTTTTTTGCTTTCAGCCCTTTAAGAGGTAATTTCTCAAACTATCCTTGGCTTTTAGCATGAAAAATTAGTGGATTTTGCTCATGGCAGAAATGTAGAACTCAGAGCAACCTCCATAGTGTGAATATGAGTGTAGACATAGCCCAACATCTTAATGTAATTCATGATGTGGGTGGTGGTGCTTTCCTAGCAGATGTGAACTGGTGAGAAACATCAAGAAACAGTCTTTGAATGTTACCTCCACCTTGAGCAAGAGGAGAGCACATGTGGGATTTAGGCTTCTTTTAAGCATATTTTGCCCTTGACAAAATGCATGGAGAGTATCCATGCTATTTTGCCAGTAGTCCATCTCATTTGTCCAAGAGAAACAAGGAATGAACTCACAAGAAATTACATTCATATGTTTACCAGATGTTGCAAGGCACAAAAAAATCTTTCTGAACCTAAATCAGATTTTTGGGCCAAAACTCTTACTCATCATATTGTGATCAATTCTAAATTGGCCTCAGAGGTTGCGACACAGTGTAGTAATAAATAAAATAGGCAATAAAACAAATGCCACTTTAAATATTTAACACTTTCTATTGTGGTATGCGTGAAATGAATGGTACATTTGTGAAGCTGCTACTTTGGAAAACAATCACCCCCTCCTCTTTGAGTATAGAGCAAAGGCCTAAAATCATTATTTTGGAGGTCACGCAACAGTCTGTTTTATGTTACTTGAAGTAGCAGGTTTGAGCAAGCATCCAATTAGTTTTAATTGAAATCTAACATTAACAATTAAAAGGGGTAATTTACCTTTAAATTGAGACATATGTTTGATGGTGCCGTTGAAACATTCACAGGGGGTTTCCATTGCTATCACAAAGTTTTATAAATGATAGGATTATCCTGACTGTATAAAGGCTGTTTACCACTTTACTCGCTGACAGTAAATATTGCATTATTGCTGAATTTGAACACAAGAATGAGGTAGAATTTTTTTACCCTCAAAATAAGGGAACTATGTCCGCCTGGAAAAATCAATATTTGCAAATGAATCAAGTTGCCATTGAATGCATTGTACAGTACATACAATTTGCTAATCAAAATAAAATAAAATAAACTTTGTAAAGATATTATTTTATAGACCTCTCTTAAATTAGATTTCCAGAAGAATATATAATTTGTAATTCTTAAAAATACTTGATGAATTATAGTGATGGTGTAAACCTCAGTCATTTGTAAATGCAATGTCCCCACATATCCCATGTCTTACCTCAATCTCCCACACCGCATCTCCCACTTTCCTCGTAGAATTGCCTGACTGGTGTGCGCCTCCATGGAGATCCGGCACAGCAAATTAGAGGAAAGCCTGCATCCCTGCCTTAGTAGCCATGCTGCGATCTGGCAAATAAGGGCTTTCTCAGTGTTGCATGGCGGGTGGGCAGAATCTCTGTGGGACCCAGACTTTCTAGGCATCCTCTAACTTTAGTGTTCCCAAATACAGCTTGAGTGTTATGATTGTCACAAACACTGTCATATCTCAAACTCCAGATTTTGAGCACACTGGGAAATATCACAATTTACTAATGCAGGACTGGAGAACATTGAGATTGTAGGCCACCAGCCTGTGCACAAATCTGCACAGTGATGGTCTAACAAAGACCCTGTATAATTCTTGACATCTGCTTTTGTCCTGAAGTACTTTGCTTATAGATATCCCAAAACACTTCCTGCTATCTCCATATATAGAGCAGGGGTAGGAAATCTTTGGCACTCTAGATATTGTGGACTACCACAGTTACCAGAATTATGGCTGTAAGAACATTCTGGGAGATGTAGTCCATAACATCTGTGATGCAGAAGATTGTCTAACCCTGACATAGAGCAAGGGCCTGAAGCTCATATCCTCTTGCCAACTCTCGCATGCTATTGACTCATTGTAAAAATGCCTCAGTGGGATTTGAGACTTCTGAGTGGCCAAGTAGACAATGATGTCAGTTTTGCTATGTTGGCTCCCAAAAAATGATATTCACATTGAACTCTGCACAATTCAAACTTTAGTGAATAATCTTATAGGATTATAAATAAACAATCAATCACTCTGAAATGAAAGCTGAATTCCAAAAATTAAAATAGCTAAACTGGAAAATGTAACGGTGGGCACAGATTTCACACCCCAATTGTTTGCAGTTCAATATAGTTCAGAGTTTAGTGAATAAAAACCCTTTTATATGACATTCCTAGGCAAACCATTGCTTGGTTTTAAAACTGATCCAAAGTTACCCATAGATGAATTGTACCACTCTTCTTATCAGTGATAGAAAAATGTGAAAACATGTATCGTATGTGAACTTGCGATTGTCAATCCTGCTATGTGATGCTTTCTAAGGATGTTCATCAGTCCTCAATGTTATCCCTGGTCACTATTTCACATCCAGAGTATAATAACTGTTTGATAAGGGGATAGAATTACAACTTTTTCCAAAAAGTGACAGATGACTTGAATCAATGAAACACTAGCAAGCAGGTATTTGAGATCTGTCTACAATGAGAAGTTCTAAACTACTATAAATCCCTGTTCCTATGGTCTCTATTGTCTCCAGCACCAAAGGTACCACATAGACAGTACTTGTGGTTCAGTCATTTTTCACCTGCTGTCTTGTATGAAAACTCTTACTGAAATGTATTTAACTGTGAATCTGAATTCCTGAGGGCATGCCAATTAAAGCATCACTTTATAGGAACAATTAATTGAATAAATCATACTAATTAAATGATAAAATAGCACTGGGATCATAAGTGAGAATGAGGCACTGTACACTGACTTTAATACATACTGTCTTAACAATCTAATGTATAAGGCAATGCAGCCTACGTAACTGCCACTACGAAGGATACATTCTGACATTTATTACACTTTTAAAAGTGGACTTAGCAATGTTTTGACCTTTAAAGTATGGTATTTGCAAGGCAGGATGATCTAAAAAGGTTTTAATACCTTGATATATATGTGATTCATAGGCTAGCATTAAAAAATAAAAAAATATATATAAAAAGAAAAAATAATGCCTTTTTTTATTAGCTTAACAGAATTTTGGAATGACAAGCTTTCACAAGATCCCGCCTTTCTCAAGTCTATAGCATTGTGTGCGTGTGTTCGTGCATGTGTGTGTGTGTATATATATATATATATATATAAATATATATATTTATATGACAGGTAGACATTGGCTTTTATGATATAAATAAGATTGAGAGAGGGATTAAAATGCATTTGTATATTAAAACAATATTTAGTTAGCATTAAAAGATAGTTTGAATATAAGCTTAATTTATTCGTATCAATCTCCATTTGTCACTAGGAGTTGAATGGAGCAAAATGTTTCATTATGAAGCTTGATGCTGAGCCGTTGTATGGTTCAGTGCATCTACGACTGGTGAGTACAAGTTTAACCCCAACAAAATGGGTGCTATAAATATTCAGTAAAAGGTGTTTTGTCTCATAACTTGTACATCCATATACATTATGCATTGGGAAGTGACAGCTATTTTCTTTTTCATTTTCTGGAATCATTTTCTGTAGTTGCTCTTTATTCTAAGCCGACTTTCCTGAAAGTCTATACTTTAGTGAATGCCATTCCTGTGCACCGTCAAAGTTCAATTTATATTTTTGGATAACATTTTCATGTGTTCATTTTTTTATTTATTTTTTAACGGGCTGCTCCATTTTGTTTTAAATGTATGTTAAAGCAATTTGAGATTTAGCAATTGTCATAGAATCCGGCACATTCCTGGCACCTCCATGGCACAGGAGAAACAAACATTTTACAATTTTTACTCCTGCTTTCTCTATGCTGAGTGACAGCTGCAGAGCATCGAACTTATAATAAGTGATTGACAGAAGCTCGGTCAGTTCAGCCAGTGACCACCTTCTAAAGATGGGCAGAATTTCTATCACTGTGCAAAACAAGCATTTGATTTATTAATTATCGTTTAGGAGGGACAAACTAAAAGCACCCCGAGGGCCCAGGCAAGTGTCAACCAATCAAAAACATTTTGACTCATAACGTTGAGTTGATGTTGTTGAACTCCTAGCAACATAAACGTTACAGTAAGTTGCTTAGACTTCCCCTTTAGGATAACAATGTGTTTCATTGCCGGATACTATCAGTAAGATTCTTTCGTCTACACACGATCAAGAGAATAGAAATAACTAGGTCCGTTTTGTGTGCTTTATTGCAGAACATACAATTGGGGTCTCCAAGGGAGAGTCTGCACATGCTCTGTGTAAAGGTCTTCCTTACTTGCAGGGTTATTTACTAAGGTGAGACTTGCCAGGAATACAAAGTGAAATTAAATTGAATTACAAAATTGAAACCGATATAGTCGAATTAGAAAACCTCTCCAAGCCAATTCTGTTTTTGGTTTTGCTATTTTAACCTTTGCTATTTTGAGTTTTTGGCAATTTTAATTTTAGCAAATGAACTTGTCATAATTTGCTCCATTTCTTGTTATAGTATTGGAAGTAAAACAAAATAGATTAAAAAAAAATAATAATAAACTATAAATTATTTTGAATGCAATTTTATTAACAATACTTGACAGTGGGACTCTTAAATAGGGAATCAACCCAATAAAGTGGGTGTGGAAAGCTAGGTTGAAAAAACAACTGTTTGATAGTCATCCGTGTTCTCCATACTCATATTATAGGTAAAAAATGTTAAACAAAATAAAAATTGTTCTAAGCATAGCATCTCTACAAAATGAAATAACCGTTGCCCATTATCAACATTTTTTTATGTATTTATTTATCATTTATTTTATTTATTTATTTCCTGTGGATCTTTTTTTTTTTTTAATTAGTTCCAAACTAGATATAATGTTTTTTTCTAAAATTTTAAGTTATCCAGAAAAATAATCTTCTGGAATGATGTTAAAACAAAATACAAATATAACACCGCAATTGTATTTATTTATTTTTTAAAATTAAATTGAATAACTACTAATAAAATCAGACATACACAGAGCAAAAATTTAACTACTTATCTCTCTACTGTAAGTGATTTGGTTTTTATTTGAAGCCAAACGTTTCTGCCACTTTCGTGATTAAATAGGAAAGAGCAGAATTGCATACCATTTTATCTCTGCTTTCTGTTCATCATATTAATAAAAGATGGATATTTTTAGAGGGCTGCTCTCATGTGTCGTTCTCTGTCCACAGCATGAAACTGATTGCTGATAACAAGCCAGTGGAGGTGGTCCTGTTTAATCTGGAAAACATTACAAAATCTGATTGATTACACATTTAAATGATGCTCCTTTAAAAAGCCTCAAGTGTAGCTGCTGATATAGTGTATTTTGTCTGTCCCTAGCAAGAACATCTTGTCGCTGACTGTGTAAATGTGCATGCCTTCATTTTCAATTAATCAGAAGTGGTATGAGATGATAAAACCAGTGCACTTTAAGCTCTAGAAAGTTTAAGCTCAATACGTCTATACATTTGTGACCTTTAAATTCTGCTATGAGTATAAGATGTAAGGATTTAGCCTCAACGAAGCAATTGATGTTCGTCTTACAACTATAAAGCAAAAGCTATAGTTTCTAGTCTAAAGCCTGTTGATAATCCTCTTTATTCGAGTGTGCTGTTCAGATACAACTTATTCTTTGTTAAATATTCTTGCCCTGCAAAAGTCTGATATCTACTGAAAGTGAGACCTCCTACAAATGTAGCAGAATGTCCTATATAGTGTGCGTGTGTATATGTATATATATATATTTATATAAAAGGAAAACATTTTTATATATATATATATATATATATATATAATAAAAAATATATATATATATATATATGTGTATATATATATATATATATATATATATATATGTGTATATATATATATATATATATATAAAAAAAAATTTTTACTTTTACATATTTTTCTATTTATCTATCTTATTCATCATGCCATTTTGAACATATTCAATTTTGCATTTATTTATAAAGTATTTTATCAGGATGAATACGTAAAGATTTATCTCACATATCTCTTACCTTGTTGATGCTTCTTACTGCTGACAAAATAAAATCTCAGTTGATAAAATCAGTATTGGTTCTGTAATTTGCAAAGGCCATGGGTTTCATGACAATCTCTAGATTCAAGGGGGGATAAGTATAAAAAGTGTTCTGTTCTGGAAAAAGTGTTAAAAAAAAGTAGGTAGGACAATCACTATGGAAAATAGTGGAACTAGCAAAAATGTGCCAAAGGACAGCACTGGGTCTAGGGACAGTGAATCATGAGGGTATGACCAATAAAAATTTACACTTCAAAACATGGGACATATACAAGACTATGAAACATATACAAGACTATGAAAAATTTTCAAAGCTCTATAAGATCATGCAACTTAGCTAACTTTCTATATGTTAAAGGTTCCTTGACATAAAGAACAATATATTGGAATATTTATTATTATCTTCATTCAGCTGTTGTGTTTCACATCTCTGCTCTATATCAAGGGTTATTTAAAAATATTCAGCCGAAATAATAATCATGTATTTCTGTGATCAATTAACATAGCCAAGAAATAGTTTACTCACCAGGTTTTCAAATACAGTGTAGCATTTTATATTGAATTGTTGCATTTACTGATAACTCTGCAGCTTTCTTTGTCAATAGATATAGGGACACTCTAGCACCAAAATAACTATATCTTCTTAGTGTACTGCTTTTGGAGAGTAGATGCTGTCGTTCTTGGATAATGTAAAATACGGCCATTTCTAAAATAAATTACAATGTTTACATCTTCCTGAAAACATGCCTCTAGTGGCTGTCAGAGAGCAAACTACAAGAGCTAAATCACAAAACCAAAAAGGTTTATCCATCCTTGGAATGTGCTCACCCATCCGCAGTGGAGGTGGTGCTGTTTAATCTGGATAAACAAATCACTTAATTAATTTATTTATTCAAGTGCAGTCCAAGGTCCATTATATACACTGTGGTAAGTGTTTGGTAGGCAACACAAGACTTGGAATGTGCTCACCCATCCGCAGTGGAGGTGGTGTTGTTTAATCTGGATAAACCAATCACTTAATTCATTTATTCATTCAAGTGCAGTCCAAGGTCCATTATATACACTGTGGTAAGTGTTTGGTAAGCAACACAAGACTAAAAAGCCAACACTCCAGGACTTCAAATTTAGGAGGCCAGGTATAAAATTTTGCATTTATTAGTGACATTTAAGATGTTACTACTAGGACTACACCACCATATGTTCTCTGAATTAAAAAATATTCTCCAGATCGCAAATATATATTACCTACACGATCTTTCACCTGACTTGCTTTGTGGTGAACATAACTTATTCAGAGGTATAACTTTCTACTCCTGTGTAAACTACAAGACCTGCCTCCTCCTCAAGACCTTTCATTTTTGAAGGTCTTCATGCTCTGTGTTATCACACACAGCATGATGACAACAAAATGTAGCTAATGCTTCAGTACATTTAAGTTAGGACTTCTCTATGAAAATAATTGTATTGGTGGATTGTGGTCATTGCTGGACATGTGCTATACATCCTCAATGCCTCTCTATGAAAAGCATCCAGTTGGACCCATCATGCTTCATTATCTCATTGTGAGCTGAGAGATGTCGAGAGGAGACTGTACCGGTGCTACATTACAGATACGCTTTATGATTTTTTTAACTGGTACATTTTGACTTCTTACCTA
Organism: Pelobates cultripes; assembly: GCA_933207985.1. NCBI lineage: Eukaryota > Metazoa > Chordata > Amphibia > Anura > Pelobatidae > Pelobates > Pelobates cultripes. The sequence continues at coordinate 26,934,545 of OW240923.1, read as the reverse complement.
GAGTTCAACTGGCTGCTAGTTCTTGCCTTTCTGACATTCAAAAGCTCACTGCTTGAGCTAAGACCGGCAGTGCAAGGCAGAGCTAGCAGAAGCTTCTACCTCTTATTGGCATGACCAGCATCCTGCAGACCCCAGGTAAGAAGTCAAACCTTTAAAACATTAATTGCTTGCTTTGTACTTTCTGGGGACTTTGTCTCTGGTATTTCAAAAAGTGGGGCAACCAGGGGAAAATGGGACAACAGGACAGGAGCCAAATTGTCATTAGTCCCACTGGGCAACTTATGCTTATAGAAACATAGAAACAGAATGTGACGGCAGATAAGAACCATTCGGCCCATCTAGTCTGCCCAATTTTCTAAATACTTTCATTAGTCCCTAGCCTTATCTTATAGTTAGGATAGCCTTATGCCTATCCCACGCATGCTTAAACTCCTTTACTGTGTTAACCTCTACCACTTCAGCTGGAAGGCTATTCCATGCATCCACTACCCTCTCAGTAAAGTAATACTTCCTGATATTATTTTTAAACCTTTGTCCCTCTAATTTAAGACTATGTCCTCTTGTTGTGGTAGTTTTTCTTCTTTTAAATATAGTCTCCTCCTTTACTGTGTTGATTCCCTTTATATATTTAAATGTTTCTATCATATCCCCCCTGTCTCGTCTTTCCTCCAAGCTATACATGTTAAGATCCTTTAACCTTTCCTGGTAAGTTTTATCCCGCAATCCATGAACCAGTTTAGTAGCCCTTCTCTGAACCCTCTCTAAGGTATCAATATCCTTCTAAAGATACGGTCTCCAGTACTGTGTACAATACTCCAAGTGAGGTCTCACCAGTGTTCTGTACAATGGCATGAGCACTTCCCTCTTTCTACTGCTAATACCTCTCCCTATATAACCAAGCATTCTACTAGCATTTCCTGCTGCTCTATTACATTGTCTGCCTACCTTTAAGTCATCAGAAATAATCACCCCTAAATCCCTTTCCTCATATGTTGAGGTTAGGACTCTATCAAATATTCTGTACTCTGCTTTGGGTTTTTAAGTCCAAGATGCATTATCTTGCACTTATCCACATTAAATGTCAGTTGCCACAATTCTGACCATTTTTCTAGTTTACCTAAATCATTTGCCATTTGGCTTATCCCTCCTGGAACATCAACCCTGTTAAAATATCTTAGTATCATCAGCAAAAATACATACCTTACCATCAAGACCTTCTACAATATCACTAATAAAAATATTAAAGAGAATGGTCCAAGAACAGATCCCTGAGGTACCCCACTGGTGACAAGTCCAAGCTTTGAATATATTCCATTAACTATAACCCTCTGTTGTCTGTCACTCATCCACTGCCTTACCCATTCAACAATATTGGAATCCAAACTTAAAGATTGCAGTTTATTGATAAGCCTTCTATGTGCAATGGTGTCAAAAGCCTTACTGAAATCTAGGTAAGCAATGTCTACTGCACCACCCTGATCTATAATTTTAGTTACCCAATCAAAAAAATCAATAAGATTAGTTTGGCATGATCTCCCTGAAGTAAACCCATGTTGTCTCTGATCTTGAAATCCATGTGTTTTTAGATGTTCAACAATCCTATCCTTTAACATGGTTTCCATCACTTTCCCCACTACTGAAGTAAGGCTTACTGGCCTATAGTTGCCCGACTCCTCCCTATTACCTTTCTTGTAAATGGGCACAACATTCGCTAACTTCCAATCCTCTGGAACTACTCCTGTTAACAATGATTGGTTAAATAAATCTGTTAATGTTTTTTCTAGTACACCACTAAGCTCTTTTAATAGCTTTGGGTGTATTCCATCAGGTCCCATTGACTTATTTGTCTTTACTTTTGACAGTTGAAATAGAACCTCTTCCTCTGTAAACTCACATGTAATAAATGACTCATTTATCCTTTTTCTTAACTGAGGTCCCTTTATATATAGACACTGTCATCAGAGGATATTAAAGAATATGAGCCGTAAAGGCAAATTAGAACTAGTTTTTACCAGGTTAAGGTAAATCTGATGTTCTGTGACTCTCACAGTAGTGAGTAATAATCTCTTCGGAAATACACCATGCCCGATGTACTTTGATCTTTAATGTCAAAGTTATACATTATACCAAATTTTTAATAACTGGAGAATATGGTATGGTACATGAAAGCTTGGGTAAACAGAAAATATAAGAGTTTTTTCCAGTTGTCATGTTAAAAAGTCTTTGTTACTAATTCTCTAAAGTATTAACTATATTAGCCCTGCGTGAGATATGAGATAGACCCATTGAAGGGTATCATGTTGTATGATTGCAACCTGAGCCTAGAAAGCATCTATCTTTAAGCATATCAAAATTTTTATCCGCTTTCATGCACTCATTTGTACAAATTAGCATAGACGCAGCAATGCCTCCTTAAGCGTCAAGGTGTACAGAATTCCCATTTAAACACCAGGATTTTAATTTCACAGTAATATATATGATATTATTATTTTGATTTCATAATATCCGTAGCACAGTGCAACTGCTCAGATAGTGTGACATCCAATTTGAGGTACATGGTTAGAAAATAAATTTGCTTAAAATAGAAAAGTCATATATTTGGTCATAGTACATAAATTAAGCAAGTAATTGGGATGCGAAAATGCGAGCCTGGTATTCCTGTTGAGCATTTACACAATTGCAATGGGCAAGGAGTGTCAGATATATACATTTCCAGAGTTAACAGTCAAACATGAGAATCTGTCAACCCGATTGCCTGAGTTTGAATTGTGAATCATTTGTGTTATGGGGAATGCGTATGATATATTAATTGTCTTTCCTCAATTCTACATAGACTGAACATTTTAAAAATATGTCTTCCTTCTCCTGAGGTGCGGTGAGAAAAGTTAGGGAAAATAAAAGTTTATGTGTGAATTAGTAAGAACCCTAGGTTGTTCTGAAGATGTGGAATAATATGAGAGCTAAAATCACAACATATGTTATTGCTATGAACCTACTTGCTAATCATTAATGTAAGGGTAAGGTTAAGTGTCTGTGCAAGTGGTGACCATATGCATGGTGAAGGATTACAAATGCTGGTCACCATCAGTAGACAAATCATTTTGTCTAGCTGGATCTCTATGGCTTTCTAATTGTTTTTCTGTCTATTTCTATTCCAAGCAATAATGAAGTTGATACAAATTATGATGATACAGGAGTGATCTGGTGGTTGATAACTTACCATAGTTACTTTAGATTATGGCACAACTGGCAAGAACTGCCTCATCTATTCAATGTCTGATGTGACTCCACAGAAATGCCGAACATGTCCTGTGGTATCTGGAACCAAGATTTTAGCAGCAGATACTTAAAGTACTGCAAGTTGTGAGGTGGGGCCTCCATGGATTAGATTTGTTGTTCAAGTACATCCCACAGATGCTCAATCGAATTGAGCTCTGGGGAATTTGAGGCCATGGTCCTCAAACCATTCCTGAACAATTTCTGCAGTGCGTCAGGGTGCATTATCCTGCAAATAGAGGCCACTGCCATCAGGCAACACCATTGCCATAAACTGTTGTATGGGTCTGCAATAATCTCTATATATTAAATAGCATCAACATTAATGCCAGGACCTAAGGTTTCCAAGCAGAACATTGCCCAGAGCATAACAATGCCTCCACAACCCTGCCTTCTTCCAGTACTGCATCCTGCTGCCATCTCTTCCACATGTAGACAACACACACACACAGTCATCTACCTGATCTACAAGAAAATGTGATTCATCAGACCAGAAAACCTTCTTCCATTGTTCTATGGTCCAGCTCTGATGCTCAGGTTCCTATTGAAGGCACTTTTGGTGTTGGACAGGGGTCATCATGGGCACCCTGAGTAGTCTGTGGCTGTGCAGCTTCATGCACAGATAACTGATATGTAATGTTTTATGGCTGTTATGACACCTTTCTATCATAGCCAGCGTTATGTTTTACAGCAATTTGAGCTACAGTAGCTCTTCTGGGTGATCAGACTAGATGGGATAGTGCTTGCTCCTCATGTGCATCATTGGGTTTTGGGCACTGATGATCCTGACACCAGTTCACAAGTTGTTCTTTGTTTGCACCAGTTTTGGCAGGTGCTAACCACTGCAAGAAAAATAAGGGGGTGGAATGGAAAAGAGGCTGATTTTTGGGTGGCAAATAGGCAGAATAGCTTCCCATGGTGAACAAGAGGTCTGCTCAATCATGAGGGCTGGATCTCCTGCCCAATCAAAATGTAGCAAAAAATATATATTTTTTTATTCTACCAAAGAATTTCGAAAGAACCAAAATTAACTTACCTGCGCATGTCTAGTATACTTCAATGCATGGGGATACTGGGATAAACAAATCCAGAAATCAGTCGAAGCTAAGTAAAAAGTAGATTGCATTTATTTTATTTGAAAATGCAATTGTACTTGTTTCTCGGCCATCACAGTGAAATGCTAAGTTGGAAAAACATTTTGGTTCAAATGCTAATTAAATTCCATTATAAACTCTGAAATTGAAACTGACATTGTAGCTGATAATCTCTGGATGTGAAGGGGAGTTAGGCTTTTTACAGAGCGGGCGAAGGAACATATTTACTTTTTTCACTTTACAGAATATCAGTAAATTCAAGAGACATAAACAGTGACTAAACCAATATTAATCTTCATTGCTTTTTTTTTTTTTGTCTGTTTGTCTTTGTTGCTTGTGATCCCAGTTAATGATTTGTGTGAGAAGTAGAAATGCTTGCATTTTGTTATTTAAACAAGTTGATTTTGGAGGCGATGATAAAAGCTATTGTGTGTATATTACAAATTCTTGGAGCTTCTTCATCAATGCTTCAGCAGCGTATGCTTTATATCCATGAACAAAGAAAATCTTTGTGAGATGCAACATTTATAAGTTTTGTATTCACATTTCTAACATCACTTTACATTCATATTATTAACAACATGTTCTCAAGCATATATTTTTAAGATCTTTTGAGACTAAGAAACTTTTGCAATGCATTAATTCACCCACAATTTCAACCTTCCTATTAAAATTCACCAATAGATATTATATAAAATTTGCTTAAAATATGAGAAATATGGCTTACATAGTATTAAATATGAAGAAAATGAAGAAAATTTATTTTTTCTCCTTTTTGAATTTAATAATTCCTACATGAGTACAACTAATTAAATCAAACTCAGAATAGATTCACTAAGTAGTCCTGATTGCTAAAATGCACAATATGTCTAGGAATTAAATTCATTGGTAGACATTATTAAACAAATTTTGCAAGGAGTGAATTACAGGTTTTAACCCCTTAAGGACCAAACTTCTGGAATAAAAAGGAATCATGACATGTCACACATGTCATGTGTCCTTAAGGGGTTAAAGCTGAAACTTAACAAAATTTGGCATACTGATATTACAATTTTTATAGTAGTCCCATAATCCAAAATTCCTCCACAAAGTGTTTATTTGTAAAAATATAATGTCCCAGTCTATTTAACTAAGAGCATGTAGACACTTTTCATTGACCCATCTTATCATGAACCTTGGTCAAAATAGTTTATATATTATGTTTTTATACATGCTTCTATTTATTTTTATATTTTGGGGGGAAGGTGGTTATTCACAGAACACACATCTTTAACTATTGTAAACCCCATATCTGTATTCTGCTACTGTTCTCAAGTACAATGTTATCGCACATGTATACCTTTTCTCTTAATACTATCCATAATCTTGCTTCTATTCCAGTCCTTATTCCAATTTCTAATCCCACCCCCTAGGGATTCCCTCTGCTGATGTCAGTACTTGAATCAGAAGAGGGATTTCCTAGCTCGTGCAGTACAGCGCACTCTGTTTGCTGGTGTAACTTTGTAATTTTGTTTCATACATAAGCCTTTTGACTACTTTTTAAAAATAATAAAAAGCCCTTTATGAAGTTCGCCCTTTTTGTCGAACATGCAAATCATGTACCTGAAGAGTATTAATGAAGTAGTTATGGCATTGTGTTTTTTTTTAATAGATTTTTACTTTATTTGTATTTTATTTTACTTTTAGTTTTTCACTTAGTTTTTTTTCTTAAATTAAAATCTTCGTGAATGATGTTAACAGAGATTTTTATCACTCCTATCTGTTTAGTGCAGACATAAAGTTATTTGGAACCCTATCACCCATGGCCAAGCCTTGGGTTTAATATCTAGAGTGGCATTGTACATGATAGATTTTGCCCCAAAAATTAAATAAACAAATCCTAAGGGCTAAGACATGTTATCAATATGTTATTTATGGGCCTGCATTATGGCTGTTAGATAATTAGCATAGGTGTAGTCCACAACATCTGCACTACCAAAGGTTGGCTGCCCCTGATGTAGATAATTTAGCCCAATCTTAGACACACGTTTGGATATTTGTCAACTTTTTAAATAGCATTTTGGTGCACATAAACTTCAATATTTTGTAGCTCACTGATTTCACTAGCGGTTTTGTTTGTTCTGTTGACATCCTGAGCCAATAATATAGTACAAGATAATGCGTGACTGCCATGGGCAATTATATAGCTCGATATTGTGTTGGAATGTCCACTTTCCTTTCAAAGAAAATCCAGCCCATCCCCTGCAAATACAAATTTCAAGAATCATTAGGACCATTACTTAACCACCACTGACAACGTCAGTGTCAGAATTGAAGCTAGAAGTTGGAAGCGTTCCAACAGTGGAATCTTCTCACAAATAAAACGAGGTACACAGTGATGTACCCATTTACTAAATTTAATGTTAAAGCACAGGCTTAACTTCATAGAGCTAAATACTCTAGCCTTTTCTTTTTATCTTTTTTTTTTTCATCGACATGCAGATTGCTGTTACTCATGTGTGAACTTAAGTAGATTCCAAACCTGCCAAATGGAATAATTTTGGGCTGAGGCCATAAGTTTTGCTACCGGCTGCATTATTTATTCACGCATACATTATTGTCAGGACCCAGAACGCGTCTGCATAAAACGTAGAAATTATTTATGGTAACAAACACACATTAAACATTCAACCTTTTGTTGTTTGCTAGCTTTCCATCTGAAAAGTACCCCAGAGTTTCCTATCATCTATTACAAACAATCATTAATATTTTTGATTATAAAAATAATTAGAAAAATTTATTTTAATTAATAGAACCATATATCAGTTTTTTTCCTGTAACTATATGGTTGTCTTCTCCAAGTTATTAAACAGGCATGTTTAATGTTAATTTGGTATTTCACAAGTGTCTCACAAAACTAACTGTGTGGGGTTTTTTTTTCAATTCAATGTAACACAATGTAAGGTATATTTTTATGTTTAATGCCCTTAATATCGCAGTTTTTTACTGAACTAATTAAGGTAAAAATTCCTGTCCTATTGTGTTTTACACCCCACCTCCTATAGACTGCAAGCTTGTTTGGTTTTCTTGCTGGGGTTGATTGCAACACACAAGAATTTTTTGTGACCACAATTTTTAAAGGCACAGCGTAGTTTATATTTGGGTTTTTTGTAAGCTCGTTTGAGCAAGGTCCTCTTCAACTTATCATTCCTGTATGTTTTTTTGTAATTGTCCTATTTATAGTTAAATCCCCCCTCTTATAATATTGTAAAGTGCTAAGGAATCTGTTGGCGCTATAAAAATGGCGATAATAATAATAAATGTTGTTGAAAAGTATTAGAATGGTGGCAATGTGATCGCTTGACATTTAGCACACCAGCAGAGGCTTAGCAAGGGGGTAAAGCTGGGCAGATGCTTATTGATGCAGTTGTCCCTAGAGACCCGCACTCTCACTTCAGGATCACACTTCATGACCGGTGCATTGCTGCGCCAGTGCAATCTAAAACAGAGCCTCTGCAGTCTGAGTAGGGTAAATGGATTGGCGTACTGGGAAATTTCCCTGTGGGACATCTCTGGTTTGCAGCTTCTGCATTGTGGATATTAATGTTGGGGAGGCTGGTGACCTCAGGTTGGACAAGGTGAGAGATAGTGTGCAAGTGGCAGTGCCCATAGTCGTGGCTGGAAAAGCAGACACTGAGCAATATATGTGGATGAGTGGACTCTGACTATTAGATCACAAGGTTGTCAGTAGGCCTGTACACAAAGGATGTGCATGCTAAGTACACACAGATCTCTACATTCTATGACACCTATCTAATGTTTCATGCGATGTGAGGTGCAAGATGGTGGCATATTTATTATCCAGTGACTTATGGAGGCCTCACTACACCTCTGAGCATTGGCAGCTGTTAAAGTGTGGATACGTATTATATGCTTGATTGCAATGTTCCCCAGTGTTTTAATGCACATTGTCTGAACTGCATAAGATCACAAATCACATGTCCAAAATGGGTGACATCACATTTACCCATTGTGCATAGAGTGAGGAAATGCTGCTAATGTCAGTCATCCTTAAATGTCACAATGTCTTTTTCTCTCGCACAATAGGTAGGTAGAAACACCAGTGCCATAACCCATTCATTTTTTCTTCCTCATTGCACCATAGGGGTATTTAAAGCATTTACAAAGAATGTATATAGGTTTCACAAACAAATGTATCATTAATTTTGTGCTGGAAGTTTCCCAAATAAGAAAGAAAAGTGATTTTATGTGTTACTTTTATTAAGGATAAAAAATATCCTGATATCTAAATAATTATTTAAAAAAAAATACCTTATCAGATGTAGATGCATTTATTAAAATTAGCAGGTTGTGTGCATTTTGGTTGCCAAGTTGTGTTTATTTTGGTATAAAACACTATAAAATAAATATAACTATAGGACAAACACTAGTAAATTGAAATTACTATTGATAAAAAGGGGAAATGTAAAAAATATTAATAAAAATAATGGCGGGTCTTTTCTAAAAGCTAAATGCATTGGCACGTGTATTGTCAGCCATTCTAATTTTTACTTGAAATATCTTGTACAAAAGTCTCCAGATGGGTTTAAGGTTATTACACTGTGTTTGTTTGTACCAGAAAAATAAATTACTTAAATGCACAATTGGGTTATTAGATTGGAAATTAGGATGTTATTAGTCTGGAACTCATTTGACTCGTAAAATGGATGGAGAGTGTGATCTATCTATCTTTCTGTCTGTTATCTATTTGTCTGGCTCTGTCTGACTTTTTTTTATAGATCTATGTAACTATCCTTAATTTTCTTTTCAGTTGAGAATATATTTTACGTGTGTGTGTGTATGTATGTATATATACAACACACACACACAGACACACATGCACACACACACATACTCTCTCTCTCTCTCTCTCTCTCTCTCTCTCTCTGGCCAAAATAGCCTTGGAGAAAGATACATCTATTTTAAACTTGTAGGAGGCGAACGACCCCATAGGTTATAAAACTATTCTATAAGAAGTACATTTTCCATATATAATTAACATCTAATATCTGTTTATTAGCACAGACACACACTCTTTCCATTAAGCATACATAAAAACTAAAAACTAGTGATGTCCCGAACGGTTCGCCGAACGGTTCGCCACGAACGGTTTGCCACGAACGGTTCGCCGCGGACTCATCATTGAGTAAACTTTGACCCTGTACCTCACAGTCAGCAGACACATTCCAGCCAATCAGCAGCAGACCCTCCCTCCCAGGCCCTCCCACCTCCTGGACAGCATCCATTTTACATTCATTGTGAAGCTGCATTCTTAGTGAGCTGTCCAGGAGGTGGGAGGGCCTGGGATGGAGGGTCTGCTGCTGATTGGTTGGAATGTGTCTGCTGACTGTGAGGTACAGGGTCAAAGTTTACTCAATGATGAGTCCGCGGCGAACCGTTCGGCGAACCGTTCGGGACATCACTACTAAAAACACATACACTGTCTCCATCATACCGATAACTGAAACTCACATACTCTCTCAAAGCATTACATATACTTTCTCTCTCTTTCTCTCCCAGGGTGTTGTAGGTCAAGGTTTACCCCTCTATCAGATCCGGCACTAATTATGTCCTTCATTTTAGAGTGACCACTCATATTTAAAATCCATTAACAATCAAAGACATTACAATTTTTGACAAAAGATCAAATTGTGCTATATGTATCATATTGTTATCATGTAAATTCTTCTTCTTGTTACTTTGTCATCAATAAATAGATTATTTGTGTATACACGTTGTCTTTGTACATTTCTGCATCTCTTTCAAACTGGCATGCAAGAAAACGGATTGTCATATTGTGACAGATTTATGCATTGTTTCCGAGCAATGTACACATGTAATCCATTAAACAATCCTGTTTTTCTCAGAAATAACAATTTATAAAATGCTTTCATCTGAAATATAATGACTGATTTTCTTTTTACAATATAAAAGTGAGTACTTGAATTGCTAATAAGCTCAGTTTTCTAAAACTAGTTCCTTTTTCTTTCGAAAATAAGAATACTGAATTGTCTTAGTAAGAAAATAAATAAAAGTAAAACATGCATTAAAATTTCCCCTTATCTTTTATATTTTATTTATGTATGTCATAGAGATGTGCATGAAAACAACTTTTAAAAATATGGCCTGTTTTTGTAAAATAAATATGATCTGAATGACTTACGGTCCTGGCAAATTATGTTCTATTTCTTTAGCTGTAAAGCAGGTCAGCTATTTTCACCAAGGGATGCACAAGATAAGCAACAATTCTTAGGTACACTGTTGGATGGGGTCTGATAATAAACCAAGCAAACATTTCCCATACAATTACAAAATCACCAACATCCCTGTACCAAGGGCACAAGGGTTTACGAAGCTCTTACAATATAATTTGCATTTCAAAGGAAAAATCATAAATTCAAAGAACAGATGGACTTTTCCAATCTTCTTTCATCGAGAAAGGCGAATAAATGTACCCTATTCTTGGCTCACGATACTGGAACCTGACATGAACTCCTGGTGCTTTAGCCCATTCAGTTTAAAGGAACACTTTAAACTGTGCTTTAGTGTCCCTTTTACCAATTTAAAAACAGGTCCTCTCCCCCCGTGTGCCATATAAAATAATACAATAAATGTTTTACTTACTTTTTTCCAGTGTTGAGGCTGCCTTGGTGCTGCTTACCTTTCAGTCTCCCACTTCTTCAAAAAAGGCATTGCCTAATCCACTGATGTCCCAATCCAATGCTCCTCAAAGAGTTCCAGGTGCACATCCAAACCTCCCCATAGGAGAACACTGAATTAATGCTTTCCTGTGGGGTCTTCGAGTTACAGGACTGAGTTTTACTCTCTCTGTGCCGAACATGCACCTCTCCTGTCCGGTTTACACTGCAGGGTTACATGGCAGGAAAACGGCACCCAAGCCACTTGAGATGAAGTGACCTTCGTGACTTTAGGGGTCCTTTAAAGGTATACTCCAGGCACCCAGACCACTTCTGCCCATTGGAGTGATCTGGGTGCCAACTCCCTCTACCCTTAATCCTGCAACTGTAATTATTGCAGTTTTCATAAACTGCAATATGTACCTTGCAGGGTTAACCCCTCCTCCTCTACTAGACAGCCACTAGAGGGCACTTCCATGTTTATAGCACATGAAAAGTGTGCTATAGCATCACTGGACGTCCTATCGCTATGTGAGGACCTCCAGCGTTGCTGAAATCCCCGTAGGAAAGCATTGAAAGCATTTTCCAATGCTTTCCTATGGGGAGTTCTAATGTGCGTGCGCGGCATTGCCCAGCATGCGCATTAGGTCTGCCCTGCCGGCAGCCGCGCATGCTCAATAGGTCTCCCCCGCCAGATGACGTCGGCGGGGGAGGAGCGTGGGCGGACACTGACCCAGCGCTGAGGGACATCGGCGCTGGATACAGGTAAGTCACTGAAGGGGTTTTAACCCCTTCAGCAACTTGGGAGGGAGAGGGGACATGCAGTGCCAGGAAAACGGTTTGTTTTCCTGGCACTGGAGAGTCCCTTTAAGGTTTGAAGCTTCGTGCATTCAGATATTTTATTTTAGAAAAAGCGGCTTCTTGAGTAATTTTGGATTTACTGGCAGCTTTTTGGTTATGCTAAAAAGGGTAGTCAGCCCTTCTTTAATACTGGAACAAGAAAAGCACGTTCCAAATCTGTGATAATGTTGAGTAATTCACTATGAGGATACATACCATTTCCCTACAACACTCACCTGGTGTCCTAACCTTCTCCAAGTAGGCACCACATCAGTTTCACAACCCTAGGCAACTTTTCCAGCATTTCTGATGACATACACTCTTGCCGTGTCATTAAGCACACTCACTTCATGACATCAGCACACCATTGTTAACACCCACTCACATTTTAGGGGTGTGGCTATAAAGAAAACTTCCCCAGGACTATAAATACTTGAGCTTTAAATCGGTTCAGTGCCTTGTCATGGTTTCTTGTTTGGTTATCGGAGGCACATTTTTTTTCTATACTCTGACTTCTGTTTTTTGATCTTGGCTTGTCTTGACTTCTCTGTTCTCTGTATCCCTGTGTCACAATTATACTTATTTGGGGGTTCCTCTTCAAGTGTAACTGATGCGGCTCCCACTCTGCACACACCAGGGACTCTGGCGTGCTCAACTACAGGGATGAGTAGCCGAAGTCCCTGTGGCATATGGACGCGCGCTGTAGCTCTGTCCTTTGCAGCCCACATGTAGACACTCCACAACACCATAAGATCTTAGGCACACATGTGCCCAAAAGACAGCGTCTTAAAGGGGCAGAACAATCGGTTGATTCTTAAAGGGCCGAATTAATTAAACCAATAGTATGGGAAAAGTGGATACCTCACCGGTATGTATAAAGGGTGATTACAGCCAACCCTTCCTCAATGTTCCTCAACCCTTCCTCGGTGTGTACGCTTCTGTGAATCCTGTTGAAATCTGATTCGTGACCTATCTGTCTGCTATACCGTTTCTGAACCTGCGCTGCCTGCCCCTGATCTTGATTTTCCTTGACTACGAGTTTGTCTCAACCCTATCCGCTACTTCGCATTTGGTTTACTGCTGCTTCCTGGGTACCACCCGTCAAAACCACAACACCCTGCCTTTGGCTTGTTTATCAACTTAGTGTATCCCCATTTCCCTTGACCTTGGCCTGTTATTTGACATTTCTGTCTTGAGATCTTTGCAGCTCCCAGCAACCCAAAGGTCCAGTAATATGTACTACCATCTACTGTGTTTCCCGTACTTGTGTTACCTAATTCTGCATGTTGGGTTACCTATCCTGACATTCACTTGCAAGTGGGATGTCAAACATTTCTTGTTGATTTCTATCCAAGGATTATTGAATGAACCTCAGGTTAGGTATTGTTAATGTTGGATCTGTATAAGATTCTGGAAAAGCTTTTATAACAAATAATATTAAGTCTGTAATTACCCAATATGATTGAGCAGTCTAAGTACGGATCTGTTGGCTTTTTCAAATATTAATGATCATTACAGAGATTGCTTTTTCACTTTGTCACATTCTAATAGTGGGTTTCCATAATTCCTCGTTGATTTGCTTCTGTTATTAACCTACTGCTCTTCAGCTCTCTGGACTGTCCACTTAAATTGTTTTAATTAAACAAAAACCCAGTAAGAGCAATGGGGAGTCATACTGGTAAACCCACAAATGGGGGCTTTTGAGGTTAACAAGAAATCCATCCTTTAGGAATGAGTGCTCAGTGCATAAAGGTGGCAGGAAAGACAAACATTACACACTTTCACAAATAAACAAATATATGCACACAATACAGAACACGTGCTCATCCACAAATTCAGTCAGACAGGCAGTCTGTCAGTCCATCCATATGTATGCCTGTCTATCTATCTTTTTAAATGCTAATTATCAAATCTGCAATAAACCCCACATCTGGGAAATTTAAGCGATAAATCATTTTAATGACAATGCCTTTAAAATGAGTTTCAATAAACTCTGTTTTCTATTCTGATATATTCTCTCATAAAACTTACAATGTATTTGTCACAACTAATGAGGTTTAAACCATGGTGTCTCTGTGTGAAATAATGTTTATAACACAATTTATAGAAGAATTATCTATCATCCGTTCGTCTTCTAGCATTGTCAATATCAAATCACCTTTATAGAAACACTCCACAAGGAAAAAAGAAGATTCCAGCTAGGAATTCCGATGCACACCACTTTAAACAAAGGCGTTTGTTTGCTCGTAGTAAAAGTCTTTGCTTCGTTGCAGCTTTCAGTCTAAATGGAAGATGTCTGACATTTTTCTCATGTTTCTTTTCAATCAAAGGTTAAACTGAAGTTAATGCTGTACATTTTTCTTGTCAGCCCTTTTCCTGTCAGCTGTCAATTGCTTGCTATATTTTTGGTCATGCAGAGAACTTTAATCCATTTATTTTTTTATTGTTTTATTTTACAGTGAAACATACGAGTCTTATTGGTGGAGGGTAAAAGAGTTTGCAGCAAAAAAAACAAAATAGATTTCCAATATCATCCAATGAAACCGAGATTTTATTTTTCTAAATCCATGTTATATTATCTAGTTTTGCATACATGTTAAGACTATTAATAAGTAGAAATTACGTCTCCTAATATATTCATTTGATAATGGATACACTGATATTAGATATATGTTACACTGTATGTTGTGGAGGGTGGGGGCCCTAAATTAGAATAAGGGGGGGACCTATTGTCTTCCCCCTGGCTCCCACCCCTGAGCAGCGGTTTGGGGCACTAAATTAGAATAAGGGGGACCTAATGTCCTCCAACCTGGCCCCCACCCCTAAGCGGCAGGTGGGGGCCCTAAATACAAATTTAACCCCCCCAGGAGACTAGGGGTCCCCAAAACCTTAGTCACCCCTCCCCTAAAGAATTAACCCCTACCTACTCCCCTTACCCTAAAAATAATGAGGGGGAACCTTTAAAAAAGTACCTGTAAAAATAAAATAAAACTTACCACTTGATGTTTTCTTTCTTCTAAAATCTTATTTTTTTCAGCCCCAAAAAAGGCCAAATAAAAATCCATAATAACCGACACACTTAAAAAAAAAAAAAATGAGCGCAAATTTTTTTTATCCATCTTCACCCATGGAGGGCTCAGGGGTGGGACACAGACAGGAGGACATTAGGTCCCCCCCTTAATATAATTTAGGGCCCCCACCCACTGCTCAGGGGTGGGGGACATTAGGCCCCCCCAATTTTTATTTAGGGCCCCCACCCACCGCTTAGGGGTGGGAACCAAGCGGGAGGACATTAAGTCCCCCCAATTTATATTTAGGGCCCCCACCCACCACTCAGGGGTGGGAGCCAGGGGGGAGGACATTAGGTCCCCTCCCAATTTTTATTTAGGGCCCCCACCCCCTACTCAGGGGTGGGGGCAAGGCGGGAGGACATTAGGTTCCCCCCCAATTGGTATTTAGGGCCCCCACCCACTGCTCAGGGGTGGGGGACAGAGGGGAGGACATTAGCCCCCCCCAATTTTTATTTAGGGCCCCCACCCACCGCTTAGGGGGAGCCAAGGGGGAGGACATTAAGTCCCCCCCAATTTATATTTAGGGCCCCCACCCACCATTCAGGGGTGGGAGCAAGGGGGAGGACATTAGGTCCCCCCCCCCAATTTTTATTTAGGGCCCCCACCCACCGCTCAGGAGAGGGCGTGGGGGAGGACAATAGGTCCCCCCCCATTATTTTACTTTAGGGCCCCCACCCGCTGCTCAGGGGTGGGGGCAAGGCAGGAGGACAACAAGTCCCCCCTTATTGGTATTTGGGGGGGAATAGGTCCGCCCTTTAGATTAAAAGCCCCCACTCACATGTCACGAGTGGGGGCTCTGGAGGGGGCCCCGGTGTTACAAAATGCCTTTTGTAACTGTTCCATTAAATTACAAATTGCCATGCTTCCCTGAATTATGGAGGAGCCTATTTGCCAGCCTCCTCCCCCATGACCATGGACCGGGTGTGTATGGCCCTTTAAGAACAGTCTGTGAGCATATTGGGGCTTATGGACTTTTTATGGGACTGGTGCTGGCCCTTTAAGCACATTTTTGGGACATAGAGAAAATTGGGACAATGCCCCTTTAAGACGGTGTCCCCAGACTTCTTTGGGACACGGCCCCTTTAAGCCTGTGTCCCCCGTGTCCCCAGACCTGGTTAAAACCCTTTGTTCCTGGATATTTCCCACTTGGTTCAGTAAATGGGGCTTACTGAACCAAGTACCACACAGGAGGAACACCCAGAAGTGGAAGTGTGCAGGCAATTTACCTCCTAGGCTGGGAGCCTGCTGTAGGTAAATTGCTGAACGCAGGGTGGCCGCGGCTCACGCAAACAAACACGTGGCCGCGCCATCTTTATTCATTCAAATACGGTCAGCGGTGTGTGCAGCCAAATTCATGGAACTAAAATCGGCTGCACATTTCCGCGAACACCGCTGACCTGTACCTTCTCCCATACTGAACTTTCAGCCGCAGAGACTAAGTCCCATTCAGCGATGGGACTTAGTCATTTTTTCAGCCTGAAATAGACCGACCGCACAGCCCATTATGTGTACCATAATTATATCACAGGCAGAGGGGAGGATTTTGTGGGAGTGAATGGGTGTGGTTTTACTGTATGCTACGTGCTTTATTGGTTATTTTACAAAACCCTGTGGGCGGTACTGTATTTGGAAAACCTGCATAAAAGAAGACCCTTTGGTGCCAAGTAATACAGTTCTACTTCACCCTCAACACGTAGTCTTGTCTCGTGATTGGAGGGGACAGCTGTACTCACACTGGGGATTGCTATGCTCTGCATACTCCCCTGAGCTTTAATCACTTAGCTCTTTTAAGAGCTTGTTCCTGATTAGAGATGTCGCGAACCGTCCGCGAACTTCTCACGAACAGTTCGCCACGGTTCGCCACGAACTGTTCGTGGCGAACTCCGGTCAGCTGACACATCCCGGCCAATCTCCGGCAGACCCTCCCACCTCCTGGACAGCATCCATGTTGAAGCTGCCTTCAACATGGATGCTGTCCAGGAAGTAGGAGGGTCTGGGAGGGAGGGTCTGCCGGAGATTGGCCGGGATGTGTCAGCTGACCGGAGTTCACCACAAACGTTCATGGCGAACCGCAGCGAACCGTTCGCGAGAAGTTCGCGGACGGTTCGCGACATCTCTATTCCTGATGCGCTCTCCTGGAGAAGAGGTCTTCCCCACATGGTCCTGGAGGACAGAAGCTGATCCAGGGTGGACAGAAGACGGCAAGACTCCAGTTAAGCTACAGCGGTTGTGGAGTCTGCGGTGGTTGTGGTGTCTGGTGCGGTGCTTGTGGTCCTCGACGCAAGCTAGGAAGCGTCCATCAATGGAAGGTACTCGTTCAGAGTACGGGAGTCACATGCTGCATTAGTAGGCATGGCTGTGATGGCTTCTAAGTACACACGAGTCAAACGCTTGTTGATTGGCTGTCCTGTAGCTTTTCAAAACGCGCCATTAAATCGCCGAACACCGAACTCGAACTCGAACTGTTACTGAAATGTCCAGGCTCGGGTTCGGGGTCAAAAAATCTTAATGTTCGGTACGAACCCGAACTTTCTAGGAGCACTGGATACAATACATCACAAAATTAAAGTGGAACAATATAATTAGCAAAAACTGATAAAGACTTAAGGAATATATTACAAGTCAGTATGTGTTGAAGAGGAGATCAATGCCTCAATTAGATTATTTTCTATAACACAGTGTATATTCCAATATACAATACAAAATGCCACAATACCTACTAATATAGAAAATTATTATAGAGATGCAGATATCGTGTATATGTAGGTAAACAAATGAAGACTCTGTGATGAAAGACATTCAAGAAAATAAATCTGACTTTGGATAATATAATTACATGCAGTGATTGTCTTAATAAATGTCTGAGAATTCTTAATTAAGCATTTCCTTAATATCTTAACATTGCAAAGTCTCCAGCTTTTAAATATATTCATACCATCTGTCTTATGCAGTCAACAGGTAAACAATTGCGCGGTAGGTTACTCACTATCAAATCCCAGTCGTCACAAACAGCTTGTTGTGTCTAACATCTTATTTAACTGGCTTTGGATAATTCATAACTGAAAGTTCAAGGAAATGTGCTTTTAAACGTGTCTTGTTTTGATAGTCTTCAAGCGATTGGAAGGAGAAGACTATTTTAATAATGGTGTAAGACAGTCCATTCAGGATAATTTGTTTTAGGTTGAAATGTGTTGTTTGTTTTTGTAAGTATGGTTCTAAGATCTACTCGGAAAGCTGGATAAGCCATTCTAAATTTCTTCCAGATGTCAAGTTGTAAAGACTGAGACAAAGCTAAATTATAGTAAATTGTTTTAAAATTAGCCTAACTGAACAGAAAGCAGAACATGTGTAATAAGCTCTTAAAATATGCATAATTTTTTCTGGCTTTAATCTGACTCAGTTGTTCTTCTATTGTACTACTGGTGTTGTTGAAATTATACTTTGAATACAAAAAAATAGCATTATTGGTCTTCTTTTTTTATATTTAGTTAATACCAAAAATTGGTTGTTGTCTGTTAAACGTCAACACAATTATCAATGGTTCCAGGTCATGGGTGTTATTAATATTATACAACTTTTAGAATTTTGTAAAGTTCAAACCACCACCACTATTTTAAACTCATAAAAAAATATTTAACTGCACACCTACTCCACTGCTATCCTGAACACTGTAATATGCATTATACAGACTTTTTGGTTTGTGAAAGCAAATGCTGCATGGTCCTTGCAGTTTGACACATCTTAAGACTGTTTCAAATTACAGTGATGGGCAGTTTGTAACTCCTAAAGTATTGCCTTATCTATGATAGAATAAATAATTTAATCTAACATTCATGTAAGATCTTCAGGAGAAAAACAGTCCATGACTTACTTATATTTTTGCCGACTGCTATGTAATAAGCCTTGTAAAAGTATTTTTTCCTCAGTAGGAAAAGTGTTTTAAGGAGCAGTAAAAGGAATGACACATGACCTAAATATTCCGTCATGATTCCCTTTTATTCCAGAAGTGGTGTCCTTAAGGGGTTAACAATGATATGTTTAGTAAGAGTGTAATGGCACCTGTCCGATTGACACAGCCGATTGATATTGATACTTTAGAGAGAGTTCAGAGAAGGGCTACTAAACTGGTTCATGGATTGCGGGATAAAACTTACCAGGAAAGGTTAAAGGATCTTAACATGTATAGCTTGGAGGAAAGACGAGACAGGGGAATATGATAGAAACATTTAAATATATAAAGGGAATCAACACAGTAAAGGAGGAGACTATATTTAAAAGAAGAAAAACTACCACAACAAGAGGACATAGTCTTAAATTAGAGGGACAAAGGTTTAAAAATAATATCAGGAAGTATTACTTTACTGAGAGGGTAGTGGATGCATGGAATAGCCTTCCAGCTGAAGTGGTAGAGGTTAACACAGTAAAGGAGTTTAAGCATGCGTGGGATAGGCATAAGGCTATCCTAACTATAAGATAAGACTAGGGACTAATGAAAGTATTTAGAAAATTGGGCAGACTAGATGGGCCGAATGGTTCTCATCTGCCGTCACATTCTATGTTTCTATGTTTCTATGTTTCCTTACATCTTTAATGAGTCAAAGTTGACATACTCGCAATCATTCAAGTGATATTAACGGCGCACGCAAAAACATGCCTGCTGTCTTGTGCCATTCTGGAACTATTTTGGTTGCTATTTGCTCTAATCTGGTGTCCGTGACACTGAGACGTCCTGCGTAATTTCTGACATGGATACTCCTGGGTCAATCCTGTGATGTTCTTCAACTTCACATGAGTGGTGCAGGCCATTCACAAGAATCGTTAGGGTTATTTAAACCCCTCCTTGCCTGGTGATGTTCTGTGATGACCTGTTGTGATTTCCCTTGCAGTGGTATGAAAGTGAGTTACACTTTGCTATCACTGATCGCTGGTTTCTCTAATTTTGCCTTGTCTTCTCTTTTCTACCTTCTGCCTTACCTTGGCTTTGTCTCTCATTAATGTGTACCTCTGCAATCCTTGACTTCATGGAGTATTTTAACATTGCTATTTATCTTTGTTATATTAGGTTAAGCCTGGTGACCTCAACGGACTGGTAGTGTGTCTTTCTCTCTTCTACTTGTGTGGTGTGATTTAATTTTGTGTGTTGGCTATTTCCTAACCTGTATAGTTTTACATAGACATATATATGATAATTAATCTTTTTTGGAGTTAAATGTGGTAGAATCCTACCCCACACTAGTTGAATAGGTGGATTTCAATACTAGAGAGCTTAAATGTTACACCATCTACATCTAGCAGTGTTTATGATAGAGCCATATTCTTTAGTGGTCTCAGCTTTGCAATATCTATATAACCGTAAAGAAACATTTTATAGTTAGAAGTGCAAGTTTCTCTTGCCCTCATCCTTGCAGTAACTGCTATGGAAGTAATTATTATAGTGAAGATTTCGGGGGTGGTAACTATTACATGCACCAATGTCTGCAGTAGTTGTGTGTTTGGGCTAACTTTATCACCCCATGATGCTTTGGGAATGCTCATACATCTCCGTAGACATATCGTACTAACACATATGCACTCAGACATTCCTTCTACAGTAACATACACATGCATATGGCACTATGGAGATTAGATTCATTTACATGATATGCCCTGACTGTGCCAGGACAGCCAGATGTACATGTAAAATGAAAAATGGTTCATAATCAAACTGAAAAAGCTAAAGCTATATCTATCTGGGTTTTACATGCCTCATGTGACAGTTCTGCTTAAGGAAGGTCATATTTTTTATTATATTTATTAACTGACATTCAAACTAATGATATTCGCGATGTTTTCCCGAAGAAAGTTAAAATGTGACCTAAAAGATAATTTCATGTAATATCTTGCTGGATTTCTTAATTAGCTTAAGTAGTGGTTTCAAATGAAATATGATGTCCTATTTTTCTTTACAGAATTAATTGTTTGAAGCAACCTCAATCAACAACTATATTCTTTTTGTCTAAGTTCTGCAGTTTCTTGAATTGGTATCCTCCAGTTTTTTCTCACCATTCATTCTAAATCAGAAAACTTTAATCCAAGCTCCGTACATCTGGTTAACTTACACCAACGTGTTTGTATGGCAGACGCATTTTACATTTTTTACACTACACTTCAAAATTTCGAACACCATTTTCCTAATCTTCTTTTGTCATCCGTTTCTGTGCCTTTTAGAAACTCAATTTAAATTTAGCGACTTATACTCTATTTGAAGACTTAGACAGTACTGCATCTATTTATTTCATTCAGACATAAAACAAAACTAACATCAGTCTGGACATGGACAAACAACAGATAATCAGATACAGACAGTCAGTCAACATAGGAATATCTACCATAAAAACACAAAATCTGACTGATGGCTTGTTGTATATATTTTTTCTCTGTGTGTAGATATGATATGTTAGTCCTTTGCAAGAAGAACATAGCACACTGTCAGGGTTGAAGAATTGTTAATCTTATACACATCTGTGTAGTTCCAGCTCTGATGAATAACCCGCACCTATGGAGAAAAAAATACAAGTTATCCTGAATGAAAAACTTTTTTTTAAATTTATTTTTTATTTTTTTTCCCTTTAGAATGGTTTGATTTTTTCAGATGGCAAATGAACATTTTCCATCAGCATAGAAACCCCAGAGTGTTAATGTAATTTCCAACAGCTAAATCAAAGACTTCATAAACTCACCTGTTCCTATCACTCATATTCAGTGGAATGGCTTCTACAAAGACATTAATAAAAATGACATATGACATATTTTCTCAAGTGGAAAACGAGGATTGTTTTGAAACCTTAGCTTAGTTAATTCATATGTTTCATTTTTTTTTCCCACTTTTTTCTTCTTCTTCTTCTTCTTCCTTTGACAATAAGAAAGTCATATTTTACCCAGTTGCAGATAAAATCAGATTTCATAGAGTTCCTTATGGTGAATTTATAAAAGTCAAGAAGGATGGATATATCACAATAAGCTTTGATACACTGCTGTTCGTTGGGAACACAATATTTACACCATCTTGTCAAGTAATGAAAGATGTGGTTAGAAGAGCAAATTTTGGATGCGTTGACACGGAAGGAGCAATAAATAATGTACAGTTACAATAGAGATGCTTTTAAAAGAACAAAAAGAAAGAGACAATTGACATATGTAACGTAACAATGAACAGAGGTGCAATGGACGGGAAACAATAGAAGTAATTTGTAATGTGTGATGGAGACCAGTCTGGCTGTGGTTTAGTTGCTCAAATAATTTTGCTGTCAGATCCTATGCATAGCAACTACTCTCCCTCTGAAAAAAAGATGATTGTCTTTGAGAGCGCCCACCTGATGTGGCCTTGAATGATCTATCACAATACATAGAATAAGAAAACTGCAACAGAAGGAACTCGAAACAAGACCTAGGTTCATCAACTCAACATTGGATTAAACATAATCAGATGCAAGGCAAGTCTATAAAAAATAAGGATACATTAAACAGGGTTAGCAAAATTATTTCAGGAAAAAGCTGAAATGTACTACCGATAAGGAGAAACTGGAGAAAAATTGAGTTTTAGGTTGTTTTTTTTAACTCTAATTTTAGTTTTTTTTTTTTTTTTTACAGAGATTGCAATTTGTCACTGCTGCATCATGAGTGATGAGAGAATTATATTACAGTTCTCCAACATTCTACCTGAAGAAAACACTTCTGAGTTAAAGGTTACATTATTCCCCTATAGTACTTTGCCCTTGAGCTTCTACAGATTTTGTACAAGCCCTGTCTGTGCCACAAAGTCAGATATGCAAGTAAAATGATAAAATATAAATGGTTGTACATTTTAACAACACAAACAAACAAATCATAGTTGACGTTTAGTAAGTTTTGGGTTTTGTAAATAACAACAACACACAACTGTTCCTTTCTTATATACAAGAGCCACATAGTTTAATTGTATCTATGATTACAAGTTATTGAAAATATGTGGAGTACATTTATAGAAAATAGTACTGGAGGAGAGTACAAATAATGTACAAGGCATGATAATGTCTTTGTTATAGATACGCCTAGGTCATAAGTCATTCCGCAATCTGTCACTTCCTTTCTCATCATTAAGCGCCAGTTCTTGGCAGGCATATGAACAATGGTTTAATTTGAAGAACAAAATTATCAAACACAGTCAAGCCTTAATCTTCAACAATGTCAATGTTATTGTTTCAAGTCTTTCAGTATTCTGTTTAAAAAAAAAATAAAAAAAAAATAAATACAGGAAGGTGTTATATAATTTAAAATAGTAGATGGTTATATTAAATTCATAATTAAGGTGAATGGTTGAGCATAATAAAAACACATATGCACTAGATTGCAACATCTAATGAAAGACAGAGGATTTGAAAATAAAATTATTGAAATTGGAACGATGTTGGCACAAGTTAAATATGTCTATTTCCAAATCTTTTATTGTCATATGTACTCTAGTGTTACGTCTCTGCAAACATGTTTGTGACTCTATGCACGGCAAAAATAAAGAATGTAAAAAAAAAAATGTTTATTTACAGATGACAAAGGATGGTGTTCACCTTAATAATATTGAGCTGGATATTTTTAATATTGGTTTGCAGGCAGGATTAGACCTAGCGCTGATTTTGAGAAGGCACAATACAGTTTCCACGTAGACTGACATGGGTGCTGTGTCGCAGCGGTGGGGATGCTCTGGCCAGTGCAGTTAAAGGATATCAACTTGTCCATTTGGAACTTTGGGAACTGCTGTCTGCAAGTTAGGCCGATGACAAGGGTAGATTGCTGCAGGCTCTTAGACTCTGTTATAGTTATATACTTTTCTGTTGGTTATTCCCCCAACAGCTTACAGGTTATGCATTGTATTGTGCTGGCTGGGTAGAGTTCAAGTTGAAGGAATTTATAAATAAAGCTGTGGCGGTTGCCCTTTATATCATGCTCTATGTCCAGTGTGTTTATGTGGGCTGCAAGTAATTGGGATTTTGGGTATGCAGTCGTGAAAACAGCTGATTTGGAAAAAATACCCAACTCAAATATAGTCACAGTTTGAGTATTTTAGCATTAATGATGCTATTTCTTTTTCAATTCAGTTGCCCACTTCCCGGGCAGACGTGCCTATTACGGGTGTTGCTAATGAAGAAAATTGTGTCCCTGCTCATGGCCTCCTTCAAGGCCTGCCTATGCATGCTATACCTCCCAATATTGCTAGATAATGACTGATTCCCACAGCCGTAATTGTGATAGCTGCTGCTCGATTTGATGAGAGTAGACAGTAAACTTCCACTGTTAGTCAACTTTTGTCAACTTCAAGCTCGTCCACAAGACAAAGTAGTCTTTAAATTGTCTTATGATATATTTGGATTGCATTGTAATTTAAGTAAAACTCCAATACAGTCAGCATGAGGATTTGATAACATCGTCAAGCGTATACAATAAATTGAGAATTGCAAGTGAATTGAAAGTGGATTTCCAATTTAAGGTCGAAGTATCCATACTGGAAACATAGCTGAATTTTATGGATTTGGCTATTTTGGCCTTAAATTGATATAGCTTTATCAAATGCTCAGAAATTACAGAGCCACTTTAAATATAACTGAATCTGTTCACTAAATCAGTGCTCCTCAACCCTCTCCTCAAGACACACATAGAATTCCAGGATTTAAGAATTATACAGGTGTTTAGAAAAAACAAACCTTCAGAGTCTAAGGCAGACATAGGCAACCTTCGGCACTCCAGATGTTGTGGACTACATCCCTCATAATGCTGGCAAAGCATCATGGGAGGTGTAGTCCAAAACATCTGCAGTGCCGAATGTTGCCTATGCCTGGTCTAAGGTGTGGGGTTTTTTTTTTAACACCTTAGACACACCTGAGTAATCCCTAAATCCTGGACTGCTAGGTGTGTCTTGAGAAGAGGGTTAAGAAGCACTACACTACACAATATGGGTGTATTGTCAAGAATTGGAAGTGAACTTTTAAATTTTAGTACCAAATAGCCAACAAGTCAGTTATAAATAAAATTTCAGTATTTTGGCCTGCATTAAAAAATCTTGTTGAATCTCTTATATTTCATAATCAAGTGAAAATCCTTTATAGCCTTTCAAAATTTAGGACAAAATGGATTAAATGTTGGGGGAAAAGGGGGGTGGCTTTTATGAATTTTACCCCATTATGTAAAAACATTTGTAAGTCACAGTCACATATAGCTTGGATTAACTTTGTCATGTAAAGTTCTGTTTCTTTTAAATGTGTTGAACAAAACTGTGGTCCAGGCACTCAGGATTTAATTAAACAGCAGATGTATTAGGAAAATGTGCAACGTTTTGATCTCGAAGCTTGACTTGAGAAAGATCTCTTCGAGATTGAAACATTGCACTTTTCCCTAATAAATCTGCTGTTTAATTGAATCCTGAGTGCCTGGACCACAGTTTTGTTCAAACCATTGCAGTGGGGGCAGCCAACCCCAGGATTTCAATGAGAGTGCGGTATTCCTCCTTTTTTCCAATACATTTTTAATGTATGACATATTTAGTCAAAGACATCACAATACAACAGATTTATGCAAATATTGCCTTTAAATGGTTCATCTGAATCAAATGCCTTTTAATCCACACTCGGACATATAATTTATTCGGGATATAGCTGGGGAGCTATGGGGATGGGGAGTTACAGCCAGATATACACTGTTTTAAAAAGAGGAGAAACAGGATGTATTAGTGTCGCAAACAGTTTTGTGACATTTTTTGTCTTTTTGGGGGAAAAAAAATTTTGTGCATAATTTTTTAAACCTGTCAGTTTTGTTCATTCGTTGCTTCTTTTGTGCCCTGTCATTTTTTAATGTACACAATTTCTTTCAGTGACACAATGGATTTATCAGTCTTTCTTTCACTTTTTTCTGCCCAAAAAAATAGTTCTTTCAAACTTTTCTTTTTAATACAACTCTAAATTTGGTTGACTATTTTGAAAGACATTTTTCTGTGAAAAATGAAGACATTTATGCAATACCACCACTTTTAAGACAATTTTTATAACAATTTAAAAAATATAAACAAATTAAAATAAAAAAATAAGATACCTTGTTTCGCACACACAGTTTTTCTGTTTTACCTCCTCCCTCAATGCTCTCTCTATGCTGACTGAAGGATCAAAAGACAGAGCTAAGAGAGCTAAACCGAGGTCATTCAGCCCTAGGACAAGGTGTGGATTTCAACATTTAATTATTATTTTTCAGACCTCACATTCACAAATATTTTAAATATAGGGATATGCTTACATAATTTAAAAATCCTGCTAGTTTCATTCTTCACATGTTTAACACTTTAAAAAATGTCTATAAAGCAAATTATATTTGATGGAAAAAGTTGAACATCTTAAATTGGAAAAAGTTCTTTGTTTTAACTTTTTTTCACCTTAATAATGGATATTTCTCTGACAGTGAATAATTTTTCATGAAATGGCTATCTGCCTGTCTATTGTCCATTTTTCTTAGTTTCAATCAATTCATTAAAGATTCTATTCTTTTTTTTTTGTATTTTATAACAACGTTCAATATTAGACATTTTCAAGTAGCAATCTTGTCAGTTGAGATCATCAAGTGATTACAATATTAAAATATATACGGAATTAAACTTTATGAAAAATCACTTATACTTAGGGTTAAGATTTTTTTAATGGACTTCAGGCATTAGAGAGACTTAGTGTTAGGCTTTCAAATTAATGGGTCACTGTGCAACATTTTAGTCTTCAGAGCTAGATAAGATTAATGCCTGCTTGTATAGCAAATTCAATGGCTCATTTAATTTCATATGAATGTTTAAAGTTAAATTGCTTTTGGATTAATTCTAAACTCATTATTCATTTTAACGTCTGAGAGAAGTTTCATTTTTCTTTTCTTTTATTTAATCATGGCTTACATTGCTGGTACAGAATTAAATAAAAACATAATGTCTTTATAAAATTAAAAAAAAACAGTTTTCTAAACTTTTTTAGTGTATGGTCAATTTTTTAAACACAGCTAATTTTAATGAAATAAAACGAAGAAGGAAAACAAAAATAGCTTGATGCAGTTGGAAAACAAAGGGAAATAGTTTTGCATGTCAAACAACACCTCAAACCCCAATTTTATTTCCTTTCTTTTTCATATTCAGTAGTTTAGTTAATTACTCCCTCCGTAGGATAAATGATTAGCAGTCATTTGCTATGTTTGTTCCTAGATTGTAATTTGTAACACCTGCAGTACTTGAAAAATGTACATTCTGAATTTCATTATGTCCATTAAGTATATTAAACAATTTTTCTCTGTCTGTTCCATGGCTAAATCCAAATTTTGTCTTGTCTTTTCAAGTGATTTATACATTGAGCAAAGTTATAAAGTACTCAGAGAAATAAACTTAGCGTTAAACGTGCTCACAATGCAATGTGATGAGATATCATCCTAACATAAATAAATCAATTGTTCTTTACAGAAGACTGGATGAATACCCAGCAGGGGCAGTTAGCAGCATTAGTATTATCGAGCAATTAAATTAAACTAGATATGTCACTTTTTGTGGCCCCTATCCAAATGAAAGAACTATCTGCCTCGTTTCTCTCTCCTGACCTTCCCTGTAATTTCAATAGATTCAGAAAGAAATTGAATCCCCCTGAATTTAACCATTGAATCTCAGAGATCTGGTCCTGCTCCCCCCTGTTTTGCCCCTACGCTGAAGTTGTGGGATTTAAGTCATCTGATTGGGGTCCAGTTTTCTGCTAAGTGCAAATCTATGGTATGTTGCTTTGTAGACATAGCATTCTTCAAAGATTCACTCTACAGTTGGCATAGGACTTTATTGCCAATGTTAATTAATCATCAATAGTAGCTACTTCTAAAGAACTGTGGGTTTGACCTACATTGAATAACTATCCATGTTGTTAAAAAATGAAGTAAAGGAATTCAGTAATTTCTCATATATTACATAGACACCCACACAGATAGGACTTCAAAATCTTACAACCTCAGCCAGTCATCTGGTATCTAGGCAAGATATACAATTTGTAGACTTGAAGTGTATATCTGCATCACCAAATCACATGTTTTGGTGACCTATTGTGGCAAACGTGCCTGTGGCACAAGCTCTAGAGGAGCCTGCTAGCTAGCCTCCTGCCCAAGGACTATGGTCCATATCCAAAGACCCTGTTTGAGGGTTGAACCATTAGCAGCTTTCCCTGGTTTCCCCTGGTTCGGCACTTTCCCTTCATTCGAATCCAACTGAACGCTGGCTCCCTGGTGGCCGATTGCATGAAGAAACCCACACATTGTCCTCAGGGCTACTTAGCCATGATCGTCATGGAACTAAATTCAGCATGAGGACTTTGTGCAAATGTTATGGAACTGTGATCGTGTGGCTCCCGGACAACCTGGTCCCGGATTTTGAATGACTTTACAACCCTGCAGGAGAGAGCTTTTTGGATGGAAGGTGCCTGAGACTAAGGGGCACAAACGCTACCTAAGAGCCAGCTGGAGCACATTATATTTCGAATGCAGAAGCTCCTGCAAGTTGACCTGCCAAAGCACCAAACACCCTGGAACTGTTTTGGGCATAGGATCCCATGTGTGGCCGGTCACAGTGGTGTTTCCCTTACACTGCATGGATCTGAGCACTATTCAGAGAACTTGGGTGCTCAGATCAGGGCTATTTGGGGGTCGTATTATTTGTGGGGTTATTTTTTTTTTTTTTATGATATTTTGGGGTATTTGTATATTTTATATGTTTATGTTTGCCTCTCTGTTCCTGGGAGATAAATAGCTTACCGGTCTTTAACCCAATTATCTCCCAGGCACAGATATTTATGGGATGGGCTTGTCTTGCATTGAATGGAGATCCCATGCTGGAGGATGTGTAGAAAAGCATTGCAACTTGACCATAATAAACCAGCTCCATTACACTAGTTCCTTTACACTGGAGGATGGTTACTGGTTTTCTTATTTGCTTAAACAAAAATCTTCAGGTGGAAGGGGTTTTCAATCACAATTTTTTCCCCACCATAACCTTTTTGGATTTTGCTTCCCAAGCACTACCAAGCCTCAATAAGCAAACCAGTAACCAACCTCATGCTGATGATTTGCATTAACAATAAAACAGCTGTCCATGAGTGGTTCACTGGGTTTGCATCTTTTCCTACATTGTGTTTCATAGCTATTGTATACAGCAAACACAGACTCAAAGGAATCCATGTTTAAAATGGAATGAAGCAAAAATTTGATTAGTTGTTAAACTAATTTGCATATGCCCACCCAGAATTCTTTGCGTTAGTAACATCACTGCAGATTTATGATTTCTGTGGAAAAAGCAAGTCTTATGGCTTGACTGGTGTGCAGATTTTTGTTTAACATTGTATTAACTATCCACAGACTACAGGTGGAAGGGGTTTTCAATTGCAATTTTTTCCCCACCATAACCTTTTTGGTTTTTGCTTCCTATACGCAGGTACTTTTTGCTTGTAACGATACAACATAGGCGTGCGCAACCTATTGCATTAGGGTGTGCACCCTAAAGCACAAACACACGCCACCTGTTTATGTATATATGTATATATGTGTGTGTGTGTGCTGTTAGCGTGCTGTGTGAGGGTGGTGTGGGTGCTGGTAGTGTCAGGGTGCTGTGTGTGTGTGTGTTTGCAAGGGTGCTGTTAGTGTATTTTGTGTGTGAGGTTGCTTTATGTGTGCTGTGTGTGTGAGGGTGTTGTATCTGTGTAGGTGCTGTGTGTGTGTGGGTGCTGTTTTTGTGCTGTGTGTGTGAGGGTGCTGTATTTTTGTAAGGGTGCTGTGTGTGTGTGTGTTTGTGAGGGTGCTGTTAGTGTACTGTGTGTGTGAGGGTGCTGTATGTGTGCTGTGTGTGTGAGGGTGTTGTATGTGTGTAGGTGCTGTGTGTGTGTGGGTGCTGTTTTTGTGCTGTGTGTGTGAGGGTGCTGTTTGTGTGCTGTGTGTGTGAGGGTGCTGTATATGTGTAGGTGCTGTGTGTGTGGGTGCTGTTTGTGTGCTGTATGTGTGTGGGTGCTGTGTGTGTGATGGTGCTGTATGTGTGCTGTGTGTGGGTGCTCTTTATGTGCTGTGTGTGTGAGGGTGCTGTATGTGTTTGTGTGCTTTATGTTTGGGTGATTGTAGGGGTGGAGGTGGGGGCAGATTAGTAAATAGCCCCCTCCCCTCTTACCTTATGTAGGGAGGGGGGACTGTGCTGCTGCCATCCCTGGTGGTCCAGTCGAGAATGAACTCTAGCCTGCGGGGCTAGAGTTCACTCTCGCACGATCTGAGCGTTGCCGCGGTGGAGCTGCTGGCTAGAGCTCCCCGGGTCTTCTCCTGCCTCCCTCCATGCTACTGTGGTCCGGTGAGGTAGATCTTTGATCTCCCCACCGGCCCATGGAGGCTTAGAGCAGAGCCGGTGCTCGTATAGCGCCGGCTCTGTATGAGCCAACAGGGGAGATCCTGAGATCTCCCCTGCCGGTCTCAATCCATAGGCGTGCCGCGGGGATTAGGGTGTGCCCAGGCACACCTGGCACACCCCGTGCGCATGCCTATGCGATACAATAGCAGAATTTATCTGTAAAACCACTCAGAATCAGCCAAAATTTGACCCCTGGGTTGTATTTTATTGTTTACTGAAGATGCGTCATGCTTACTGCCATGACACATCTTCCTGCACTTCTGCACCTCATCATGTGCCTGCTAGGACTACATAGCTATACATTCACTATAGTTGCTACATAACTTTACAGTCACTAGCCATACACTGATCAGCCACAACATATAAACTACATGGCTAATATCATGATAAATAAATAGCTATATTTAGGAAGAAATCCTCATATAGTAAAATCTTGAGATAAGAGTAGCCGATAATAACCACCGTGCCACTACTACAATTAGTAACCACCACCAAAGGTTACAAAAATGAATATATATAGAAGGTGCTTGTTTGAAATTAATCAAAAAAGTATGTACTGGACTCAGTGGAAATATCAAGTAACAGGGATCTTGAGTGTGTCCTTATGAAATACAAATGTATCAGCTGATCGGACCTAAACCTCCTATATAATAAGGCAGGTAGTGTCCACCAGCTTCAAATTGGTTAATATAGTAAAGATCTTATATATATAAGAATCAATACCACAGATACAAATGTCTAACATACCCCTATAAAGAAGGTATACCTTCTTTATAGGGGTATGTTAGACATTTGTATCTGTGGTCCAGTACATACTTTTTTGATTAATTTCAAACAAGCACCTTCTATATATGGCTAATATCATGTAGGTCACCAACATACTGCCAAAACAGCTCTGATGCATCAAGGACTCCACGAGTTCTTTGGTATCTGACAACAAGACATTAGCAGCAGATCCTTTAAGTCCTACAAGTTTCATGGTGGAGCCTTTATGGATCAGAATTGTTGTACCAGCACATCCCACATATGCTAACATGGCTGGAGTTCTGGGGAATTTGGTGGCGAAAGCAGCACCTTGAACTCTTTGTCATGTTCCTCAAACCATTACTGAACAATCTTTGCAGTGTGGCCGAGTGGATTATACTGCTGAAAGCGGACACTGCCATAGGACAATACCATTACCATAAATGGGTGCATGTGGTCTGCAACGCGCTCTAGGTAGGTTCTACACATCAAAGTAACATCCACATGAGTGCTAGGAACCAAGGTTTCCCAGCAGAACATTACCAAGAGCATAAAATTGGTATACCTTCTTTATAGGGGTATGTTAGACATTTGTATCTGTGGTATTGATTCTTATATATATATAAGAGCTTTACTATATTAACCAATTTGCAGCTGGTGGACACTACCTGCCTTATTATATAGGAGGTTTAGGTCCGATCAGCTGATACATTTGTATTTCATAAGGACACACTCAAGATCCCTGTTACTTGATATTTCCACTGAGTCCAGTACATACTTTTTTGATTAATTTCAAACAAGCACCTTCTATATATGGCTAATATCATGTAGGTCACCAACATACTGCCAAAACAGCTCTGATGCATCAAGGACTCCACGAGTTCTTTGGTATCTGACAACAAGACATTAGCAGCAGATCCTTTAAGTCCTACAAGTTTCATGGTGGAGCCTTCATGGATCAGAATTGTTGTACCAGCACATCCCACATATGCTAACATGGCTGGAGTTCTGGGGAATTTGGTGGCGAAAGCAGCACCTTGAACTCTTTGTCATGTTCCTCAAACCATTACTGAACAATCTTTGCAGTGTGGCCGAGTGGATTATACTGCTGAAAGCGGACACTGCCATAGGACAATACCATTACCATAAATGGGTGCATGTGGTCTGCAACGCGCTCTAGGTAGGTTCTACACATCAAAGTAACATCCACATGAGTGCTAGGAACCAAGGTTTCCCAGCAGAACATTACCAAGAGCATAAAATTGGTATACCTTCTTTATAGGGGTATGTTAGACATTTGTATCTGTGGTATTGATTCTTATATATATATAAGAGCTTTACTATATTAACCAATTTGCAGCTGGTGGACACTACCTGCCTTATTATATAGGAGGTTTAGGTCCGATCAGCTGATACATTTGTATTTCATAAGGACACACTCAAGATCCCTGTTACTTGATATTTCCACTGAGTCCAGTACATACTTTTTTGATTAATTTCAAACAAGCACCTTCTATATATGGCTAATATCATGTAGGTCACCAACATACTGCCAAAACAGCTCTGATGCATCAAGGACTCCACGAGTTCTTTGGTATCTGACAACAAGACATTAGCAGCAGATCCTTTAAGTCCTACAAGTTTCATGGTGGAGCCTTCATGGATCAGAATTGTTGTACCAGCACATCCCACATATGCTAACATGGCTGGAGTTCTGGGGAATTTGGTGGCGAAAGCAGCACCTTGAACTCTTTGTCATGTTCCTCAAACCATTACTGAACAATCTTTGCAGTGTGGCCGAGTGGATTATACTGCTGAAAGCGGACACTGCCATAGGACAATACCATTACCATAAATGGGTGCATGTGGTCTGCAACGCGCTCTAGGTAGGTTCTACACATCAAAGTAACATCCACATGAGTGCTAGGAACCAAGGTTTCCCAGCAGAACATTACCAAGAGCATAAAATTGGTATACCTTCTTTATAGGGGTATGTTAGACATTTGTATCTGTGGTATTGATTCTTATATATATATAAGAGCTTTACTATATTAACCAATTTGCAGCTGGTGGACACTACCTGCCTTATTATATAGGAGGTTTAGGTCCGATCAACTGATACATTTGTATTTCATAAGGACACACTCAAGATCCCTGTTACTTGATATTTCCACTGAGTCCAGTACATACTTTTTTGATTAATTTCAAACAAGCACCTTCTATATATGGCTAATATCATGTAGGTCACCAACATACTGCCAAAACAGCTCTGATGCATCAAGGACTCCACGAGTTCTTTGGTATCTGACAACAAGACATTAGCAGCAGATCCTTTAAGTCCTACAAGTTTCATGGTGGAGCCTTCATGGATCAGAATTGTTGTACCAGCACATCCCACATATGCTAACATGGCTGGAGTTCTGGGGAATTTGGTGGCGAAAGCAGCACCTTGAACTCTTTGTCATGTTCCTCAAACCATTACTGAACAATCTTTGCAGTGTGGCCGAGTGGATTATACTGCTGAAAGCGGACACTGCCATAGGTCAATACCATTACCATAAATGGGTGCATGTGGTCTGCAACACGCTCTAGGTAGGTTCTACACATCAAAGTAACATCCACATGAGTGCTAGGAACCAAGGTTTCCCAGCAGAACATTACCAAGAGCATAAAATTGCCTCCCGCGGCCTGCCTTTTTTCCAGCGTGCATTCTGCCAGCATCTCCTCAAGTAAATGACACACATGCACCCAGCCATTCACCTGATCTAAAAGAAAACATGATTCATCAGACCAGGCAACCTTCTTTCATTGCTCCATGGCCCAGTTCTTATGCTCACGTAAACATTGAAGGTGCTTTCGGCACAGTAGCTTTTCTGTTTGATCGGACCAGGCAGGCATTAATGAGCCTCAGGCACCCATGACCCTGTCACCGGTTGTCTTTCCTTGCACCACTTTTGGTAAGTACTAACCACTGCATACCAGAAGCACTACACAAGTCTAGATCCTGAGGAGGCAGGCTGAAAGCTTGCCGAATAAGAGGCATGTGTGGGTGTGGTGAGTGTAGGTGTAAAATGGGGAATGGTAAGGGAAATGGATAAGGGGCTGGACTACATAAATAGGCAGTCATTTTGCCTCCTGACTTCAGCCATCTTAAACTAACGGTTTGGTAACAGCTTTTCAGGTACCTTGATTCAGGAATTGTGTTACCTGAGTTTGCTGCATGGCCAGGGCATGGATATTGATAGCATCCTTGCTGCCCTCAGGGCTGAGGCCCTCCAAAATAGTTGCCGGCACCTGCAGGCCCAGCTTGTGAGGCTGCAGGGTGCTGCCGTGGTTGCCACTTCGCCGGACAGCGGCCACGGTCTTCCGCGCCGCTTCAGACCCTTTTGCGAGGGCCGGGCCTGGGGGAGGAGCATGAGCCCCGTTTCAGGCTTGCAGAGTAGCCCAGCCTCCACGGCCCCCATGCTGGGGAGGGACATGACCCCTTTGGCGGGCTTGCGGGCCAGGCGTCATGCGACCGCGAGCCGGAGTAATGTGGCCCGGCCTGCTTCTGCTGCACCAGCATCCTCTTCCTTGCAGGCCGAGCGCCTTGCGGCCGTGAGCTCTCTCATGTCCAGGACGTCACAGGGTGCGCAACAAATCGCCCTTCTTCTCCCGGGTCTTTAGCTGGACAAGGGCCTTCGCAGCCTGCGCAGATGACTTCGGGGGTGCGGTCTCCAGCCCCAGCATCTTCAGCCAGGCAGTCCGAGAGGAGAAGGCTGCAGGTTGGCAAGAGGGTTTCCGCTATATCTGAGGGGTTTGGGGGGCCGGGCATGGCATCTGGGTCGGCTAGTGAGTCTGACAGCCCCCTCCTTCCCCTCTTGCCTTCCCCTCTGTTTCCCCTGGGCCTATACCTACCGGGCCTTCTTCTAGCTCCCCTATTGATGGGCCTTTATCTGCTGGGGTGGCTGGGCTGGGGTCTCACTTACCTTTGCTGTCTTCACAGGTCACTTCTGCACAGCTTCCTGCCCGGTCCTCCAACACCATGACTGGCGCAGTTCTTCCTGCGGTTGTGGTTCCCGTGGAGCCAGCTCTGCCAGGGGCTCCCGGGCTCGGTTTCCCTGTTACCTATGTTTTCTACTTCTGTCGGTGAATATTCCAGCAGGGTGGGGGCAGGCCTTGTGGGCACAAGCGCTGGGGGGTCTCAAGAATGGGGTG
The DNA here is from genome assembly GCA_933207985.1 of Pelobates cultripes. Lineage (NCBI taxonomy): Eukaryota > Metazoa > Chordata > Amphibia > Anura > Pelobatidae > Pelobates > Pelobates cultripes. Next base: position 26,899,207 of record OW240923.1, on the reverse strand, counting down.
ACTTTCTTAGGAGTATGCAGGGTTTTCTGGACGCTTGGGACAGTAACACTCGGGACGCGCCCTCTTTGACATCTTCTGTGGATGGGCAGATTCAGACTGGTTGGCTGGGGAAACCTCCGGCGGTCGCTATGTCGACTCCATCCCCTCGGAAAGTGGCCTCGTTGGGGCCGGCTCATGCTCCGCTAGTTTTGTTGCCTGAGGTTCCTGTAATGGTGGCTGCGGATCCTGTGGTGGCGTGCCAACCTCCACGTGCAAGGTGGCCCCGGCCGCCCATGGAGCGGCTTACATGTGCTGGTCTGGCCCACTGGGCCTGCACTTGAAGGCGGAGGTGCAGGACAGGATTTGGAAAGAGGAATTTGTGGAGATTTATTCCCTCCTCCCTTTGGAAGACTTGCCGCAGTTGGACAAGGAGAAGGAGCGTTTCTGGTATAGAAAAATATCGAAAACCTTCGGAAATTGGATTAGGGCTTTTTCCATCCTGGCCAGCGTGATCGGGGAAAAAGCACCAGAGAAAGGCTCTTGTCTTTTCTGCTACCAGTACCTTATTTGGAACGTGTGTCGGGTTTATGGGGGACTGGGAAGGTGGCGGTACGATGAGCAGTTCCACCAACAGTTAGCGGTCCGACCTGCCACGGGCTTGGATCAGATGGACATTGGTCTGTGGCTGGCGATCATGACTCGCCCGGCCTCACACCAGGGAGGAATCTCATCCTTTCTTGGGGGAGCCGGCACGGGGACTTCGCCCGCTGCTTCGGCTGTGTGGCAAAAGTAACCTCGCCACAGTTTTTTGGAAGGGCCTGTTTGCCAGCCTCCTGCCCTGCAACTATGGCCCTGGGATGTATTGCCCTTGTAGGAACTGATTTGAGCATAATGGATTTTTATATTGCTGTTCCTGGCCCTTTAACTCCCAGAGAAAGGATTTGTACTGTTAAACTGGCACTTCGGATGCAGTCGAAGTGCCGAAGTCGTCGAAGTGGCCACCCTTTGAAAACTGAACACATTGCGGTGGCCATTTTAACTAATTTGAACGCGGTCAGCGGTGTGTGCAGCCAAATCTATGGAACTGTTTTCGGCTACCCAATTGCACCAACACCGCTGACCCGTACCTTCTACTCTACTTCGACACTGCGGCTGGAGACTAAGTCCTGTTTGAAGATTCGAACGCTTGTTCGAATGGGACTTAGTCATTTTCTCAGTATAAAATAGACCGACCGCACAGCCCAAATCAATGGAACTGTTTTGGGCATGAAAATGTGCTTGCGGTCGGTCAAAAGTGACTTATATCTATCTCCCGAACGGCTGAACAGATTCGAATGATTTTTGGGTATGTTTGTATTTGAAATGTGCTGAATAATAATATGTGACTTTTATTAATATTGAATGTATAGTTTTAGAGTTATGAAAGTTGGGTAAATGTTTTAAACTGTACGGCTAATTGTGTTACCTCTTAGGCTAAGGGGAGGAGATGTGTGGGATGTAACCATTGTTTGATTGGCTAATGTATAATTGTCTGTGGGCGTCTCCCTTGTATGGGAGAATTGCATAAAAGCAGAGTGTGTGTCATTAAACCAGAGTTCTTCTTCACCCTCAATCTAGAGTCCTGTCTCTTATTGGGGGAATTGCTATATCACTACAAGGGATTGCTATGCTCCGCATGCTTCCTTGGATAATCACTTCTAAGCTCTTTTAAGAGCCTGTTCCTGTCTTGCTCTCTGAAGGAGTCCACGGTGGTTATGGTGATGGCTGGAGTGCTTGGAGCCCTTAGGAAGTGCAAAGAGCATCCTTCAATGGAGGTACCCAGTCGGGGTGCCAGGTGATC
>OW240923.1:26817950-26897288 GCA_933207985.1 Pelobates cultripes | reverse complement strand
AGTGTTGAAAATGCATTGGTGTGTACAGATGGTGAATACGTTATTTGTAAGTTGTATTGGGACACATGGTTTGTCATGTGCCCTGAACTATTGAACATATATGCAACAGTCTGTATGCAATGCAACTACTCATATCAGTGGTCTCTGGTAGTTCAGAGGTGCTGGTACCTGGAGCCTGAGAGTGCTCGTCCATTTGTTTGGGAAAAAATCCCTTCTGTATGGGTACCTGCACAAATAAACATCTCCACATATTCCAAATGCCAACCCAACCAAGGGATGGTCAGTTCCCGATTTACCTGGAATTCCTGGATCTGACCATCACAGATACATCATACATCATCATACATATATATGCCTTGCTTCCCCAATGTGCTGGGATCATAAGTGCAGGTTTAACATCTTGTGTGTCATAAGAATTGATTGTACCAGGTAACCGAGTTTCGGTTGGTGCTGGTTGTACAGTAGCGTGAGGCCCAGCCTTGTGAGGGCTGTGGAGACCAACTCGAGATTGCCAGTCTGTCATAAATTTTTTGGCTCATGAGTTTATGAGTGAAGCTAGCATAGCCTGGGTGTCACCTGAGTTGATGTAGCTGGGCCTTCCCCTGCCTCCGTGTTGTCTGTTGATGTATGGAGGAGTTTGAATAACTGCTTTCCTTGCTGTAGCAGGGGAGGGGATTTGTCACCTCCTTAGGTCGGTGGTAATGTGTGGGATCGTCCAGGATCTGATTGCTGCTGGACTAGCAACATCTCCTCTGCTTGAAGGTGTATCAATTCTAGCCGGGTGCTAGGAAGAGGTGATTCTTCACCATCTTTTGAGAAATACTTAAATAACCATAAAGATTGCAATTATTATTTGTACCCAGGGTTCTTGTACTGGCTTGCTAGCTAAGCCGTAAGGCGAAACGATTAGACTTGGTGTTTTTTGGTGACTGGTGAGGCCCTGCTAGTTGCCAAGTGGCTTGAGAGGTTCTATCTATGCTTGGCGCGAGGGGATTTTGTGTGGCCACCGAACATTGTGGCAGGATGTTGGCCTCTCGGTGACAGTAACCAGAAAATAGGAAGGGGAGTGACAGGTGAGGTCCTCTCTATGATACAATGCGAGGCGGCTAGCTCACGAGTGGCCCGAGGGGTGTATGCCTCCGAGTGTGAGGCAGGGTGTTGGCCTCGCGGGACCACTAACCAAGCATAATGCAGAGAAAAAAGGGGGTAATACCTATTGGGCCCTAGAACCCTAATTGCCAGTACACTATTACTATTCCAGGGAAGGTAAGAGATGGATAACTACGTGAGCAGGTGTATGTACCTGGTAGTATGGTATTGAACCTGACAATCCGTATAGGTTTTTTAGTAGTAACTGTAACCCGAATGGATAAAACCGTATGGCATAAGGAAATATGGCATAGACCAAGCTTATCTTAATACGTACAGTATATGTGAAAAGTAAAGTGCCATGATGTGTAAATATTAAACATCGTAGCCATACTGGTTAAATATGTATCAATCTTAACCCATTAAGTGCCGTATGTACAAGTGAAAATGTGGTCTGTCCCCACCTTGTATGTTGTATGTCCCCTTGCTAGGGGAAGTCTGTTGCGGGAGCAGCGCGCTGTGAAAAATGTATGTGAACTATATTACCAGTTACATATATACAGATGCGTCTGCTACTGTGTAATAATATATGTATTTATACCAGATGTTGACATAGTGATTGCTATGTGAATTGTTGTATGTCTTATTGAATGGTAGGGGTCAGTGAACATGGTGTTGCAAAATGCAAGTGCACTGGAGATCTGCCGAGTGCCCTATAGGTGGCAGTGTAGTTGATACTGATTTGTATGTGAAATGTTGTTTGTCTGTTGACCTATAGGTGTCAGTGTTTTGGTGTTTGTAAAACCCCACGAAAATTGTCAATGTACTTGACAGACCTGTAGGTGGCAGTGTTGATAGAACCACTGTTGGTCTTGATGTGAAATGTAAATTATTGTGAATTAAACCTGAAGTTGAGCCCGTGCTGGAGTTTAATTTATGGTCTATAGTTATGTTTAAAACAATCTTATGTGTAATTTATATTGGCTGGTAAATTGTATATGACATGTGAAGACAGTTTGCTGTTGACCAGTAGGGGTCAGAAATGCTGATTGTATGTTAAAATACCCTTTAACCCATTAAGGACCAAACTTCTGGAATAAAAGGGGATCATTACACGTCACACATGTCATGTGTCCTTAAGGGGTTAATGCTACCATTTGACAGATAGGAGTCAGTATAAAAGCGAAAATGCTGTAGTTCGTTTGTTTGCTTATGAAGTGGAATAAAATCTGAGAAGCCTGTAGTATACTGATTGACCGGTAGGGGTCAGCATGTAGGCGAAAATGCCGTGGTTCGTTGGTTTGTACATGAAATGCAATAATATCTGAGAAGCCTGTAGTACACTGAATGACTGGTAAGGGTCAGTGTGTAGGTGAAAATGCAGTGGTTTATGGTTTTGTACATGAAAAGCAAAAACGTCTAAGAAGCCTGTAGTACACCGAATGACTGATAGGGGTCAGTGTGTAGGTGAAAATTGCAGTGGTTTGTTGGTTTATACATGAAATGCAATAATGTCTGAGAAGCCCGTAGTATACCGAATGACCAGTAGGGGTCAGTGTGTAGGCGCAAATGCAGTGGTTCGTTGATTTGTACATGAAATGCAATAATATCTAAGAAGCCTGTAGTACACTAAATGACCAGTAGTGGTCAGTGTGTAGGCGCAAATGCAGTGATTCTTTGATTTGTACATGAAATGCAATAATGTCTGAGAAGCCTGTAGTACACCAAATGACCAGTAGGGGTCAGTGTGTAGGTGCAAATGCAGTGATTCGTTTATTTGTACATGAAATGCGATAATGTCTAAGAAGCCTGTAGTACACCAAAAACCGGTAGGGGTCAGTGTGTAGGTGAAAATGAGGTGGTTTATTGGTTTGTACATGAAAATGCAAAAAACGTCTAAGATGCCTGTAGTACACCGAATGACCGATAGGGGTCAGTGTGTAGGTGAAAATGCGGTGTTTGGTTGTTTTTTTCATGAAATGCAATAATGTCTGAGAAGCCGGTAGTACACCGAATGACCAGTAGGGGTCAGTGTGTAGGCGAAAATGCAGTGGTTCGTTGGTTTGTACATGAAATGCAATAACGTCTAAGAAGCCTGTAGTACACCCAAAGACCGGTAGGGGTCAGTGTGTAGGCGAAAATGCAGTGGTTCGTTGGTTTATACATGAAATGCAATAATGTCTAAGAAGCCTGTAGTACACCCAAAGACCGGTAGGGGGTTTAAACGAATGATATGAATGAACATGCAATGGTTTTAGAACAGACATAGACAAAATGCAGCCGTAAAGTGAGGACCTGACCCGTGCATGGTGCCGTGGGACTGATGCCTGGCGTAACGGGTAGGTCGACTTACTGTTTGTGAGTCACTTGGACACCATCCACGGCGATGGTTTGAAGAAAGAAGGTGGTAGGCCGGAAAAGCCTGTGGCTGGATTCCTGACACAGCTCTGCTTAGAAAACCTCATGGAGTAATCAGGTAAAATGGCGTCTGGATGACCCGGACGTGGAAATCATTCTGATGCTGACCTCAAGCGATATGAGTCAGGTAAGGGGTGTCCCTTATATAGGGGAGTGAATTAATTTAAGCCCCTCCCACAAATACAGGCAAAACTGCCTTAATACATATATATATATATATATATATATATATATATATATATATATATATATATATATATATAGTGTGTATGTGTTTTAAGCAAAATAAGTATAATTTGAGCTTGGATCTCAAACAGGAAACATTATAAGGAACAATCAGCCCACATTCTTTTTAATGGATTTTCTGAATTTAATTTTTTTTTCAACAGATATTCAGTGTAATATTTAGCTATTCCCACAATACTTTATCTTAGTGTTTCTCACAATTTCTTTTTTCATTTTTTTTTAAACATTTTTTATTTTATGACAGCTAGGTAAGACCGTTGACAGACAAGACATTTGGTAGCCCTAAATTAGAATAAGGAGGGGGACCTAATGTCCTCCCCCTGGCCCCCACCCCTGAGCGGTGTGTGGGGGCCCTAAACTAAAATGATGGGGGGGACCTATTGACCTCCCCCTCACCCCCACCCTGAGCAGTGGGTGGTAGCCCTAAATACTAATAAGGGGGGGACCTAATGTCCTCCCCCCTGGCCCCCACCTCTGAACGGTGGGTGGGGGCCCTAAATTAGAATAGGGGGGACCTTATGTCCTCCTCCATGGCCTCCACCCCTGAACAGTGGGTGGGGGCCCTAAATTAGAATAAGGGGGGACCTAATGTCCAGCCCCCACCCCTGAGCATTGGGTGGGGGCCCTAAATACTAATAACGGGGGGGACCTAATGTCCTCCCCCCTGGCCCCCACCCCTGAGTGGCGGGTGGGGTACCTCCCCCAGGTGACTAGGGGTCCCCAATCCCCTAGTCACCCCCTCCCCCCAAAAAAACTAACCCTTACCTACCCCCTCACCCTAAAAATAATGAGGGGGGGACCATTGACTAAGTACCTGTAAAAAAATGTAAAAATAAAACTTACCATTTGATGTTTTCTTTCTTCTAAAATCTTCTCTTTTCATCCCCAAAAAAGGCCAAATAAAAAATCCATAATAACCGACGCACTTAAAAAAAAAAAAAAAACAAGCGCAAAAACAATAATTCTTCTTCACCCATGGAGGGCTCCGCACAAACTGAGCTCTTCAGGGCGGGGGAAGGCTTATAAAGCCTTCCCCCGCCCTGCAATTAGGCTCAGAGCACTCTGATTGGTGGGTTTAAGCCATCCAATCAGAGTGCTCTGACTGACAGGTAAGTCTCTACATTTACCTGTCACAGCACTCTGATTGGTTGGCTTGAAATCCACCAATCAGAGTGCTTTGGAATTTTCCCACGCTGTGTAATTTGACTCATAACTCTCTGATTGGTGGATTTAAAGTAACCAATCAGATAGTTACGAGTCAAATTACACAGCATGGGAAAATGCCAAAGAACTTTCCCACGCTGTGTAAAATGACACAGAGCACTCTGATTGGTGGATTTCAAGCCAACCAATCAGAGTGCTGTGACAGGTAAATGTAGAGACTTACCTGTCAGTCTCTTAATTTACCTGTCAGAACACTCTGATTGGATGGCTTAAACCCTTAAACCCACCAATCAGAGTGCTCTGAGCCTAATTGCAGGGCGGGGCAAGGCTTTATAAGGGAGGGGGGTGACTAGGGATTTGGGGACCCCTAGTCACCAGGGGGAGGGAGGTTCATTTTTTATTTAGGGCCCCCACCCGCCGCTCAGGAATGGGATCCGGGGGGAGGATATTAGGTCCCCCCCTTATTAGTATTTAGGGCCCCCACCCGCCGCTCAGGGGTGGGAGCCAGGGGGAGGACATAAGGACCCCCCTTATTCTAATTCAGGGCCCCCTGGCACCCACCTTTCAGGGATGGGGGCCAGGGGGGAGGACATTAGGCCCCCTTATTAGTATTTAGGACCCCCACCCACTACTCAGTGGTGGGGGCCAGGGGGTAGTACATTAGGTCCCCCCCTTATTAGTATTTAGGTCCCCACCCACCGCTCAGGGGTGGGGGCCAGAGGGGAGGACATTAGGTCCCCCTCTTATTCTAATTTAGGGCCAGCACCCACTGTTCAAGGGTGGGGGCCAGGGGGAGGACATTAAGTCCCCCCTTATTAGTATTTAGGGCCCCCACACCCCCACTCAGGGGTGGGGGCTGGGGGCGAGGATAATAGTTCCCTCCCCCATCATTTTACTTTAGGGCCCCCACCCGCCGAAGTCCCGAATTGCCGAAGTCCCGAATTGCCGAAGTCTTGAACTTCGGAATGCCGAACCGAACTGAAAAGTTTCCCCATGCATATGCCTAGTGCTATAAAACTGTTTCTTTTTTATCAAATTTTAATAAACTAAAATCATATATTTATTTTTTTCTAAAAAAACTACCACCAGCAACATATCTGTTTAGCAAGAACCATATATATATATATAAATATATATATATCAACCTAGTTTCCGGTAAATAGCCTCAATAGTGACATATTTGTAACACTATTAGAGGGACAGCCCAGGCTCGAATTTACTCATCCAACTACTTTCCTCTATGCACGATTAGGAGAATACAATCAAGAGAAACAGAAGAATTACATAAAAGCCCTCAGCCATGTGGTGTGCATTTTCTGTAATTTCTTGGGTGTATTTTTACGGTGTAGAACTCAACAGACAGATATAGTCAATTGGGTGGCATTAATGTGTGACATCATCAAAGACAACCCCATAAATGCTACCGACTCCTCCCACCTCTAATGAAGGATATTTTAGAGCACGGTTCAGCAACCTATTGCACTCAAGGTGCCTTTGCACAGCACTCAAGGCTGCCAGGGCCAAAAGCCTAGTAGCACTTCAGATATCTGCTAGTGCAACTAGAGCGATGATTGCAGGTGGTGGGGGACTGTTAAGACACTTACAGCTTAAATAGATGAAACTGCCGTTTAGCCGATATTCCCCCTTTCCAGAGACACAGACGCTATACAGTAGACTGCCAAACTCCCGAACGGAGTTCAAGGGAACACAGTAAATTCACGAATACACAAATCAGCCGAATCCCTTCTACGGCTAAAACAGGCGAAAGAAATCCTTCCAAGTAGCAATTCCCCCCAAATATGAGACCAAGCTCCGTCTTGTAGGATGTAGGATACATTAGCCAATCACAGTGGCTCAGGTTTACACACTCATCTTTATACAGTAAATCCCTCCTCTCTATCCTGGAGATAATTGGGAAGAAATCCAATTATCTCCAAGGATAGAGGCAAATCGCCATTTTAAACAAAACATTAAAAATGCATAAAAATAGGTAACTGTACAAATACCGAACATATTATATTCGTGCAACGTATCCCCAGATAGCCTGGATCTGAGTGCATATTCCTACTGAATAGCGCTCAGATCCCATACGCACAGTTCAATCGCCATGGAGTCAAAGTCTTTTACAGGTCTTTCGGTATGTGATTGACTCCATGGGATGGCTATCTGGGTTAAGTCCATTCGTATTATCCAAACTCCTGAATGGATCGGTGTTCGCATGCCTCGACTAATGAGAAGGGCGGTCGGTAGTTTCAGCGGTGTTCGGTAGAGAAAGTGTCCGTTTATAGTTCCATCAAATTTGCGCCAAACACCGCTGGTCTTTTGCGTGTTTTAAAATGGCCGCCGCCTTGTGGTCGGCATACGAACAATGACCACCCTGCATTCGGTTATAATGAAGAGGTGTCTTCGGTTAACCACAACGTTCTAATTGGGGCCAAGAGGTTAACCAGCAGCACACTTCTCTTCTGGGTGGCCGTCCGTTCGGTAGTTTTATTCGGTATAAGTCCAAAATAACGAATACGGGCATACGGACAGGCAATTCCGCGAAGGGAAGCAAATTAGACGAACAAGCAACACCAGTCATACAGATGGATCTGTCACAGGGACAATCCTCAATTTACACATTGCAGCACTTAGATCACTTCCTGTCCCACACTGGAGTTCACACTGGAGTAGAGCAGCCTGCAACAGCTATCGAAGCTACTGCCCTCGGAACTAGCCAGTCCAGTCCCTACTGGGCTGCCCAGGGAAGCCACCCACACTGCTAGATATACACAGAGCTGCAGAAGAAGCCTCCTCCTCATACAAATAATACAAACACACACAGTTCTCACAAACACTGACAATCCACATACATTCACACAACCTCAGAAGAAGTCTTTCATGCAATTCCACAAGAAGCCCCCACACACAGCCCACATTCAAAGGTATTATACACAATACCACAAACTACTCATGAACATATACAATGTAACAGTGCACGCACAAATACAATGCTAGAAAGCAACTGTAGCACCCAAGAATTACAAATGCATATTATGGCAACATACACACCTTAATTTAAAAAAATACTACTGGCATGCCAAGGGATTTTAAGATTTTGGCACAGTACTATTCAAGGGTTGCCTAGCCCTGTTTTAGAGTAATCCTGAGAAGTGAGATGACCATACTTCAAAAGGTATTTTGAAATGCGCAAAAGAAAAATGTTGTGGATCACTTGCATATCTCAAGTTGGACTTTGCAAAGTTTATTTTTGGCACAAAATCTCTGATAAATCATGTTTAGACAACTATCCCAGAATTTTCAGCTCAACATGCAAATAATATGTTACTGTTACCTCCAAGCTAGCTGAAGGCTGGACCGCTTGGATGTCCTGGCTCCCGAGTGTGGAGAGAGGGAAGCGCCGTTCTGTTCAGCATAACATAAGAATCTTGAATATAAAGCAATCCCACTAGAATATTTTAGCCAAAATTAAAATCTTTCCGCTAATGCTTATTTCTGTACTGTTCATGATGATCAAAATGCCATGTAGGAGTAAGGGCAAAAATAAGAAACATAGTGACTTATTCATGCAAAATTATCTACATTGCTTGCCAGTAAATCTTAACATGTCCTCTGAGCTTTAAGTTGCCATCATACACTTTAAATACACAGCAGTTCCTCCTGCTCAAACTTTGAAATGAAAACTTAACATTTTCACATTCTTTGAGTTTGAACAAAGCACTGTTTAGTATTCTCAACAGAGAGGATTTTGTTAAAACCATGAGTTCAAACTCTAAACAGTATCACAAAGAATAGACATTCACAAAATATCTGCATCAACTTGAATAAGTGATGGCTGTTTCTTTCTTAAATTATCTTTTAATTATGAAAAGCCCATTTAAAAACGCAGCCGTTTTCAAGATGCTGAGATAGGGGGTTATCTCAGAACAAGACAAATTCAGGTTCATTTATAAAAGTGTATAGAAAATACCATGGGAGTAGATTTTAAAAGAGAGCAGATCACGGTGTCACTCATCTCGTCTTTGAGCACCTGTGATTGAGTAAAATGTTTTCTTTAATAAAAACTGATATTTGAAAAGACTATGACAAAATGAAGTTCCATCCCTTCATCACTTACATTGCGCCTTAGGGGTATAATGTTGAGCTAAGACTGCTTGATATATAGGTATGATTGAGGATTAGACCGGATGTCTTCTGATCATTCATATCTTAGTCCCATAAAATAATCAAATATGTAGCTAGGGAACTTGCTGACATATACGTACAAACGTCTAAAATTCTCTGTTGGTGCATGACAGAAAGATAATTGTGAATGTCAATTTAATAAATCATGGGTATAATTAAAAAGAAAAAAATAAATTAATCACAGTCTTGAACATTTATTGTGGAGTGACAAAATTCCATATCCATATTTCTAACTAATGTATTATGTTAGAGGTATTATGTATGCAAAAGGCTTACCTGCAATGATGGCATGTGAAGTAGCACCATGGGAGCTTGCATATAGTAGATGTATGCATACAGGTTTATGCCAAGGTGAAACTGAGGAAGAAGACAAAGGTCAGGCCAAAGCTAAATAAGAATCACAATTTATAGCATGTTCGAAGACAAGATCAAGTTTAGAATGCAAGGTCATGGCAGAGTTCTCTTATTCGTTTAACTACATTTATCTAAATATATCACACTGTCTTATAGCCTTATAAGCTGGAACAGTGGCAATTGTTGCGGCTAAATACATAAGAGATCAACGGCAATTGGTAAAAAAGTGTAACAAAACAAAAATTTAATATTTAGATACCTTGACACAAAAAGCAGAGCCAAAGTATCTGCTAATCAAGGGTAAGGAAGTCTAGCATACATAAGCTTTGTAAAAGACCAAAAGTTTGCGTACTCACTATAAGACTTGTGTGGGGTTGAACATTTTCTGATTTGTAAAATGCAAATTTTGGCTAGGACCTTTCAGGGATATGTCTATTTGGCTGAAATGCTTCAAAAATAAGTTATCAATATTAGAGCCCCCACTGGCTGCCCATGGGGCACAAAATATTAGTTTCCCCAACACTTTATTAATTATTATCACCAGCCTCTGACCACGGGTGGAATTTCTTTTTGTAAGAGGGGGCCACTAAGTCCCTGCTGTTCCAGTTAATTAAATCCCCATATAAGCAAGGAGCAGACACAATGGAGATGCTATGTCACCCCTGCAGCAATTTACATTTGTATTATATATATTTCATTTATATTGGTTTTAGATTAGAATTATACAAATTGCAAATGTTCACAATCAGTTATATGAATTATCATAGCATAGTCATCAAAATTTTGTTTCCACAAAACATAATAAGACTCAGTGGCGGACTAAGGGGGGGCAGAGGGGGCGGTCCGCCCCGGGTGCCACTTGGTAGGGCGATGCCATGACCCTGGTCTGACGGCTAATGGGGGATGTGTGAGCTGTGCCCCATGGCAGCTGGGGTGTTGCACAGCTCACACGGAGACCAGCAAGCTTAACTGGCTGCACGGGAGGAAGAAGGCGCGGGGCTATGGTCATTTAGGGGTGGAGCCTAGGCGTGAGCAGGGGCGGGGCTTAACACGGCCCTTACAAGCTGCTGTTACGGCTGCACATGGAGGTGCAGCAGGAAGAAATCCCTGCTCCTCCACCTAACAGGCTCCAGGGAAGGACTTCAGGGAATCCACTCCTCCAGCCCACACTGTCTGTAAGTAAGAGTGTGTGTCTGTGTATGTGACTGTCTGCCTGACCCTGTAACTCTGTGTGTGTGTCTGTAACTGTCTGCCTGTAACTGTGTGTGTGTGTGTCTGTGTGTGTGTTACTGTCTGCCTGTAAATATGTGTGTGTGTGAATGTCTGTCTGTAACTGTGTGTGTGTGTGTGTGTGTGTGAGACTGTATGTCTGTAACTGTGTGACTGTCTGTCTTGTGTGTGTGTAACTGTCTGCCTGTAACTGTGTGTACATGTGTGTAACTGTCTGCCAGTAACAGTGTGTGTGTGTGTGTGTGTGTGTGTTTGTGTAATGGTCTGTCTGTAACTGTGTGTGTGTGTGTGTGTGCGTAACTGTCTACCTGTAACTGTGTGTGTGTGTATGTAATGGTCTGCCAGTAACTGTGTGTGTGTGCGTGACTGTGTGTGTGTGTGGCTGTAACTATGTATATGACTGTCTGCCTGTGACTGTATATATGACTCTCTGCCTGCAACGGTGTGCGTGACTGTGTGTAACTGCTTGTAACTGACTGTGTGTTTGTGTATAACTGTCTGCCTGTAAATGTGTGTGTGTGTAACTGTCTGCCTGTAACTGTGTGTACGTGTGTGTAACTTAAAATCATATACATACAAATGGGTGGAATGATGCAATTCAGGGTAAAAGATGGTATCATGTAGGTAAATGGAGTAACTGTGGAGATAAAATCATATACAAGCACCTAGTGCAATAATGTACAATACAATATATGTAAACAGTAAATATGTGATTTAGTACTCACAAAGGAGGAGCCAATAAGTAATGGCTCAATAAGAGTGCCTGTGGGATGATTGGAAGGGATCCCACTCCCTTTCTGGATATCTTTCTGGATATAAATGCTCTTCCAGTGGTGCTAAAAGAAATGTCCACTCCAATAGGATATTGGGGACTAAATTCTTTTAATAGTAGGTAATAAAAAAGTAAAATACAAATATTTAAAAGTAAGTAAGAACTTAACACAGCACTATGATAAGTGCATATAAAGTCCAAACAAATTGCAAAACGCGTTTCGCCCAGATCATGGGCTTCCTCAGTTGCTAGTAATGTCCATAAAGCAATATGGATTTATACCTGTCCAGGAGAATCGTTGTTTCCGGGTTCGCGCCGTTTTTTCACTTCCGGTCGCGTCCTGATGATGTATTTCCGGTCCGCAGGTTGTTAGCTGGGTCGTTGTTGGAACGCATATGCGTTCCACACATTCAACAAACTTTACTCTCTAATTAAATAACGAAAGTCCATATCTGTACAGGCTCTGTTTTTTCTTGAGCCATAGACAATATAAATGCTGATAGATACATTTAGTATAGGGTAAAAGAAGTAAAGGAACCTCCATATTTAATAAAAGGGAATCTTATAAGTCTTATAAAAAATCATATCATATAAAAATGGTATATGGAATTATGTATAAAATTAACACATAGGTAGATAAAAAATAAAAAATACCATAATACAAACAAGACGAAAATGACACATATAAAAACATATATGTACATTCAGTCATCTATTATAATTAAATAAAAAATAAAAAATAAATAAATTTTTATAAAAAGTGGCAGATTTCAAAATCAGAGTTAAGACCATTGGGTATAAGAGTATTAAAATTAAAAATAAATTTCATTTCTTCTTTACCCAGCTTGTTAATATAGTTTCCTCCTCTCCAATCCCTCTGAACTAATTTTATTGCACAAAAAAATAGACCCTTAGGGTCTTGATGGTGTTGGGTTTTAAAGTGTTGGGAGACAGAATGTGTGTCAAGACCCTTTTTAATATTACGGACATGTTCCGCAATCCTTACATTTAAAGGTCGTATAGTTCTCCCTATGTAGAGGAGATTGCATGGACATTTCAGGACATAAATAATTCCCTTAGAGTGACAGGTAAGGTGATCTCTTATTTTGTATGACCGTCCTATTATGTCACTTATGTCCACGAAATGTCTTTTTTTATTATTCGTACCTCTGCAGGGTAGGCATTCCCCACAACCATAAAAACCTATCAAATTCTCAATGAAATGCTTAGGTTTAGTTGTTTCTAGGTTACTTTTAACTAACATATTTCTAAGGTTATTTGTGCCTCTATAGATCATTCTTGGCTTGGGAGGTAAAATGTCTTTCAATACAGGGTCATCTCTTAGAATGTGCCAATGTTTATTAATGACTCGTTGTATTTTTCTTGTGTTTCCACTATATTTGCTGATAAAAGGGACTTCCTCAGACTTATACGTCTTGTTTTTAAATTTATATTTCAACAATTCATTTCTTTCTAAAAGCCTAATTTCTTCCATATCTTTTTTTAGGGATTCTTCTTCATACCCTTTCTCTATAAATTGGTTTTTTATATATTCAGCCTGTTTAATATATTCTTCTTCTTCTTTGCAGTTCCTCCTGATCCTTTTGAATTGCCCTTTTGGGGCATTTGTGAGCCAAGGGGTATGGTGACAACTTGTTCGATCAATATAACTATTTGAGTCCACCGGTTTAAAATAATTCCTAGTGTAGATACTAGATTCTTTTATATAGATGTTAAGATCCAAGAAATTAATTTCAATGTTACTCACACTACTAGACAATTTAATGCCCCAATCATTGGTATTGAGAAACTCCAAAAAACATGTCAATTCATAGTTACTGCCTTTCCAGATAAAAAATATGTCATCTATATATCTGCGGTAGGACACCAAGTTGGCCCCCCAGTCATGGCCACTGGAAATAAAAGATTCTTCCCAGTATGCCATAAATAAGTTGGCATAACTGGGGGCAAACTTGGTGCCCATAGCTGTACCGCAGATCTGTAAGTAAAAATGGTCTTGAAACCAAAAAAAATTATTGGTTAAAATGAGTAAAATACCTTCTAAAATGAACTCTATTTGTTCTTTTTTAAAAGATGATTTTTCTAAAAAATACTTCGCAGCTTCAAGTCCCTTTTCATGGGGGATTATACTATATAGGGAGCTGACGTCACATGTAACTAACAAATTACCTTCCTGCCATTCAGTCTGTTCTAATATTTGAAGCATCTGGATGGTATCTTTGAGGTAGTACGGATTTTTCACTACTAAAGGTTGCAGCATAATGTCTATATATTCTGATATCCGTGTGGATACAGAATCAATACCTGATATTATAGGCCTACCTGGTGGGTTTTGTTGATCCTTGTGTACTTTGGGTAGGTGATAGAATACTGGTACTTTAGGGTAGTTGGCATATGCGTTCCAACAACGACCCAGCTAACAACCTGCGGACCGGAAATACATCATCAGGACGCGACCGGAAGTGAAAAAACGGCGCGAACCCGGAAACAACGATTCTCCTGGACAGGTATAAATCCATATTGCTTTATGGACATTACTAGCAACTGAGGAAGCCCATGATCTGGGCGAAACGCGTTTTGCAATTTGTTTGGACTTTATATGCACTTATCATAGTGCTGTGTTAAGTTCTTACTTACTTTTAAATATTTGTATTTTACTTTTTTATTACCTACTATTAAAATAATTTAGTCCCCAATATCCTATTGGAGTGGACATTTCTTTTAGCACCACTGGAAGAGCATTTATATCCAGAAAGATATCCAGAAAGGGAGTGGGATCCCTTCCAATCATCCCACAGGCACTCTTATTGAGCCATTACTTATTGGCTCCTCCTTTGTGAGTACTAAATCACATATTTACTGTTTGCATATATTGTATTGTACATTATTGCACTAGGTGCTTGTATATGATTTTATCTCCACAGTTACTCCATTTACCTACATGATACCATCTTTTACCCTGAATTGCATCATTCCACCCATTTGTATGTATATGATTTTATGTTATTTGTTGTGTGGATAGAGAGGTTACCACACGGGTGTTTTTAGAGTGATTTGGCATATATTTGGGTCACACGTTGGAACGTGTGTGTAACTGTCTGCCTGTAACAGTGTGTGTCTTTGTGTGTGTGTGTGTATGTGTGTGTGTGTAACGGTCTGCCTGTAACTGTGTGTGTGTGTGTGTGTATGTGTGCGTAACTGTCTACCTGTAACTGTGTGTGTGTGTGTATGTAACGGTCTGCCTGTAACTGTGTGTGTGTGCGTAAATGTCTACCTGTAACTGTGTGTGTGTGTGGCTGTAACTATGTGTATGACTGTCTGCCTGTGACTTTATTTGTGACTGTCTGTCTGTAACAGTGTGCGTGATTGTGTGTAACTGCTTGTAAATGACTGTGTGTGTGTGTAACGCTCTACCTCTCTACCTGTAACTGTGTGTATGACTGCCTGTGACTATATGTGTGACTGTCTGCATGTGACTGTGTGTGTGTGACTGTCTGCTTGTACCTGTGTGTGACTGTCTGCCTGTAACTGTGTGTGAGGGAGTACAGGGATTTTGTAGAAGGGGGCAGGTGTTTTAAAAAGTTTACAAATTTGTTCAATACATTTTTAAAAATTTTTAAAAAAGAACACATTTTTAAAATGTTGTAGGTGTGTTTTGGGGGGTGGGGGGTTTGGAGAGGGGAAGCGGGGGGGTTCACTAGAACTGCCAATCGGCAAAAATTTGGCCAAATTGCAATTCTTCCAAAACCAATACCACTTCTCCAAGTTTAGTCACTATGCATGTGCATCTATGAACTAAGTAACTGTGACTGCCACTATAATCCATGTTACAGACATATGTACAAACAAATATTTATTTTACTGTGCTGAAGAATAACATGAACAGGGTCATTCAATAAACTGAGAATTCAATTTCATTTTTAATGTTAAATGAGAGTCCCCAGCAGTCCATCCCCTCTGTGCTTCTTTTGTCTAATGAGGAAGCATTAACTTGAACAGCAATGGGAGGCAGTGATTGGCTGATAGTACCTATTGCTGGTTTGAACTGGTATTACTAAGGAAATGTATTATCTCTGTCTTTGCAATACCTCCAGTGGAAGCCAGACCACTGGGCAATCAGTGGCCATCATTTATTATTAACCTATTTAAAATGTTTTATTACTGAATTGAGTGATAAATCCAAGGGACTCAAGCCACGATCATCAAATCAATAAGAATTTTTATATTTTAGTGTTAAACAAGAGTCCCCAGCAACCCATCCCCTCTGTTCTGGCATTAACCTGAGCAGCAATGGGAGGCTATGATTGGCTTAGAGTATCAGCCTATTGCAGCATCCATGGCTGGTATGAATTGGTATGGCTAGAACAGGGGTGCCCAAAATGTAAATCCCCAGATGTTTTAAAACTACAGCTTCCACTATGCTTCAATATTCTAAAGGCAAGCAAATCATCATCTGAGATGTTGTTCTACAACATCTGGGGGTAAACTTCGTTGGCACACTTGGACTAGAAGAATGTGTCTAATCTTTGCTGAAGCCAAATGTCCAGTAGAGACCGGGCTGTGGGTGGCCATGGATCCTTATTTATTGTTAAAGTGATGAAAATAATTTAACACTGACAGTAAGAACTCCAGATACTATGACCAATTCAATGAAATGAAATGCTTCTAGTGCCCACAGTATCTCTTTAATAACTGAAATTATATTTTGAGGCATTTTCAAGATAATGTCGCAGGGGTGAAAAAAGTGTTGGGTACTCCTCCTACTCTTGAAAGTACTATTCTGAGTACTACATAAATATGCCATGGAAAAAAAATATTATTAAAGATTAGTTTTATTTCAATAGCTTGATTAACAGTATAAAGATTCATCTTTTTTTGCAATCAGTTGCATTTGTTCTTAATAAAATCTCAGACAGTGACCTGAATCGCTTTGGTTTTTTCACTGGTTAAAATCAGTATATTTAGGTTAAATGTTTTCTGATTACTACCAACTGAAGATATGCAATAGGGATAGATTAGAACTTTTGTAAATAACTGATAATTAACATGACTCGAGTTACATTTTGGAAAATTTGAGGTATGTAACTATTAAATATCTATTTTTTGTAACTGCTCTCAGAATACTTAAATAATCAATACATTGTGGAAGACAGAAGACTTAATTGGTAAATTAAAAGTTTGTAAAATAAAATTCTTAGCAATTCCGTTTTAAAAGGATTAATTTAATTTTCTTTAAAAAAATACAAAATTGTGTACAGTGCATAACTCAATATGGAGTATATTATAAATCCATATCCTTAACCATACAGTGCATCACAGTGGCCCAAAAGTTGTTTGTAAGTGAAGATCTTTATACCCTGTGCTCTGTGGCAGGTATCACTGCAGGGGCAAAAAAAAAAACCACTCTCATAGGGCAATATGGATTTTGTAATATATAAAACAAACACAGTTAGTCTTATGGTTATCACACTCACATTTTTCTGAGCCTGTCTATATAACTGGCTCAGGTAATTCAGCTTTTTGGTGTGATACTGGAATTTCCCCTGAAGTGTTAGGGATGACTTTGCCCTCATGATAAGAAACAGGAAAGACAAAACCAGTTAAGGTAAATAACCTTTATTTTAAACAAATATAAAAACGTTACATTAAGGTAACTGATATGCCACAGCCCAAATTCACAGCAAGCACAACGCGTTTCAACATTTATCCTGTGTCTTCCTCAGGTGCATTCATTGATGTGTAAATTTCCTGCTTTTAAATGTTGTTTTTGCATCATATTCCGCCCCCCTGCTTGTAATTACTTAGAGCTCTATTTTGTACACTTGCAGCCACCGTCCCAAGGCTCGTGAGTGTGCTTGACATAATTTTCGGTTCGGGCGGCCATTTTTGTACACATGCGTTCCATTTCGTTTGTGCTTGCGTTCCAGCTGCCATTCTTTTCTGGAACAGTGTGTTCCATATGTTCCACACTCGTATGAGGTCCCTTTTGGCTTATTGATATGCTGAATGCTGTATTGTTTTGCATGCTCAAATCTTTATATTTTTTGCAAAAATAAATAATAAATGTTACACAGAATGCTGCACCATAAGCCTGCCTCCTGAGCAACACACCCTTACTCCAAAAAAAAAATACTTCCTTATCACATGCATGTACACAACTCAAGTATTAACAGGTTTGGGGTATATGAACTACAAAGCAACTGCCTTAGAAGGAGAGTACACCCAAAGAGACATATACAAAATTACTAATTAAAGTGAGACTCAAAGTGAATTTAAAGTCAATTTCAAATTTAAAGGGAAACTCCAGTGCCAGGAAAACAATCCGTTTTCCTGGCACTGCAGGACCCCGCTCCCTCCCAGCCCCCATCGCCGGTTGCTGAAGGGGTGAAAAGCCCTTCAGGTCACTTACCTGAGACCCCGCCAATGTCCCTCAGCGGTGGTTTCTTCTCGCCGCCGCTCCTCCCAGTCTTTACATCGGCTGGTGGGCAAGACTGATCCCTCCCACTGGCTGGGGAGACCTAATGCACAGGCACGGCAATGCTGCGCATGCGCATTAGAGATCCCCATAGGAAAGCATTAAATATGCTTTCCAATGCTTTCCTATGGGGAATTGAGTGACACTGGAGGTCCTCACACAGCGTGAGTGGACCAGCGACGCTCTAGTACAGGTTTTCTGTGCTATAGAGCAGGAAGTGTCCTCTATTTGCTGTCTAGTAGACAGCCACTGGAGGTGGAGTTAACTCTGCAAGGTAATTATAGCTTCTAGTTTGACTACTTTGGCCTTACATTTGAAATGTACTTTTGAATGTAGAACTGTAGTGAATAACCCTGGTGTATGGATATCACTACCTGGTTTTTAGTTTCTCGGATTGTCTGCAGCCAGGTTGGGAACTAAAAGCAGCTCACTCAGTGCTTTCAGGGGCTGAGCTGTGTACATACACTGAAAAGGAAGTATTTATGGTATGAAGGGGTGTGGCTGAGTAGGCAGGCTTATGGTGCAGCATTCTGCAAAACATATATTTAAAAAAAAAAATACATATATATATTTATATATATAGAACATGCAAAAAAAACCTCAAAAATATACAGCATTAATAAGGTCAAATGTACTAAGGTTGTATTGATGCCAAAGTCTGCCTTTATGTGAAATTTCTGGGAGAAATTAAATAAAGTCCATGGATTCTCTTCATTCTATGAAACAGGACTCTTGTCTGTCTAACAGGCTTCCGTGTTGTAGGTCAGTAATGGCTAATCCTGGCAGCACAGATGTTTGTGAAGTCAGTTCCCCATGTAAAGATTGTCCATCTCTACCATAGCTAAAATAGGTATATAAAAGGTAGGTAGTTTAGGAATCCTGCTAGTGTACCTAAAATAAAGGACACAACATAGCACAATATTGACTGAAAATAATAAACAATCTGATGTTATATTGCACTCACAAATTTCAGATGGTCAGAGTGTTTTATAGGTGCCACCCTCAATGTAATTAGGGGGTTTGGGTTCCTCCTTAGGTGATAGCTGTTGGATATCTGGGCCAATATGGTGATTCATAAATCTACAGCCAAAAGGATAAAGCAAAACGGATATTTATTCACATGTGAGGTAAAAAGATATGAAATAAACAAATATATAAAAACAGGTCCACAGGTCCTATGCATTTCGTTCTTACAAA
Organism: Pelobates cultripes; assembly: GCA_933207985.1. Taxonomy (NCBI): domain Eukaryota; kingdom Metazoa; phylum Chordata; class Amphibia; order Anura; family Pelobatidae; genus Pelobates; species Pelobates cultripes. The sequence goes on along the minus strand of OW240923.1, from coordinate 26,878,134 downwards.
AAACTTCCTCAGGGACCAAACCACATAAAACAGTAATAGTATCAGACAAAATAAACCCCAAAAGTTAATCTAAAAATGCATTTCCCTCAGTCCTCTTTAAATAGGGCTAGTCCCTTAAAGTTCATTGGTGGAATGGTGGGTTTCTTCCTTCACTTGGCTCCCCATTTGTTGATGGATCTTCTCAAATGTGTTTGTCTTTACCGCCGGTGAAGTGATTCTTTCATGGTCTGCTTTGATTACTTACGCATTTGTGACGTAATTCACTTGCGTTCCATTTCGCACAGGGACTCTTTCTGGTTGAAGGGGGGGGAGGAGACCTACTCTCCTCCAACCCCCGGCCCCCACCCCTAGGTGGGGGCCCTAAAGATAATGAGGGGGGGACCTACTGTCCTCCCCCTCTCTGGCCCCCACCCCTGGGCGGAGGGTGGGGGTTATAATGATAATGAGGGGGGGGACCTACTGTTCCCCCCCGGTCCCCACCCCTGGGCGACGGGTGGGGGCCATAAAGATAATGAGGGGGGGACCTACAGTCCTCCCCCTCTCCGGCCCCCACCCCTGTGAATAAATACCTGTTTTGGATTATCCTTTTGGCTGGAGATTTCTGAATCACCATATCACCTAAGGGAGGAGCCCAAGCCCCCTAATTACATCTATAAAACACTCTGACCATCTGAAATTTGTGAGTGCAATATAACATCAGATTGTTTATTATTTTCAGACAATATTGCGCTATGTTTTATCCTTTATTTTAGGTACACTAGCAGGATCCCTAAACTACCTACCTTTTATATACCTATGCTGTATGGTTATCATCTGGGCGATAACCTTGGGAAGCTGTGTATCTATAAGCTAAGTTTGTGTATTTTATTTTTGCACATTCACACAAAAAAAAAAATCACAGGTGGATTTGCAGTCTCGTTGAGATAGCTAAAAATAGGCTGCTCAAAGGAATTAGTTGGAACGCAGAACATGGCAAATACCAACAAGTCCCTATTTAAGAGGAAAAGTCACAATTTTTGGCTCAAATTTCTGTCTCTCTTTCCTGTGCTAATGTCCTTTCTTTCTAAGAGCTTCATATTGTTTGTGTGCCTGAGGGTATAACAGAGCTCCACAGCAATAATTCTCATAGTCATGTGTCTTAAAGTGCAATAAATGTTTTTAGAAATCAGGCTGTATGACAACTCGGATTGCGTTGGCCACCCGGAGAACCATTGCTAGACACTGGGGAAGCAACACTGCCCCGGCAATACCTGAAGTACTGCGTAAAATAACTGAAACCATGGAAATGGACAAAATATCAGCCCTAGTACACGACACCACAAACTCATACCACAAAATATGGGACCCATGGCTAACCAGGACCATATTGGCACCCTAACCCCCTTAGGCCCACAAACAATGACCACCAGCCAAAATAACCCCCACTTCTTCAGGTCCTACTTCCACTTCCCCTCTACCCACCCAACCTCCCCACTTCCCCTCACTGCCTACCACACACCTTTTCCCCACTTCACCCCCTACTTCTCTCCTCACCCCTACCCCACCCCCATGCCCGCAGATGAACCCCTAACACTTCCGACAGACCTCCAAAGATACCCCCTACCCCGTCCACCACCTCACCTATCAAACCAAGACACACATAACTTAAATGACCTATAAAACAGGACAGCGACGACAAACCACAAGAAAAGCATACAAAGATAAGACAACGGACGCAATCACACCAACGAAACACAAAAGCGTCAATCTCAAAAGGCAAGAAGAAACACCCAACTGATGCTCCAGATTATAATATAGTCAATTCTATATGTTTTCTTTTATACACACCACTATCCCACAGAATCACACGTCAAGCTCCTGTTAACGCAACTCAACGGATTCAAATTTTCTCTTCACTGTTGTTACCATGCAAAATTACTGTGAACAATTCTGACTCGCAAAATTAATATTTTAAATCCCTCACTCGACCCCACTTCTTATATGTACCCCTACCCCCAACCCCTCCCCCCCAAAAAAAGAAACTGGAAATTAATAAAGAATAAAAAAAAAAAAAAAGAAATCAGGCTGTGTAATTAAGTTACATTGTTATTGTTCTATATTACATTTTAGTTGCAAAAATGTTATTGCCCTTTTCACACCCCACTCACAACCATAAAATGACAGTGTCCCTCTGTAGGAGAAAGTCTGTAGGAGACTTTGGCCAGAGTTAACTAAAGAGGCTTTATTTGCAGGTTTTGACATATCAGCAGGTTAACTTAAAGAAGAAAATAATTAGAAATAGATAAATAGAGAAAAGAAAGAAATAAACGTTAAGGTTATATGCCCTATAACGATAATAAACAGGTTGCAAATAATAAGAAAGCTAGAGATAACAGTATAGCAAGAATAATAAGATGGGCATAAAGAACAATAAGGTTTAAGGGTAAGAAAATAACACCTTGTAAATACGAGTAAGCAGCAATGTCCAGATAAGGGTTATGGACAGGTAGGCAGGATAAAGCAGAGTTGCAGGCAATCCAGGTTATATGAAGCAGGGTTGGTATGGAGCAGGGTTGGAAGTAATGAAGGCAAGTCATAGGTTGCTTCTCAGGAGCCAGAATCTGTATTTTCAGTATGAACATCAACTTCAATGTAAAGGCCACTGGTATTCTCAGGTGTGGCCTTTTGTGGGATCTGTAATTATTCCTAGGCAGGTGGGGACTGAGGTGGTTAGTGGCTAGGGAGGCCACTAATGGTGGAGAGCTGGAACTTGATTTAAAGGAACATAAATAAATTAACATAGGACTTATCTGTAAGGATAGGATCCTGACACCCTCTTTGTCTATTTGAAATGTTGGGAGGTATGTCATTGTGTCAAAGGACTTGGAAAGTTAATCAGGTAGCATTTCCGAGAGCTTGAGGACATAGACCATATTTAGAAATAAAATAAATATTCTCTATACCAATTTAAGTGTGATATTCTGTGACGGCAGATGAATGAATTTGTATAAGTTGGGTTTAATTGCTGGTAGTATGAAACAAACTGTTTCCTAGAGCCATTTCAAACTAAATGTCTTTTTGTGATTTATATTGTTTCCCCATGGCTAGTTATTCATATTTAAAAATTGCATGGAAATGAACCATTGATTTGTTTTGCTGGGAGCAAAGAGATATGTATGAAGTCATTATGGAAGATTGTTAAGGTTCTTAGAATATAGTTTGTAACGGCTTATTCCCCTTCCAGATATAAGGCAGTTACCAAAGACACCAATCCGCCGAACAGGAAACCATATGAATGCCGTAAACAGCCGAATAGGAAAAACCAAACAAATAGGTTTACACTCCTAGCAGTCGAACTGGAACAGCATACAATAAATCCCCCCAAGAACGAGACAAAGCTCTGTTTTGAGGGTCAAGCAGGAACAGACAGAGCTGTGGGTTTATTGTTCTTATGTACACATTCTTACACATTAGTACCACCCACAGGGTTTTGTAAAACAACCATTAAACGTACAATACACTCAGACACTCCCACACAAAATCCTCCCCTCTGCCTGTGATACAATTACCTTACACAATGGGTTAATACAGTTTTTCCACATTATTCATAACTTTAAAAGTATACATCACATTCACATAAAGACTTACACTTACATTTTCAGAATCAGCATACTCAAAATACAAACATATATAAAAATCATCCAAATTGGTCCAGTGGTTCAAAAGATAGATCGAAGTCCTTTGTGACCAAATGAAGCAAAGCTTTTCTGCCCAAAACCAGTTTCACAGAATCTTCTATCCAAGGACAGTGGCAAAACTACATTGTACACATGGTAGCAAAAGACAATAAAATACATAAAAATATATAACTGTGCAGCTATTGCATAAAACAGGTACATTCAACATATCCCCAGATAGCTTAGATCTGAGCGCACATTATTACTGAATGGCGCTCAGATAACATACATACAGTTCAATAGCCATGGAGCCAAAGTTTTTCACATAGTCTTTCGTTGTACGAATGGGCACCATGGCATAACTATCTGGGGTATCACTGTTCAAATAGGGCCAGTACTGAATGACCCGGCTTTCATGTCTTTGAAGGGGAAAATCAAGCGTTTCAACATGGGGCCATAGTCTAAAGGCAGCAGGTGGGCAACCAGGCTCCTCCAATGCACATTAGCGAGATTGGTCTTGTCACATAGTTAATAATTGGTTAATTGTAAAATATTATGTAGACATATTCATCTACAGCACAAGAGAGGGAGGACACATAATGGTGACATTTGTATTGTGGGAAAAAAGCCATCAAGGGACTAGATAATAAACCACAAAACTGAAGGTGGTTTTATTTCTCCCTAATCATTCCTTGTTATGTATCTTATCTTTTACATGCTATTTAGGCTAGGGTTAGTGTTAAGTCAGTGTAGGGGTTAATATGAAACTCCTAGACTGCATAAGGGTATTTCAAAAACACACAGTTACATAGATACAGATTCACATCTATTGTCCTCCCCCCCGGCCCCAACCCCTGAGCGGCGGGTGGGGGCCATAAATGACAATGAGGGGGGGACCTATTGTCCTTCCCCCGGCCTCCACCCCTGAGTGGTGGGTGGGGGCCATAAAGGAAAATGAACGGGCGGTCCTCCCCCCCAGCCTCCACCCCTGAGTGATGGGTGGGGGCCATAAAGAAAAATGATGGGGGGACCTATTGTCCTCCCCCCGGCCCCCACCCCTAAGCAGTGGGTGGGGGCCATAAATAACAATAGGGGGGACGTAATGTCCTCCCCCCTGGCCCCCACCCCTGAGCGGCGGGTGGGGGCCCTAGATGAAAATGCCCATAGTCAACCCCCCTCCACCGAAAACAAAAATAATCCCCTACCTACCCCCCTCACCAAAAATAGTGAGGGGGGGAATAAAAGAACTAACTACCTGTGAAAAAAATATAAAACTTACTATAAAATGGTAAGTCTTCTTTTTTCTAAAATCTTTATTTTTCAGCCCCCAAAAAGGACAAATAAAAACCATAATACCCGTCAAAATTGTAAAAAAGAAAATAAAAAATCCAAGCACAAAAAAAAAAATTGACAAAAAAGAAAAAACTGGACGCTAAAAAATGTATCCATCTTCACCCGGCAAGGGCACGGCGCAGACTGAGCTCCGCAGGGCGTGGAACGGCTTATAAAGCCTTGTCCCGCCCTGCAATTAGGCTCTGATTGGTTGGTTTAAAACTATCCAATCAGAGTGCTCTGACAGGTAAATGAAGAGACTGACAGGTAAGTCTCTACATTTACCTGTCACAGCACTCTGATTGATAGGCTTGAAATTCAACCAATCAGAGTGCTCTGTGTCATTTTACACAGCGTGGGAAAATTCAAATTAACTTTTATAAGCCTTTCCCCGCCCTGCGGAGCTCAGTCTGCGCCGTGCCCTCGCCAGATGAAGATTTTTTGGGGGGCTCTGGTTTTTTCTTTTAGTTCATCAAATGGTAAGTTTTATTTTTTTTTACAGGTAGTTAGTTCTTTTATTCCCCCCTCACTATTTTTAGGGTGAGGGGGGTAGGTAGGGGATTATTTCTTATTTGGGGATGACTAAGGGCTTGGGGACCCTAGTCACCTTTGAGGGGGGGGCATTTTCATTTAGGGCCCCCACCTGCTTCTCAGGGGTGGGGGCCAGGGGGGAGGACAATAGGTCCCCTCCTTATTGTTATTTATGGCCCCCACCCATCGCTGAGGGGTACTATGGATTTTTTGTGTTTTTTTTTTTTTTTTTTTTGTAGACGTGCCCCTACTCACGGTATAGCGAGTAGGGGCATTCGGGAGATTTTAATCTCCCTTATGCTATTATGGGGGTCATATTGACCGCCATAGAGTGAGGGGAAAGCTGGGGGGCTATGAAAGTGGGGCGGAGCACTGCTCCCTGCTGCTTCTATCTTTACATTTTACAAGGAGGGAGCTGCGTGCCGGTAGCACCCTCCTTGTAGTAAACTGAACGAACAAACAAACACTGATATTCAGTATTTGTTTGTTCGTGTGACATTTCTATTCATTCCTTTTGTCTTTCTGATGAATGAATGAATAGATGAAATTCCCGTTCACATGCCCAGGTGTTTAACTGGGCATGTGCAGGAATTTCACAGCCCTAACTAGTGTGGGCAGATGACGTGTCCCACAGAACCCACACAAAGATGGGTCCGGGCACAAAATAAAGATTAAAAAATAGGTAATAAGGGGAGCTTAAGGGCATTTGGGGGTGACTAGGGGGTCAATTAGATGTAGTGGAGTCGGGATGGGGCTTAAAAAAAATTGGGATTCGGCCGTGACAGTGCCGCTTTAACTCGTTATCCCTTTTGATTGCTTGGCCCCCATCCAGTCTGGAGGCCTTTGGTAGTTTTCATCCCATTTCACTGATCAATGTGAACGTTAAACTATTTACTAAGATGCTCGCACTATGACTGAGGCCACTCCTACAGAGATTGATACATCTCGACCAGGCTGGATTTGTTCCTGCAAGGGAGGCTAAGGATAATACCACCAAGGTGGTGGATTTAGTGCAATGGTCACTGAAAGGGGGGGACCCGTCCATCCTGTTGGCAATAGATGCTGAAAATGCATTCGACAGGGTAGACTGGTCGTTCCTTATGCTCATGTTAAGCCCTTGGTTTGGACCCACTTGGATGCAGTGGATTAAAGCCATATATTCGCAACCTACAGCCCGTATTAAAGTAAACGGCTTATCATCTCCATTGCCCACAGCTCAATGACGTGGTCTGGGTGCCAGGTCCCCCTAGTTTTAACCCTGCAGCTGTAAACATAGCAGTTTCAGAGAAACTACTATGGTTACATTGAGGGTTAATTCAGCCTCTAGTGGCTGTTTCCCTGAGAGCCACTAGAAGCTGCTTCCGCGATCCTCAATGCTAAAATCGCATTAAGGACATGCTGGATGTCCATAGGAAAGCATTGAGTAATGTTTTCCTATGGGCGGTTTGAATGTGTGCGCGGTGCTGTGACCGCACATGCTCATTTGGAGCTAATGTTGGCAGGGGGAGGAGAGGTCACCAGCACTGAGGGAGCCCGGTGCTGGAGTAAGGTAAGTGGCTGAAGGAGTTTTAAGGGGTTTTAACCCCTTCAGTCCAGCAGGAGTGGAGCCCTGAGGGAGTGGAGACCTAGTGGGAGAAAGGGGCCTTCTACTACCTATCACGGTACATCTGGAGAACTCACCATACATGCCTCTTGATAATTTGTAGGAGTTGAGACATCTTGCTGAGATAGTGACTATAACGCCACCACCTCTGGCACAGGCATTTTAATTCTTCCAGGTTACACATTTTCTCAAAACCTTCAATATCCCAGAGGGGCACTTAGGAATCATACAGAATTTGAAAGGTTGTGCTCAAAGACTACAGTAATAGCTAAATCAACCTCGAAGTGCCTCAACTTAATCCAACACCATCTCAACTGAGGGCTCCCATACTTCACCAGGAAGTGGGAGACTCACCTAGGGTATTCAATAGCAGAAAAGTAATGGGAAACATTATTTTGTGGAGCATTTTACACCCATTCGAGTGTCATGTTGCAAGAAATTAATTATAAATTGATCTCCGGCTGGGATCTCACACCTCAGGAAATTAACTGTTTTCATCCAGCCACATCCCCCCGTGTTGGAGGTGTTTGGGGGGTGAAGGGAGACATGTGCCAAATATGATGGTACTGTAAGGGAATATCACCCTTCTGGATACAGGTAATGGCCACAATAAAGGAAACTACAGGCATGAGTCTCTTCTTTGAGATGGATACCCTGCTACTCCTACACATAGATACATCTTTAGCTAAATTTAAAAACTCACTGGTGTATTTTATGCTCACTACAGCCAAATCAGTAATCGCAAGCTTGTGGAAAGCAATAAGGACACCCAGTTTAAGGGAATGGTTAGCTAATGAGTATTTCCGTACCATAGAAGAACTCCGGTGGTCATCCCTTGGGAAGCTGGCTAATTATGTTAGTATCTGGCAACCCTGGTTTTCCTATATGGGAAATCAAGCAGAGGGTACAGCAACAGGGGAAAGGGACAAACCATGGTCATAACCATGCTACATCGCAGTTGTGCAAGGCTAGGTTTGGTATCGCATGTCTCTGTGTCTCTGTCCCTGAAAGCCAGGAAAATTGCGACCTAGCAAGAGGGTTTGAGTCGCGATGTCGATGACAAGAGGATACGCTGAATATATATATAACCGTATAGTTTTCTATGCACATTCAGATATGCAAGTTATTTTTATCATGATTGTATATAACTTACTTGCTTATGTTTTACTTGTGTATCTCTTGAACGGCATGTACTGATTGGATTGTATACCACTCCTTGATTATCTTTTGAATGTGATTCCATATGTCTGATATTCATTATTAAAAATTAATAAATAATAAAAATGAAATAAAAAAATATTACTAGGCAGCGAGTAAACAGTAAGTTCTGTGACTTTGAAAAGGGACAAATACTAATGGCTAGACAATTGGGTCACAGCATCTCCAAAAATGGCAAGTCTTGTGGGGTGTTCCTGGTATGCAGTGGTTATTACTTACCAAAAGTGGTTCAAGGAAGGATAACTGGTGATCCAGCATCAGGGTCCTGGGCATCCAAGGTTCATTGTTGCACATGGGGAGAAAATGCTAGCCTCATCTTGTCTGATCACACAGAAGAGTTACTGTAGCTCTAATTGCTGTAAAACTTAATGCTGGTCATGATAGAAAGGTGTCAGAACACACAGTGCACAGCAGTTTGCTGCGTATGGGGCTATGTAGCTGCAGACCGGTCAAAGCAGTGGTGAAACTAATGAAGAGAAAACTACACGGCTACTTAAATCACCTGTCTCAGCAAACAAATATAGGGAATCAGTTCCACCATATGGCCATTTTGTGTTAAGCCCACAGAGGGGCAGGGGGCATGGACGGACAGGGGAAGCTGAAAAAGAGCGTACAGCACAATGTTCCCCTCCTGTCATTCACTTCATGTAGTGTGACTCCATGGACTACAGTGAAGGATGTTCAATATCCTCAACCCAGTCTGACAGGAAGTTCTCACTGAATGCATTGAGCAACTTTCTATAAAACTGGGTAGAGGATATTGAAGACCCTCTATTACAGTCCACATGGCCATGCTACAAGAATGTAAGCAAAAGGGAAGGGGGAAGAGACCATATAGGGAGAGGTAGAGGAAGAGACACACAAATGGGGCTGGTGGCAGATGTAAGAAACAGAGAAGGTGTGTAGGGGGGTGTAATGACACATAGAAGGGTTGGTGGTAGAAAGTAACACACAGAGGGGCTGTAGGAGAGAAGGAGACACACAGAGGGGCTGTGGAGGAAAACTATACACCCACACAGGGGATGTGAGGGGTAAGGAGACACACTGAGGGGTTGTGGGAGAGAGGGACACACAATGGGGATGGGAAGGGGAAAAAGAGTTAGAGTAACTGTAGAAAGGGAAAAGACAAACATAGATGGGCTGGGGGTAGAGATAATGTGCTGGGGCACAGAGACAAACAGGGGGACTGGAGAAGGGGTGAAAGATATACATAAAGAGGTTAGGGGCAAGAGACATGCAAAAGGGACAGTTATGTCCACTAGCCCCCAATGCTTCTATATAAATTGATGATGTCAGCTGGGGGAGGCTCTGTGGATGTGGAAAGAGCGTCACAAAGAGGAATAAATTTAATTAGAGAGGGCGTGCAAATCTAAATAGGAGAACACTGTAACTTTAGGAATACATATTTGTAAGGTTAGAGTGTTGCTTTAAAAGTGGCACTGTAAATATGATCTCAGTTAATAAAAAAACAAAAGAGGTTTAGAATCACTGTTAAGTGAATAGACCCTTCTGAGTCTGTTGACAGAACAAACATTGGAAAAGTGTGTGCTAATATAAAAATATATCTATATCTACCATTTTATGTTAGAAGGTGAAAATACTTGCCCATTCGTAACAGCATCAACAATACTGTGAAAAAAATGTATCAAATGTATCTCTTATTTTTATGGAATGGAGGTGCGTTTACATTAGCAGCATAATATATCATTATTTATACTTTAGTGAGCTTGACAAACAATGCATATATCAAGTTGATTCTTTCTTTACAGAGAGGGGACACACATTGGCTCTCTAGTAATGATTATGCTAGTTGTAAACTATGATATTGACTTACTAGAGTCAATTGTGCTGACATGAAAAATAAATAAGAGGAGGAAAAACTATTAAAAAGGATCAAAGAGAAAAATCGGAAAGGAATTAATTTTCTAACTCCATTGTGTGAATAAAAAAGACAATTCAGGAAAAAAAAATTAGACTTCGACAAATGCCAGAGAAGGAAATATTTATAGTCTCGAATGTCAGTATTTTAAGCATAAGTGAAATCAATAAACGGTAAACAGAATGGAAAACTTTTAATAAAACCTGAACAAGTGGGTAGTTTACGGCCACTAAAACATTTTTTTCTTTTTTTTTTTAAAGTAAACTTTATTAAAAAATTAAAGGAACATCTGCCAATTTGAAAACATAGCATATGGGAAAAAAAGAATACTTTTTTTTCACTTTTATTTTTATCTTTATCACTACATATATTTTATATTTTCATCTTTTTATATTAATTACATTTCAATACACTCGTATACAAAAGTGTTCATATTGTATCTTGATACATTTTTATTAGAAACAAATAATACATTTATATCAGTAGGGTTCTGTCACTTGTGATCTATGCATTATTGCAAGGAGGGACACACCTCATAGGAGATAGGGAGAGAGAACTACTTACTTTCTGAACATGTCTAACCCAACAATAGACACCTTCCAAAAGTCTAACTCTGTATTATTCCCTTTCCAATAATCATAGCAAGTGGATGGAAAACCATGTGTGGATGGTGTGGATGTTCTGCACTTTTCCAACATTTGCAGGCACTCATCTATTCTTGACAGATAACCTACCTGGTACAGTTTAAATCCTTTAGTAATGAAGTTGGAGCAATGTGCGCAGTGTTAGCACAATCACTTGACACATTGATAGGTTTGACATGCATGTATTGTGTCTGTGCTCTTCCCTCTACCTTTCTTTAACCTTATCTGTACTTTTCTTGCATTTTTAAAATTTTTCTGTTGCTTTCACTCACACTCAACCTATCGAGTACTTCACCCTCTTTCACTGTCATTCACCAGTCATCACCAGCACTCACAGGACCACTTACCTATGCACTCACAGCCGCATTCATCCCAAAACAGTTGGAAGCAACCTCATAATCCTCTGATATTGTCTTAAAGCTCTCCTTTGCTCTACATATATTCCCACTCTCTATTCACATTTCCTCCCATTAACATCCATGTTGGTGCCCACGTATGCCCTTTATCACTCACTACAATGGGGCTATTAGCCTTTGGACCTCTTTACCAGTGGTGAACGTGTTCATCTAAGATTATTTCCAATGGGTGATGATTTTATACTGTCCTCGGCAGTTCCCAAGACACTCTTCGTGCTTAACAATTTGTTTGTCTGTAATGTTCATCAGGTGATGTAATCAAAACCAGCAAAATCTAATTTTTGTTTGTCATTGTCCTTACAATGTTTGTCTATTCAGCTCTATAGTAACAACATCACAATTTTTTCGTGGATTTTTATCAATAACGTTTTCTGATGTCAGCTAAGATACTAGCAGAAAAGGGGTTTGTGAATTTTGGATTGTGATCGCATTGAAAACCTATGCTAACTGCGAAAGTCAGAACATCTTATTGATCTGATACGATAGGTGTCACCAAAAGGTGATACCAAAGGCACTATAATAAAACTGCAACCCCTATTGCCTACAGTTTTCTCTAAGCTGGACTAATAAAGCCAAATGTTTTCCCATTACACGAACAAAGCAGTTTACAATGCAACAGTATAATGTGTCAATTATAATCCAAAAACAGTGAACTGTGAAAGCGATACAATTAGAAGAAAATTACTATACTAAACTCCATTATTAGTGTTGCAAGAAAGGTTAAAAACATGTCAGAGTATACAAAAGTTCTCAAACTATGTAGCAAGCAATGCATTTGCATAGAAACATAATAAGTAATAATTGTCTAAAAAATGTAATATATTTTTTTTCCCTTTAAACTTGTCAATCGTGAAATAGGATCCTAAAACTCTATGTAAAAAATGCAGATTTGGAATAAAGTTCAGAGATAATTAATATGAAATCATACAGTTTAAACAACTCTGATTCAAATTTTTCTATATAAAAATGAAATAACATTAGAGAATTTTCTCAGTCTCTCGATAAAAATGAAAGAGTCTTTGAGCTCAGCTTATTTTGAAGTGCGCACTTTCAACTTTAGCTTTTTTACATTTCCTAAATCTTTTTTTTTTTTTTTTGTGAAGAGGGTCACTTTGTGAAGGTGATGTTCTTTAATAAATAAAAAAAAATCTCAGCTAAATACAGATGTTACTTCCATCCATTTTTAAACTTGTCAGATCATCAGCGCGTCTAGCAATCACACTAAACAGAAACCTCTAACATGAAGCTCATCAGCAAGTGGTAGCAGTCACTTTGTAACACAGCAGGTGTACATTTCACTTGAATACAAAGTCATAGAATGTGGTGTGAGGTTTTCAAAACATCTCTGATAGTCCAAGTCTCAAAACAAGAGAAAAAATTCAAAAGACATAGAGTATGCTAGGTGACTTGGAATTTCATGCTGGCAGGCTAATTGCCAACCTAGGTGGTATAAATGTCCCAAAAATAAGGCAAAGAGAAAAAATGTCTAAGTATATGTTATTATGCCATTCCTCTCTCTCTCTCTCTCTCTTTCTATGTGTGTATATATATATATATATATATATATATATATATATATGTACCGACACAGATTTTAACATCTTACAATAATTCACTTATTGCGTACTAAAATTCATATCTTCTACTTTTGTATTTGTACATTTTTTAAGCTTTGAAGCTAGAGTTTAGTGAGTGAGTGTGCTGGGTCTTGTATGTTGTATGAATTGGTCCCAGCTGTAGCCTCGTAGTGTATGCATGTTCAGGTGAGTGCAGTCCTCTTGGTTTCATATATAAATATATTTGGGAGTCCCGGCCAACTCCTTGGTTTTGCATCCCTTCCAGTCACAGGTGCCTCATTCCAAGACCCCATTTAACCTTGCCCTGTAGAGAGTCCCAGGAGAAAGTATTTCCCAAGTAAGGTGATTAATCTCATAAGAGCAGGCATTAGGTTGCTAGAATAAGACATGCCAAGAATGGAGTACATTGACGTTGTGGCAGGCTTATGCACTGTATGATCATATACTGTAACTAAACCCCCATTATTTTTGCATAAGTTGTTTTTTTATTTATTTATTTTTAAAGAAACAAAAACTAATAAATTATGTTAGCTTTTAAGGTTTGAAGCTAATGTTTAGTAAGTGCGTGCACTGGTTTCTATATGTTATATACCAATGTGGTTCCCAAACCAGTCATCACAACCCACCAAAAGTCCAGGATTGATGTATTTCTCTGTTTTATTCCAATGGATATACTTACAAAACCTGGACTGTTGGTGGAACACTGTTCCCAAACCAGTCCTCAAGAACCACTGACTGACAAAAATAGGTCCAGATTTTGTCAGTCTCTCTCTCTCTCTCTCTCTCTCTATATATATATATATATATATATTTATGTTTTACAATCACATATTTCTTAAAAATCACTCTAAATTTAGATTTTCTATACTTGCATTAGTATTTGTTTACTTGGGACCCTAATTAATTTGATCACCGCACTAACAGGTTATACTCGGAAGCCAGTTTAAACCCTTAAGGACCAAACTTCTGGAATAAAAGGGAATCATGACATGTCACATATGTCATGTGTCCTTAAGGGATTAAAGATCCATGATATTTATTACTACTGCTTGCAGGCTAGATTCAGTGTGTTAGTTTAAACTAACAATGCATGAAACAATGAAAAAAGCACAGGTAAGTATGGCAATTATAGCTGCAAAGAACAGCACTTTGGTTAATTATTATAAATTTTAACATATAAGGAAAAATTTGGGGCCCAGAACCTGGTGGGGATTAACCCTTTACTAAGAGTCTAAATGTCCCCCAATGAAAAAGCCCAGGAGCCACCCAAACAAATACCCCCTTAGGTGACTAGAGGTTTCCAAACCTCTAGCCCAGTGGTTACCAAACATTTTAGATTCAAGGCACCCTTAATATTTCAATATTTTTCCAAAGCACCCAAATTCAAAATTTCTAGGTTGTATATCTGTACAGCACTGCGGCATTTACTGGCACTATAGTGTAATGTACAGTGTTGGTGTTTGAAGGGGTGCTTGTATATAGATTTAGTGTTTTAATATAGGGGTGTGTTTCTATGTAATGTTTTCATTTGATTGCAGGGGTGTGTCTGAATGTAAGGTTCACTTTTCAATGCGGGTGTCCATTTGTGTGAAGTATTTGTGCTTGAGTGAAGGGGTGTGATTGTATATTCTTTTGGAGTGTGAATGCAGGGGTGTGTTTGTATGTAATATATTGTATGTATTGTTAGATTGCAGAAGAGTGTTTGTCTTTTGTGCTGGTGTATGACTGCTTGGATGTATGCACATACACTACGACATACATACGTACATACTTACACAGATATACATACACACAAATTCACATAGGGACTGACACATACACACACCTTAACACATGCATACATTGACATATACACACACATGCACCCTGACACACACAAACATTGATACATGCACACACCATGATACAGATACACACACTGACATAAAAATATTAATACACAATATATGCAAAATTTAACATAGAACAGGTAAGAAATATATAATCAACCATGACAGGTGCATTCTGTTCTGAGATATGTAGAGAGGGATCTCTTAAAGGACTTTAGGCCTGGGGAAGATTCGAAAGTGTGTGGGAGGTCATTCCATAATTGCGGCGCTCTGTAGGAGGAGGATCGAGCCGCTTTCTTTTTGTATTGAGGTAGACTAAATAAAGGGTGGGAGCTTCCCAGAAAGCTCTTAAACCAAGTAAACAATAAGCATGATGGCCGAACAAGTATGTTCAATTCAGTATTTGGAGGTCTACCCATTTCATCAAATGGAGATAATTAATGGGGAAAAGATATGATTGATGGCTAGGAGACAGCCAACAAATTTTGGTTTTATTTACATATATATATATTTTACTGCTTCTCCACCTTTTTCCTCTAATAGTTATGTGCACAGTATATACATAGTATTTATATAATAAATACAAAACTTTGACTCCATTTTGTGACTAGTAAAATCTTGTGTTCTGGGTGGAACCATTTACTAATTGGTGTTCCAGTAACTTATATCTATTGCCAAATAGTAAATAGCAATTTTGGCATAACTTTTCTGCAATGCCAAAAATAACCCCTAGAAATCCCAAAACAACAAAACAATGGGCTCGAGTTGTTTGGAAATTCCCCAGTTCCAATTATTTAGTTTTGGTTCTGCACAGTGCAGTAAAATACAATGGGGAAGATTTACCAATGAGTAATGTTTCCGAAAAGAGGTGCAAATGTGTAAAAAGAACATAGTCAACAATGTATTGTGCCTGCTGGTCCACTGGTTTGCATGGTGATTGACTAATTATTAGCAGTTTACACCTTTTTTCAGAATCCAACACTTGATAAATCCACCTCACTGACTTTTTCAAATATTTTGTAAGAAAAGTGTAGAGTTTAAAAAACTTGTAAAATAAATGTGAAAATAACTCATATTTTCTAAATGGACCGTTGAATGCAAAACATCGAACTACTTTCAATTTATTTTTAAATTCACTCATCCTTAATCTTAATGTTTTTAGCAGTTCCTTTCATAACTACTTAATTCCTTTAAATGTCATGCTAAATTGTACCCCAAATTATAATTAATGCAAATATTGTGCTATAATTTAACACTCTATTTGTTCTGTGATTTTTTTCATTGCGCATTCAGTATGAATGTTGTTTGATTTAATTTATGTTTTCAGTTCTGTTCCATCTATTTCAGATGGTTATTATGCTTCAGAGAACTTTTTTACTTAAGCTTGCAAAATTGCAATGACGTTTGTTTCAAATTAAACAATAATTGTCGCCAGTTAGATATTGCGATTAGCCGAGAAAGACTGCGGGTGATTATAAACAAACACAAGAAAAAGTTAATGCACTATTGTGTTTGCTAGAAGCAAAATAAAACAAGGTGGGTTATTAAATCTTCACATAACAAAAAAATGTTCATTCTAAACGTGATATTGTGCAGCAAGTCTAGGGTTTTATATTTTCGATCAAATTATTTGTGAACATAAAAATACTTCCCGCTACTAATACTACTGAAGTGTCGCTACTGAATTGACACTTAATACCGCAAAGCATTCATTATACATTAATATATGGTTCCCTAAACTATTGAAAGTGTGTGTACAAGTGTCTTTCTAAATACAGAAAAGAAAAGAAAGGTCTCTGTATGTATCTAAGAATGCATTTTCTGAGGAACATAATTTAATTTATATAATATAATATATTAAGCTTTGATTTGTTTATTACTAAGGTCTAGGTATAATTATTATTTTAAAGCCTAACTGTTCTTGTTGTGCTGACCTGGGGCCTTATCCACCATGTTATCTCACCAGTGTCACCTTTAAAATCAATGAGGCCTTGGTTAAACGTATGCTGGCTCACCATCACCTACTTGACAGAGCAACACGTGCAAACAAACAGGACACACACGTAGAAATGCATATGAAGACACACACAGACAAGTACGCACGCATATAAGGGGATTAATGCTGAAAGGGGACAACTCTCTCTCAGACTTTCACTGCACAGCTCTCTTCTTCCAACAAAGAGAGCAATGCAACAGGCACTTTAACCTTGCACATGCCTCTCTGCACCACGAGATCCCTATGGAGAGGGAAAGCATGGGACTGTAGATTAGGTCCAGGATAGGTATATAAAAGATGTGTGATTTGTAAACCGGCTTAGTGCATGCTGCTGAGACAGTATATAGGCTGCTGTGAAGCTAATCTGACACAAATCACAGAGAAGAAGTCATACATAGAATAGAGACAGAAAGGTATATTACTGGTCTTTCCACTCTGAAAAGGAAGAATATGAGAGGAGAAGCATAGTTTAGAAACAAGACAATGCCATAACACCAGAGAAATATCAAATTTGATAATAAAGTTCAGGGCCAACTATGCCAGAGCATAGTAAAGCCAAATCAGATACTACGTGCATCGTCACTCATAAATGGTCTAATCAAAGAGAATGGGCTTCGACAGCTGGTTATTTGGTTGTAATGCAACATTATTGGACTGGGATAAAAACCCGTGTTTATGGCCAGTAATTGCAATGGTCATTCATTACCATCTTTAGCCAACTTAGAGATTCAGCTATAAGGAGAATGGGGATGAAACAAGCAGAGTTTTGACAGCTGTCAGAACTACAACAAGAGACTTGAAAGCAAAACATGGAGCCCATTTTATTGTCATAGAGGCTACAAAGCATGGGTTGCTTGGCCTGTTGCCATGCTTTATTGGTTCTATCAACATATATATATTTTTTAATTCATATATTATTGATAGTTTTCATAAGAATAAGCAAGAGGGGACACAGAGAATAAGGGAGGTTAGAGGGTATATACATTTCATACAAAATAGTCACATCCATAACAGTCATAATTAACACCATTTTTACAACACACAATGAAACATAAGTGTCACTGTATCTTGTTCCCTCTCATGTGTCTTGGTATTGGGTTTTGGTGTCCCGACCACTCTATTGCATAGTCGTGCATCATCTCCCAGTGTTCTGCCTCTAGTGACGTCACTCGAGCCTTTGTAGATTAGTTATAAGATATCTGTTATTACTCATGTTATTACTAGATTACCCATTCGGTAATACTGCCGGGAGAAGAAATGTGTAATATAAGTATCTTCCGTTACCCTGGCTTGTGAACTCTGAAAATCTGTCGCACAACATCTCAGAGGCATTGATACTTTTCTCCCTTGCGTCTCTGTTCTTACTGTGTGCCTTGGTAGAGTTCTGGCCAACAAGACCAGGCTATTTGTAGGGATTGTGCTACTTGGTGTGTATTGGCTGACATTTTTTCGTATAAGTAGTACATTGATTTTAACATACAACTCGTTTTTTGAGGGCCGATATGTTGTTTTCCAATTTGTGGCTATTAGGTTTCTAGTAGCCAAAATGACTATTTCTGCCACCTTTCTATGTGCCTTGGCCCAGAGGGGGGAAATAACAAAAGCAGTTTTAGGTAAGGAGTGAATTCGGTGTCAGGAATCTGAAGAGAGTGAAGTACATCTCTGGCATCTTTCCATAATGGTTGTATCAGTGGGCGGTCTAGCCAAATATGACTCATGTTATCCTCTAGTTGAGTGCACCTCCAGCAGGTCGGAAGTACGTTTGGGTATCGTTCTTGACACTCACATTATTTGATCCTTAGTAGTAAAGTGATGGATCCTAGTGAATACATCTTGTGGGGTGGTTTTAGGTAGGTGTTTAGGTCTAGGCAACGTATGGATCTTATCGAGGTGTAAAGCTGAGGTTGAGAGGCCCATTATTAGGGCTGTTAACAGATCAGTGACATAAGCTTGAAGCTCCTACTGCTTCACGTCTTCAGGGGCGCCCCGGATCCTTACATTATTCCACCTATCTCGATCTTCATGATCCGCTAGTTTGGTGGTAATGGTTTCTATGGATTCATATTCCTCTGCTAGCGTATTGTGCGCCAGTATTATTTCCTCCATTTTATTTTCTAAGTGTGCCATGTGGTCGCCCAGTTCTTGTATATCTGAGCTTATGTCTTTTGCCAGTTTAGCAAAGTCTTGCTGTATGGTGGCTTGCATGTCCTTCAGCATCTTTTGTATGGATGCGTCCGTCACTGGGACTGGGGGTTTAGTGGAGACTGAGGTTATATTGCTGCCGTCAGAAATAGAAGCCGGTGATTCAGGCCTATTGGCGCGATCTTGCTTGCCCCGTCGCGCGGGTGATAAGGCCGCGATTTGCAGTGAGGTCTGTTTGAGCTTTGTTTTTTTCACGACTTGTTGTGACATCTCGTCGGGTGCTCTGTTATGTAGATTTTAGAGTAAAATTTTCGGGCTCTGCTGTAGTTAATGCTTGTTTTGTGAAACCCTCATGAAGAGCTGAGCGCTCACACGTCCATTTCCTCAGCAGTCAGGACACACCCCATCAACATATTTTTTTAATGTTCCTGGCAAAGTTTGCAGAAAGTTTAATTCTACATCTCACTGACTTTTAGGCATATTTTAGAAGTATGCTTATAACTTGAGAAGTATCTTACCATTTGAGAAGTACACACATTCTACTCTAAAAACATACAAATTGTGACTATAATAGAGTTAAAGTGTTTTCACATATAAGATAGTTTGGCTTAAAATGTGTAATTTATTTTCAATTCCCTGCAAATTAAAGTTTTACTGAATAAACTAAAAGGTAATATAATTGTGCTATTTGTTATAATCTTCGACTTACTAAAACACCTGTAACTTTCTTCAGATTTATTGCTGGGTGAAGGGCTATAGGGAAGTACTTAAGTTAGATATAATATAGCTATATCTCAGGTGTTATAATGTGCAACTGTGGATCAGAATTTGAAAAGTGAGTATGTTGTCAAGGAAACCGATGGGATGCTCTTGTCTCCAACAATTTTCTCAAACAATCACCATTGAACCAGTGGAATATAGTAATTTTGATCTACACTAAAATACTGAAACCATGTTTGCAATATGTATGTGTCAATTTACATGTAATTAAACATGTAATTAAACCAAACAACATCTGAATGAAAAGAATGTTAAAATCAAGGGGTTATTCATTAAACAATGAATTGCTGCGAATTGACTAACAAAATGTAGAAGAGATATAGATAGTATAACACACAATAAATTATCTTTAAATGCTTTATGCTGCTCATATATATGCTGGTATGATAGGTCAGTTGGTGAATGCATTAACTGCAGAACATATGAAAATGGTGTGGATGGTGTGATTTTTCCAAATCATTCTTTTATCCTACAGATAAAATGACTAGCACTAATATAATGTCTTGGCTGACAGTTTGATTAATTCAGATATCACGAGTAAGTGTTTGGTGGAAAACAAGCTCTCTTGAAAAAACCACATACATTGATACACTAACAGTATATAATTTAAAATACAAATATTTAACTGGTTTCTATTCTAATGGTTGAAGACTGGAAGATTATCCAATAAAAATACAGTTTTGAACTTGTTTCATGAAATCGTGTTTTGGAAACTTAAATCAGTGTACACTGTTATAAAATACCTTCTACCTAAAAGAAAATATCATTTATAAAATATTTACAGTTTCCTCTGTCCGGTCTGTCTGCTAACCGCATTCAGAGCGGGATATGATGCTTAGTTCATGCCCTCTCCACTCAAAGTGCAGGTTGAACGTGCCAAGATGACCCCATGCTCACTGTGCCTAGAGGGGAATCAGCTACACCATGCTGATGAGGCCCAAAGAAGGCTAAAACGATTGTTCAGGGTTGCAGTATCTCTCATGCAGAGGGAATGTTCTGGTATTTTGGATCTGGACTGCCCATAAGCATATCGTATAGCTTCACTTTGTAATGGCCCAAGTGAGCAAAAACGTGTTGGAGACCTGAGCAAGGACCCACTAAAAGTTCTGATATTGCTTGTTTTGTTACACTGAAATAATAACCTTACTTAATAAAAAAGAAAATGGATTCTGGATGTCTATCTGTTTTTTACACTTTTAGAGGAAGATTTTCCAATAAATAAAGTGAATAGCTGTTAAGGGATCATTTCATGAAAATAAGGTTTTGAGAACTCACATCAGTGTATTAAATAGACAGGTGATACTCTAAAAATGTGAATATTGTGCAAAGGTTCATTTATTTCAGTAATGCAACATAAAAGGGGAAACTAATATATGAGATAGACACATTCCATGCAAAGCAAGATAGTTGTCATAAGTGCCATGATTGTGGCTTGCAGCTCATGAAAACCCCAAATCCATAATCTCAGTAAATTAGAATATTGTGAAAATGTGCAATATTCTAGGCTCACAGTGTCCCACTCTAATCAGCTAAGTAAGCCATAACACCTGCAAAGGGTTTCTGAGCCTTTAAATGGTCTCTCAGTCTGTTTCAGTAGGAATCACAATCATGGGGAAGACTGCTGACCTGACAGTTGTGCAGAAAACCATAATTGACACCCTCCATAAGGAGGGAAAGCCTTAAAAGGTAATTGCGAAGGAAGATGGATGTTCCCAAAGTGCTGTATCAAAGCACATTAATAGAAAGTTATGTGGAAGGGAAAAGTGTGGAAGAAAAAGGTGCACAAGCAGCAGGGATGACCGCAGCCTGGAGAGGATTGTCAGGAAAAGGCCATTCAAAAGTGTTGGGGACTTTCACAAGAAGTGGACTGAGGCTAGAGTCAGTGCATCAAGAGCCACCACACACAGATGGATCATGGACACAGGCTTCAGATGTCGTATTCGTCTTGTCAAGCTGCTCCTGTACAACAAATAACGTTAGAAGCGTCTTACCTGGACTAAAGAAAAACAGACCTGGTCTGTTGCTCAGTGGTCCAAAGTCCTCTTTTCCGATGAGAGCAACTTTTGCATCTCATTTGGAAACCAAGGACCCAGAGTCTGGAGGAAGGATGGAGAGGCACACACTGCAAGATGCTTGAAGTCTAGTGTGAAGTTTCCACAGTCTGTGTTGATTTGGGTAGCCATGTCATCTGCTGGTGTTGGTCCACTATGCTTCATTAAGTCCAGGGTCAACGCAGCTGTCTACCAGGAGATTTTGGAGTACTTCATACTTCCTTCCGTAGACGAGCTTTATGGGGATGCTTACTTAATTTTCCAGCAAGACTTGGCACCTGCCCACACTGCCAAAAGCACCAAAGCCTGGTTCAATGACCGTGGGATTACTGTGCTTGATTGGCCAGCAAACTTTCCTGACCTGAACCCCATAGAGAATCTATGGGGAATTGCCAAGAGAAAGATGAGAGACATGAGACCTAACAATGCAGAAGAGCTGAAGGCCACTATTGAAGCATCCTGGTCTTCCATAACACCTCAGCAGTGCCACAGGCTGATAGCTACCATGCCACGACGCATTGAGGCAATAATTTCTGCAAAAGGGTCACAAACCAAGTATTGAGTCCATATGCATGCTTATACTTTTCAGAGGTCCGATATTGTTCTATGTACACTCCTTGTTTTATTGATTGCATGTAATATTCTAATTTACTGAGATTGTGGATTTGGGGTTTTCATGAGCTGTAAGCCATAATCATCGCACTTATGACAAATCACGGCTTGAACTATCTTGCATTGCATGTGATGTGTCTATCTCATATATTAGTTTCCCATTTTACGTTGCATTACTGAAATAAATAAACTTTTGCACTATATTCTAATTTTTCGAGTATCACCTGTATACCATTAATGTCTATAGTACATACAGTTACAAAATACCTCCTGCCTAAATGAATATATAATGCATTTTATTTGAATGTCCATGAGCAAATGCTATAAAATAAACATTGTATTTTGTGATTAAATATATATTTTTAAAACAACATAGGATTTGCTATCTGAGAAAAAAAAATATAATGAAAGACAGAAATTGTTTTGTTTGTTGCAATTCTATTTTATATTAAAAAATATATATATATATATATATATCTTTATCATTTTTCTTTCACATAATCATGACTTCTGTTTGTTGGGTTTTGTTCTTACAATTTTATATTTTTGGTTGTCTAGCAACCAACAAAAGATATGTTTTAGGTATAATGTTTTCTAAATGAAGGAGTAGAAAGTGGAATATCAATGTCACAGAGAAGTAGAATATTGGTGCTGAATTGTCATGTGTATATATCAAATTGTCTGAACATTGTTTACTGTTTAACTCTTTTTCATTTTTAGATTTTGCATTAGAAATTGGAAGATTTACTTTTTTTTAATTAATCAAAGCAAGCAACCTTCTTCCATTGCTCCGTAGTCCATTTCTGAAGCTCCTGATTTGGGCAGTGAACAGGGGTCATAATGGGCACTCTGGTCAGTCTGCAGCTCCGCAGCCCCATACACAGCAAACTGTGATACACTGTGTGTTCTGACACCTTTCTATCATGACCAGCATTATGTTTTTCAGCACTTTGAGCTACATTAGCTCTTCTGTGTGCTTGGACCTGATGTTTTAGCCTTTGCTCCCCATGTGTATCAATGAGACTTGGACACCCCTAACCTTGACAGCTGTTTCCTGGTTGTCTATCCTTACCCCAATTTTAATACGTATTGACCACTGCATACCAAGAACACACCACAAGACTTGCCGTCTCAGAGATGTTCTGATCCAGTCATCTAGCCATTACTTTTTTCTTGCGTGTTTTAGTTTCCTGCTCCCTCAAAAGTGCTGGGAGGAACACTGGCTTACAGTCTGGCATTACTATTAGTATTATCTACATTACAAGTTGCAGACTCTCTTTTCACAGGCCTGTGGTCATGACTTCTTTTCTGATGCCATTGTTCAAGGGGATAAATTCCTGGCTTTTTCTGTCTTTCTCCAAGTGTTTGTTGAGAGGGCTTGCAATGGATTACCTTGGTATATGCTTTATTAATTGTGCTGAGTTCCAGAGCATTTCATTTTAAACACAATAGAGCTTTATTTAAGTCAAAGAACTCAAATTCAAATGCATGTCAAGCGTAATCTGTCTTTATTTAAGGTCTGCTGTGTAAAATACATTTACAAATATATTTACTTGTGGCACAACCTTTTTTTTTACTGTTTTTTTTCCAGGAATCTAAAACTCTGGTCCCCGAGATGATGCTGAACTACATGAATTTCTGGAATTCTATTGCATTAAAATAATTTTTGGAGTTGAAAGTCATCAATATCTGGAGCCACATTTTGAGACCCCAAGGCCCCCAAAAAATATTTTATATGAGTGCTGCAATAATGAAACATTTAAAGCAATCTTTGTAACACTAGCATCTCTTGCAGTTTACTTTGAAACAAAAGGTGATGTATAATGCATTTCTTAACTATTTCTATGCTTAGGAGGGTGCTGGGATTGAACCGACTTTCAGCTCTGCAGGAAGAGCTGCCAGACCATTTATGTTTCCTGGATAGGTATCAGTTATTATTTCTGGTGAGTAGGGCATGAAAAATGTTGCCATGGACTATGTAGACCTTATATACTAGAGGAGAAATATAAATTGAATAATCATATTCCTTCAGGATCACTTCTTGATCACTTGGTTTCCTTCTGTTGCCTATGAATAGTTAAAACTTTATTCTTAAGCTGACCTTCGTTATAAAGTAGACTTGTGCATGGTGGAAAAATTTGTATCAGAAATTTTTTTTGGGGACAGCAGAATTTAGTGTATGATTCTGGATATCTCCATGTTCGGCTTTTCAAAAATTTGTTAGTGAAAAAAAATTTGGATACAGAGTTCAGGCAGTCAAAAATGCAGGAACAAAGGTGAGAACGTTAAGGTGGTGTTACTATGTGACATGTAAAATACCTACAGTATTGTCTAAATGCCTATCCTAATGGCTAGGTAATATTAAACATTTTTTGCAGTGTCAATTCTGAGATGGCAAAATTAGACCATTACAAATCTCGATTTCAAAAAAAGGAAGTGAAAGAACTTTTTTAGTGGTTTATTATAATTGTTTTCCTTTTGCCATCTTGCAAGACTTGTCAAGCAGGGTAAAACCACTGCAATAAAATGCATTTTTAAAAAGGGAAAGCAACAGCAGCAGAACAAGTAATGCTTCACTATTTTTATTTTTTTATGAGTTGGTTAAACAATGGGATGATCTGTCATTACTGTTGCTCAAAGTTTCTGTCATGTCTCTAAGTAGAACTGACACTAGCTGCCCTAATATTGTCCAACCCTCAGACCCCAGTGAGTAGTAAACATCAATGGAGTGGTGGGAATATAGACTATGCATTGACTTCTGCTGATCCCAAATTCTTTCCAGCATGTCTAAAATGGGGTTCCACTGTGTGCTGACATCTTGTCATAGACAGTTTGTGGGAGGCCTGTTTTCTCTTGGCCCCTGGCAATGAGTTGGCTAGCCTTCACACTAAGGTGGAAATGCATAGCTATCCTGGTGTAATTATCAAGCTTGGTTGCCAGTAAGTTTGGACCTCCTCCACTACCATAACCAGGCATTGTAAGCTGCCACCAGTGTATTATCAGAAAAAATGCCTGCTGGCCTGCAAGAGCACTCTATAAATCTGGGCAATAGGGTGAGTAATTATTAGCCTGCTGTTTTGACATGGAAATCCAACATTATTTTCAAGAGTGGGCTGGTGGACATTACCTTGTGAGTTAGGGAGTCCAACTGTCTATACCCAACCTGCTTCTATTGACTACTGGCATTATCCTCAACATCTCTGCAGCTCTGCCTAAGGATGGTAGTGGAGGGGGTGATTATGCTTACTGTTGCTGTTGCATGTAATTGCATAGTTACATAGGCTGAAAAGAGACACACATCTATAAAGTTCAGCCTTTCTCACATTTGTTTTTTGCTGTTGATCAAAAGGAAGGCAAAACAACCCAGTTTGAAGCACTTCCAATTTTGCTACAAACTAGGAAAACAAATCCCACTTGACCCCAGAATGGCAGTCAAATGTATCCTTGGATCAAGAAGCTATTACTATACAGTTGAAAAATGACATCATTGAATATTCTGTTTTTGCAAATATGCATCTAGTTGCTGTTCAAACATCTGGACGTACTCTGATAAAACCACTTTTTCAGGCTGAGATTTCCACATCCTTATTGTTCTTATGGTAAAAAAAAACCTTTTCTGTGCCTTAGACTAAATCTTCGTTCTTCCAGTCTAAACGCATGACCTCGTCTCCTATGTAAAGTCTGGTTTGTGAATAGATTTCCACACAATGGTTTGTATTGGCCCCAGATATATTTGTATATTGTTATCATATGCCCTCTGAGGCAACGTTTTTCTAAACTAAAGGTTTAAATTTGTTAACATTTCAGGGGCGGGGCCTGATCGCAAAGCAGAACAGACGCATATTGCAACAGTTCCTGCATTATACTGCAAATCTTGCTAATTTTTACCGAACAGAAGCTGGAATCTAACAAAAGCTCGCTGACAAATGACAGGGGACTTTTTGACTTCCATGAAGATACCACACAAGTGGGATCCCACATCAGTTCCGCTCAGACAACTCCTGCAGCCTGGACGCATGGGCGGCATGGGGGAGACGACCGCTCTCCCGCCACCACAACTCTCAGCAGATTCTATTAAAAGCCTCCATACCCCCCCCCATGGACTGGCAGGGGTTATCTCTCTCAGTCCCCACTGACCTGGCACACACTGCTACTGACTCCTGCGGCCCAATATAGCTCACACTCCGATTGCACTGGGCCCAGCAAAATGGCGGCTGCTAACCGTACCTCAATGCCTGCACCCAAACAGCCCCTACTCACTGTATGATATATTCAACGGCTTTTGGGAGAAACTGGAGCAGTGCACTACCTGACTACCACCTACCCATGGCTGGGAAATGGAGAAGACGGTTATGGGGCGGAATGGACCACATGCCCACCTAGACCGGAGGTCACAAGGAGATGGCTGGTGCCCATGGTTCCTACTCCAAGGGCCTCACTCCCTCGTGTATCGTTATCTTTTATTTTTAATGTAAATATGTTTGTTTTACAATTTATTTATTTTTTTAAATCTTCATTAACTCTGTCACCACAACTAGGCTACACGTGTGCCACCTAGGTGGATATAAGCTTGCAATCCTCACGGGTCTGCCTTTAATCTCCAAACCGCATATGGCGGCTGTAGCATTAGGGCAGACATCTTAAGTCTAGCGCTAACATCCATTGTTACGGTACCTCCAGGAACGAAATGTACAAACCGCCGTTTAGCGAGTATTCCCCGTTCGCAATAATGTGGTCGGGTAGCGGGTATAATAAAACCAGGCGAACCGCCAGCCAGGGAACACTCCAAACTCCCGAACGGTACCTGTACGGCTAATTCCCTTCGCAAGCCGCAAATCCACGAACGGCAATTAATAACCGAACGACAATATCTCCCAAGCGGCAAATAATCCAAGTAAGCAGTCTCTCGCCGCTGGTATCCAAATCCCCCCAATAACGAGACCAAGCTCCGCTTTGAGGGTAAAACACGAACTGGTTTACTGTGGGCTACCTGCCCGGTATTTATGCAGGTCTCCCACTTGGTGGACACTCCCCTAGGGGACCAAATGGGAGACTGAAATCACAGAGGGACATGGGGACATTCTGGACATACATCCCCACAATATTCCCAGCATGCAGTACAGTTCCCTCCCCTCTGCTCGGGGGATAATTGGGAAGTAATTCAATTATCTCCCCGAGCAGAGGCAATCGCCATTTTAGATACAGTTACAAAAACACACAAAAATCCATAACTTAATAACTGCTGAACATTTTACATCAGTCTTGCATATCCCCAGATAGCCTGGATCTGAGGGCACATTATTGGAGAATAGCGCTCAGATCCCATTCGCACAGTTCAATCGCCATGGAGTCAAAGTCTCTTTCAGTTCTTCGGTATGCGATTGACTCCATGGGACGGCTATCTGGGTTAAGTCCATTCGTGTGGTTGAATCTCCCGAACGGCTGTCGTTCGCATGCTTTTGTCGATTGAGAAGGGGAGGTCGACGGCTTCAGCGGTGTTCGGCTGAAAAAGTGTCCGTTTTCCGATCCATGAAATAATCGTTGAACACCGCTGGTCGTTCGCATGGACAAAATGGCCGCCGCCTCGTGGTCGACATACGAACGACGACCACCCGGCATTCGGTTTTTAATTGAGAAGTGTCTGTGGTTAACCGCAACGTTCTAATTGGGATCAATAGGTTAACCAGCAGCACACTTCTCTTCTGGGTGGCCGTCCGTTCGGTAGTTCCGTTCGACAAAACCGACATTCTCTTGAACAAAGCATACGAACGGGGAAATTCATGAAAACGGCAAAACAGACGAACAACGCAGTTATAATCCAGACAGATGGGTCTGTCACACGGCTCCCCCCTTGTGGAACACTCCGGCAGACCCGGCTTGACCCTTTGGCGGGTCAACTTGGGGATGACCGGACTGAGGAGGAGTAGGGACGTCTGTTTGCCGAGATAACCCATCTGCATTCCCATTCTGCTTACCGGGTCGGTAGCTGATGGTGAAGTTATATGGCTGTAGTGCCAAACTCCACCTCAGCAGTCTGCCATTGTCTCCTGAGACCCGGTTAAGCCAGACGAGGGGGTTATGGTCCGTAATAAGGGAAAATTCTTGTCCATACAGATAAGGGCTCAATTTCTTCAGTGCCCAGACCAGGGCTAAACACTCTTTCTCCACTGCCGCATAACTTACTTCCCGGGGTAGTAACTTTCTGCTCAAGTATGCGACAGGGTGCTCTCCTCCATCTTCCCCGACCTGGCTTAGCACAGCCCCCAGTCCATACATGGAAGCATCTGTATGTACAAGAAAACGTTTGTTAGGGACTGGGGCAGCCAGGACAGGGGCATTAACAAGAGCTTGCTTCAGTGCCTGAAACGCGGCTTCACAAGCTGGAGACCACAGGACCTGCTTAGGCAAATTCTTCTTAGTCAGGTCAGTCAAGGGCTTGGCAACCGTACTGTAGTCGGGGACAAAACGTCGGTAATACCCTGCCGTCCCCAGGAAAGCTAGCACTTGGGTCTTGGTGATAGGTGTGGGCCAGTTAGCTACAGCCTCTACCTTGGCTGGCTCCGGTCTCTGGCTCCCACAGCCCACTCTGTGACCCAAGTACTGTACTTCTGCCATGCCTAGATGGCACTTGTCTGGCTTCAAGGTCAGGCCTGCGGCCCGAATCTTGTCCAGCACCACCCCCACGTGTACTAAATGGTCTTCCCAGGACTCACTGTAGACCGCAATGTCATCCAGGTATGCACATGCAAAGTCCTGGAAGCCATCGAGGAGCCTATCCACCATACGCTGGAAAGTAGCCGGAGCATTCTTCATCCCAAATGGCATAACCTTAAACTGGTATAGGCCAAATGGGGTGACGAATGCCGACTTGGGGATAGCATCCTCGGCCAAGGGGATCTGCCAATAGCCTTTGCACAGGTCTATGGTGGTCAGATAGCGCCCCCTGGCAATACGGTCTAATAACTCGTCTACCCGGGGCATAGGGTAGGCGTCAGTGGTGGTCCGCTCGTTGAGCCGCCTGTAGTCCACACAGAACCGGGTGGTCCCATCTTTCTTAGGCACCAGGACTACAGGCGAGGCCCAAGGACTGTCCGAATGTTCGATAACCCCCAGCCTAGTCATTTCCTGTATCTCCTTCCGCATTCCTTCTCGGACTGCTTCAGGGATGCGGTATGGGGGTTGCCGTAGGGGGTTCTGTCCGGGTGTCTCGACCTTGTGTACAGCTAGGGTAGTGTACCCGGGTTCTTGGGAGAACGTGGCCTGCTTCTCCCACAGTAATTGTCTTGCCTGTACCTTCTCCGCTGGGTTTAGTCGGTCCCCTAGCTGTACAAGACTAGTAAGGTCTGTCTGGGGGTCCCTCTCTAGCAAGTCAGGTAACGGTAAGTTCTCGGGGTCGTCAGTAGCTGGGGCACATACTGCCGCAACATCCTCCGGTCGTTCCTGATACTCCTTCAGCATGTTCACATGGAAGGATCGCTGAATCCTTTCATCTGAACAGCTGGCTATAAGGTAGGTAGTATCGCATACCTGAGCTAACACTTTATACGGGCCCTGCCAAGATGCTTGCATCTTGTTCGTCTTCACAGGCTTGAGTACCAGAACCTTCTGCCCAACCTGGAAGATCCGCGAAGTACCACCGCTTCTGTCTCCCCTGGGCCGCCTGGAGATTCTCCCTTACCATCAGGGATAATTTCTCCATGCGGTCCCCGAGTTCCAGGACATATGGTACTATGGGGGTCCCTTCTTGCTCTGTCTCCCCCTCCCAGTGTCCTCTAATGAGATCTAGGGGTCCACGGACCCTTCTCCCATAGAGTAACTCAAAGGGGGAGAACCCAGTAGATTCCTGGGGCACCTCTCTGTATGCAAATAGCAGATGAGGCAGGAATCGCTCCCAGTCTCTGCAAGTGTCAGTAAAGGTCCTCAACATCTGTTTGAGGGTGCCATTAAATCGCTCGCAGAGACCGTTAGTCTGTGGGTGATAAGGTGAGCTAAGCAGAGGTTTAATACCGCACACCTTCCACAGCTGCTGGGTAAGCACAGCGGTGAACTGGGTTCCCTGATCGGAGAGGATCTCCTGAGGGAACCCGACCCTAGTGAAGATTTTAACCAGGGCATCAGCAACCGTCTCTGCCTCTATATTAGACAGCGCTACTGCCTCTGGGTAACGTGTGGCATAGTCCACCACGGTGAGAATATACTTCTTACCTGATGGACTAGCCCTGGCCAGTGGACCCACAATGTCAACGGCTATGCGGGAAAAGGGTTCTCCAATGATAGGCATCGACTGAAGCCTAGCTTTTGGGTGATCCCCCCGCTTACCTACCCGTTGACAGGTGTCACACGTGCTACAATAGACCCGCACATCTCGGTTAAAATTGGGCCAGAAGAAATTTTGCGTGATCCTATGAGCTGTGCGGCGGGAACCTAGATGGCCGGCTAATGGCACATCATGCCCAATCCGCAGAATCTCCTGCCGGTATTTTGCGGGCACCACTAGCTGTCGATTCTGCGGAGGGGTATTCGGCTTCTGGGGCGGTTTCGGGATCCTGTAGAGTCTATCCCCCACCCACTCGTAGTGCTCCCCATCTACTCCTTCTCCCCCAGAATCGGCCCTGGCCCTGTACTTTGCTAGCGTCGGGTCTTCCCTGGTTTCCTTCCCGTATATCTCTGGGGTATCCCAGCCTAAAGGGGCCTGGTCTAAGGTACAAGTCGGGGTAGAGAGTCTTACCTGGGTCTCAACAGCAGGTGGGCCGGTCTCGGCGGCACGGGTCTGGGCACGGGTCGTGACAGCGTCCACTTCAGCAGGACCCATGGGAGCGTAGGCGGAAACAAGGGGCGCCAAGTCATTGCCAAGGAGGACATCCGCTGGTAAGTCCTTCATGACCCCCACATTCACATGTCTAGCGCCCACTCCCCAATCCAAATGTACCCGGGCAACGGGCAGACGGAACACGGCACCTCCAGCTACTCGTACGGCGACCGTGTCCCCTGTATGTTGGGCTTCGGATACCAGGTGTTTCTGGAGCAAAGTCATGGTTGCCCCGGTATCCCGTAGACCACTGACCTCCTTCCCATTGACTTTTACACATTGTCGGTGGTGCTGCCTGTTATCCCGGTGGGCAGCCTGAACGGGGTCTGCCTCATGCAGGATGCCCCAGCACTCCTCTTCCTCTACACAGTGAGCGGCTGGGATGGGGGGTCGTGGATTGCCGCCGGCTGGTCTCCTCCAGGACTGGTTCTGGTTGGCGCTGTTCATCGGGCACTCGGGTCGCTTGTGCCCTAGTTGCTTGCACAGGTAGCACCGAATGGGTTGGGCATACTCCCGTGAGTTGAACCGAGGTGGCTGTTGGTACGGGGCAGATGGAGGCGGTGCCGAGGGGCGATTCATGGGAGGCTGGTATAGGCTGGCTGCTATTGGTGCTGTTGGCCTGTATTCCACTCTGGCGGGAGCCTTGCTGATGAGACTGTCCAGTTTGCGGGCGTCAGTATACTCATCTGCCAAGCGAGCTGCTTCGTGCAGAGTGGAGGGTTTACGGTCCCTTACCCACTCTCTGACCCCTGCTGGCAATTTATCAAAACAATGTTCCAAAAGAAACATCTGCAGCACCTCTTCCCCGGACACAGCCTGGCACCCCGCCATCCAGTGAGCGGCTGTGCGGTGCACCTTGCATGCCCATTCCACATATGAGTCCCCAGAGGTTTTAACCGTGTCTCTGAACCTCCTCCGGTACGCCTCAGGTGTAACAGCATACCGGGAGAGTAAAGCTTCCCTGATGGCCCCATAATCCCCAATCTCCTCATCTGGGATGGCCCGAAAAGCCTCGCTGGCCCGGCCAGATAACTTGCCGGACAGTATAGTAACCCAGTCTTCCAGGGGTACCTTGTGTAGGGCACATTGCCGCTCAAAATCAGCAAGGTACCCATCAATTTCTCCTTCTGTCTCATTGAAGGCTTTAAATGCTGTAAAGGGTACCTTTTTCCTATCTCCCAGGTTTGCTGTGACTGGGGCTGCTGCAGCACCACTTTGGCGTAGCAGGTTGGCCTCCACAGCGGCTATGACCTGGGTGACAGTCTCAGTAGTTGGGTTGGGACCATAATGGGCCAGCCTGATCCTTACCGCCGGTCGAAGCTTGCCTCCTCGGGGGTTCTGTCAGCTGTGCGGGGTCCATCGGTTCCCTCTGCCGCTGGTACTCCATCCATTTCCAGCAATAATGTAATAATATCCCTCTTCCTGAGGTTACTGGCTTGTCCGCCTCTTTGTTCTAATAAATCCTTTAGGGTAGCCCTCCTCAGGTTTTGGTATTGTAATTCCATTTAGTCCTGGTTGTAATGGTCTCTTTGGGCGTTGAGGATCATCCCGTCGCTTGCCACCAGTTGTTACGGTACCTCCAGGAACGAAATGTACAAACCGCCGTTTAGCGAGTATTCCCTGTTCGCAATAATGTAGTCGGGTAGCGGGTATAATAAAACCAGGCGAACCGCCAGCCAGGGAACACTCCAAGCTCCCGAACGGTACCTGTACGGCTGATTCCCTTCGCAAGCCGCAAATCCACGAACGGCAATTAATAACCGAACGACAATATCTCCCAAGCGGCAAATAATCCAAGTAAGCAGTCTCTCGCCGCTGGTATCCAAATCCCCCCAATAACGAGACCAAGCTCCGCTTTGAGGGTAAAACACGAACTGGTTTACTGTGGGCTACCTGCCCGGTATTTATGCAGGTCTCCCACTTGGTGGACACTCCCCTAGGGGACCAAATGGGAGACTGAAATCACAGAGGGACATGGGGACATTCTGGACATACATCCCCACAATATTCCCAGCATGCAGTACAGTTCCCTCCCCTCTGCTCGGGGAATAATTGGGAAGTAATTCAATTATCTCCCCGAGCAGAGGCAATCGCCATTTTAGATACAGTTACAAAAACACACAAAAATCCATAACTTAATAACTGCTGAACATTTTACATCAGTCTTGCATATCCCCAGATAGCCTGGATCTGAGGGCACATTATTGGAGAATAGCGCTCAGATCCCATTCGCACAGTTCAATCGCCATGGAGTCAAAGTCTCTTTCAGTTCTTCGGTATGCGATTGACTCCATGGGACGGCTATCTGGGTTAAGTCCATTCGTGTGGTTGAATCTCCCGAACGGCTGTCGTTCGCATGCTTTTGTCGATTGAGAAGGGGAGGTCGACGGCTTCAGCGGTGTTCGGCTGAAAAAGTGTCCGTTTTCCGATCCATGAAATACTCGTTGAACACCGCTGGTCGTTCGCATGGACAAAATGGCCGCCGCCTCGTGGTCGACATACGAACGACGACCACCCGGCATTCGGTTTTAATTGAGAAGTGTCTGTGGTTAACCGCAACGTTCTAATTGGGATCAATAGGTTAACCAGCAGCACACTTCTCTTCTGGGTGGCCGTCCGTTCGGTAGTTCCGTTCGACAAAACCGACATTCTCTTGAACAAAGCATACGAACGGGGAAATTCATGAAAACGGCAAAACAGACGAACAACGCAGTTATAATCCAGACAGATGGGTCTGTCACATCCATTTAATATGAAACTTGTCTACCAGTTTTGGATACTTTGCATGCTCTCAGTGATACTCATATAATAGACACAATCTAAGCATACCGTAAAATTAAAAAATGTGCGGCTTATACGACTGCCATAATACAGTTTTATATAGCATGTTTTCTTTATGTTTGTGGAAGCTGTTGTGGGTTATCAGGCCTTGTGTTATTTCTTCGCACACTATAAATAAAGATTGACAAAACAAAATTGTTAACATTTCTTCATAGCTAAAATTTTCTATTCCTATTCATTTTGTAGCCCGCCTCTGCACTTTTTCTAGTGCCGTAATATCCTTCTTTAGAACTAAAATTGCACAGGATATTCAATATGTGGTCTTACCAGCGATTTATAAAGAGGCAAAATGATATTCTCATCCCGAAAATTAATGCCCTTTTTCATGCATGACAATATCTTACTGAACTTAGCCACTGCTGATTGACATTGCACATTGTTGCATAGTTTTTTTGTCTATAACAATTCCCAAGTCCTTCTTCTGTGTTGTTATCCCTAGTTCGCTTTCATTAAGGTATAAGTTGCTTGTGCATTCTTTACACCAAAGTGCATAACTTTGCATTTTTCTACATTAAATTTCATCTGCCATTTGAGTGCCCAGCACTCCCTCTGCAGCTAAGTAATATCTTGCTCACATTGTATACTTTACAGAGTAAAGAGAGAGTTTTTTTGTGTCATTTGCAAACATTGAAACATGACTTTTAAAGCTTTTTTTCAAGATCATTTATAAACATGTTAAATAGAAGGGGTCCCAGAACAGAACTCTGAGGGACATCACTTGCCCACTATGTACAGCTTAAAAAAATTACCATTAATGGCAACTCTTTGTACTCTATTTTTAAGCCAATGTTCTAACCAAACCATGCTGATTTTATCTGATAAACGTGCTCTTCTCAAGGAATTCTTAAACATTATCTATAATTTCCAGGTAAGGATTTTGAACCCTTTTTGAAAATAGGAACCACAACTGCCTTCTTCCAATCCTCCTGAACACTTGCTGAAAGAAAAGAATCTTGAAACTGTAGTGAATTCACTGCCTTTGCCAGCCTTCCTTTTTCAAACAGTGCATCCTCCAACCATCTCTTCCCCAGTTGAACAGTGTACACCCACTCACTTGTCCATCTGATCTAAAAGAAAAAGTGATTCATCAGAACAGGCAATCTTCTCCCATTGCTTTGATGCTCATGGTCCCATTATAGTCGCTTTCAGCAGTGGATAGGGATCATCATAGGCACCCTGATACACAGCCCAGTATGCAGCAAATTGTGATGCACTATGCATTCTGATACCTTCATATCACGGCCAGCATTAGGTCTTTCAGCAGTTTGAGCTATTGTAGCTCTTGTAACTGGCTGGATAAAATTGTCCCACCCATATCTATTGCTTGACACATATTAAGGTTAAAATGTGGTTGCTCATTTCTATTCAATAATATTATAAACAGTACCACTAATGATTGACCATTGCTTTTTTTTATATGATAACGAGATGATAAATAAATAACATTGACCAAGTAGATACATATTTTGCTCCATAATGCTTTTTCATATAAATATATGATACCATAAAGCAGTTTAATTAATTTAAATAGTCATAGCTTCTATGCTTTCGTGTTAACAAAATAACCTTTACAATTTAGCAATTTCTATTTTTTAAACGTAATTAGGATTTTTAATCCAGAACCTATTGCGCAATTATTTTTCCCAGTGCCAGATTAACGGCGCCATGTGACTTTCTTAATTATTTCCATTTTATTTGCAATTATATTTTAATGTGCAATTGTTTATCGCATGGCCAATTTGTTTCAATAAAATATTACAGCCATTGCAATTGTAATTTTTAAATATTTATTAGGATAATCAATTTTCTGCTTAATATATGACACCAGTTAATAGGGAAATATTGATGAATCCTATAAAAATGTTATTTCCTCTGTAATTAAATTGAGTGAACCTATGATTTGTAACGTCTGTGTCACGTTCCTATGTCACTTGTAAAAGTTTGGTAATTGTTTTAAAAATTAGCTTTTGGGTTAGCAAAACAATTTCTGCTTTTAATTGTATAAATTGATTGTTAAATGATAACTTACTGAGCATTTGACGAATAAATCTAATAGTCACATAATTACTTTGAAACTACTTCAGCAAGCAATGCTCAATTTGATACCAATTAGGACATTAACCTTGAAAGGAAGTGTACATTTTTAAATTACCATGTATTGAAATCCCCATACAAGTTAATTAGATATCAATTAAATGTTAACATAATGGGATTAAGGATGTTAATTGATCACCATCTTGGCATACTCATCCTAATAATGTCTACAGTAAAAACTTTGCTAATTGTGTGCATCAATATATTATGAATATGAAAATTTTACAGGATGTTCTGTAGGACAACATCTAGACACTACTGGTCCTTATAAGCTGTGTTAAAATACATTTATTTAATCTAAAAGAAAGTAGCAAATATAATAATTTCAATAATTCATGAGACAGATGTGCGTATCGTACCAATATCCACTCCAATTACTATATAGACATAGATTCTTAACATTTCTTCGGGCTAAAATTTCTAGAGTTGTAAAAATTGCTTCCTTTGCTCAAATTAGTCCAGTTCAGGGGAACATTGGACATTGATCATGAAAACTTATTTAAGGCAAGCTACAATTGTTTATCCTTTACTATTACAAAGATACCTCAAGGGATACATTCAACGTGTAGCCTTGGACATAGAAAGTGGACTTCAGTTGTCATGTTTAGTGAAAAAGAGTTTTGACCTTGAACTGAAGAATTCATTCATACGAGGTAGACAAAAGAGCAACTTCATAATGCCCATTCTGTCTTAGATTGTAGGGTATCATAATCTATAAAAGAAAAAAAAATTGAGACAAGAGTAAAATTCTGTCAGTAACATAGCAATTCCACGATGCAATTTGTTATGTGCTCGTTTGTTGCTATGCAATATTAGTGTTTTATAAATATCAATAATAGTATTTAGTTTACTAAATGCACTGTATCAAGTACTTTTTTGACTTGGCTTCTTCATGGTTTTCACAGAGGAGCACTGAACACTAATTTGAGTCACGTTTAGGGAAAATAAATTTCCCTAAACCTGAATGTGGGATTGTTATTATTTAAAAAAGCCATCTAGTCATTTATCAAATGTTAATGGGTCATTGTATATTAATTAATGACAAAGGTATTAAATATTATTGCAAACTGTGCATTTGTTATGTATGATGTTTATTATTATTACTATGTTGTTTATAATTAAGCATAGTATGTAATATGATAATTATTTCATGTTTGGTCGTTTTCCCCCTTTTTAAAATTTATTTTATTTTTTATTTTTGTTTATTTTTTTTCTGAACTGTAGAATTGTATTTACAGGTATTGTAAAGAAAAAAATAATTAATAAAAATGAAACATTAAAAATAAAAAAAAAAAAGCCATCTGTGAATTCTACACTATGCTGAATATGGATTAAAAGTGTTGTTCAGCAGCTTGTAGAAATTCAACTGCTCCTGAAGGAAATCAGTTAATTATTTAAAGCTTTGGGGGGAGATATCATTTAGGGCCAGATTTGTCAATAAGTAATGCAGGAAACTACCTACAGGACCTCACCATGACAACAAATATAATATTTTTTATTTATTTTTTTGTATATATTTTTGATATAATTTCATTTATTTTTTTCATGTATTATTGGCTTATTTATACGAAGAGATGGAGTGAGGGATGTATTTCCTTGATAAAAGATGTACTAAAAATGTTGTGTGTCCTCCATACAAGAAGCAAGGGAATGACACTTGGAATTTTTAGACTGTTCTCCTGAGAATTATGTGCCTGCATTAACCTACAGTGCAAATCCAACCTAAATCCCATCTGTGATTAATTGATTTCACAAATACAATTCCCACAAACTGCAGTGTAGCACTTCATAGACCTGCCACAACATTGCAAAACAAGAACACAGACAAACAGTGAAAAACATTGAGGAACTGGGCTTGAAAATGTAGCAATCTTTGCTTTGTTTTAAACAATTGTGTACAGAGGCAAGATAAAAACATACATCCTTAAGTCATATTCTGTGCATTGAGCATAAGTTATTAGAGCGCTAGATGTATCCCTTCAACAACTGATAGGAAAAGGTCAATAGTACTTGCTAGCATCACTGGTCTTGAATAAGGGACCTGAGTGACATTGTAAATAATTCTCTGGTTAGTTCTGTAATCCTGAGCTTGCCTGCAAAAAATTGTTAATTGAATCCCCTGCAAATATAACAAATATCAGGGAATAAATATAACCAGGATTACAGGAAGACACTTGATTAGTGATGTCCCAAATGGTTCGCCACGGATGGCGAACATATGCGCTGTTCTGTCCGCCCCCTATTCGTCATCATTAAGTAAACGTTGACCCTGTACCTCACAGTCAGCAGACATATTCCAGCCAATCAGCAGCAGACCCTCCCTCCCAGACCCTCCCATCTCCTGGACAGCTCACTAAGAATGCAGCTTCACAATGAATATAAAATAGATGCTGTCCAGGAGGTGGGACGGTCTGGGAGGGAGGGTCTGCTGCTGATTGGCTGGAATGTGTCTGCTGACTGTGAGGTACAGGGTCAAAGTTTACTCAATGATGACATAGGGGGCGGAACGAACATGGCATATGTTCGCCGTCCGTGGCGAACCGTTCGGCGAACCGTTCGGCGAACCGTTCGGGACATCACTACACTTAATGTTTTAAAATGCAACTTTGGTCTCTAAAAAGCTAACTTTATGAGTCTGCACAAGACTTGTAAATCCCTACTATTTGGTATTTTTGGTAACCTTGGCATAGTGTGATATTTAGTCTAAGGTGAAGGAAAGGTTATTTTACAGTAAGAACTATAAGGATGTGGAATTCTTTGCCTGAAGAGGTGACTTTATCAGAGTCTGTACACACGTTTAAACAGCAACTGGATGTAAACTTGCAAACATAATATCCAGGGATATTATTTTTAATTTGTGGGGTAATAGCTTCTTGATCCAAGGATAAATCTGACTGGTATTCTGGGATCAAGAAATATTTTTTTTTCCTAGTTTGTTGCAAAATTGGAAGTGCTGTAAATAGTTGGTTTTTTTTTGCCTTCTTTTGGATCAACAGCAAAACTATCATGGCAATCTGCATTCCGCACAACAATGCTGTATATTTATGACTTTGAGAGGAAAATGAACACATTGTACTTGGCAACTAAAGCTATCCCATCAGCATGCATAAGCACAAGGTACTACTACAAACACAGCACTGGTGGGATCTTTTTTTAAAACAGACACACATGTCTTAAATAGGTGGCTTAACCTTAGAAGCATAAAAGTCACAGAAATGAGGTCAACTAAACTTTCAATTAATTAGTTGAAACAGAAAATGCCCATGAAGGAGAAAAAAAAGTATTTTGACACATTTTTCAAGTATCTGATGCGGACTGGTCCAATTTGGTCAAGTCTTAAAGACCCCTTTGATCTTCTTTTATCTTGTGCTTCTATGTTTCTTCTTCTTCGTAAGGCATTTTACCACTAATTATAAGAGCTAATTATATGCTTTCACATGATTATCCACAGTAATGCTTATATGCATACCTTAGCATAAATTTTTCTTATCAAGGGAAATATGTGATTTTTCTAAACTTCGATTATGAAACATGGACAAATTAGAATTTTTTTTTTCCCCATGATAACTGCATCAGACTAAGAACTGATGTAGATAGCATTTTCACTCAATTACATGAAAATCAATTCAGACAATTATATGAAAATCTGTCCACTAACATTTTGTGTGAATTTATCAAGAAAACAAAACCCAGTATACGTGCAGTGCCCCAGTCCCACTTAGACCTGCAATGTAAGCCAGTAGACAGCCAGTAGAGACACTTCCTGTTGACTAACCAACTTTTGGCTACCTAACTGATGCTGGACATCCCCACACTCTGTATGAGGACATCCAGTATCGGTTTAGTCCCCAAAGGAAAGCATTGAAGCAGTGCTTCCCTATGGGGAGGGCATAATGCATTCAACGCCCTTGGCATTGGGAGATTGTCATCTTTATATTCCTTACACTATAGATCCCTTTAAAGGCTTGATAAGAATATTAGAGGAACACTATAGTGTCAGGAACACAAACATATATTCCTGACCCTATAGTGTTAAACCCACCATTAAGGTGGCTTGCCCCACCTTAGTCCCCTTAAAAAGAATTGAAAGTTATCTTATTTCCATTGCCACGTGGGTCTGCTGGCACTGGCCTTGCCGGCACTGACCTGCCTCCAAGCCGTCTCCTTGCTGACATCATCAAAATATACGATTTTTAGAGAATCCTTTGCTTTCCTATAGGATAAGCATTGGATTGGCTGAAATCAGCAAGGAGGTGGGACGGGGGCGGGCTAAATGATGGATTGGCCAATCAATACCTTCTCATAGTTATGTATTGAATCAATGCATCTCAATGAGGAAAATTCTGCGTTTCCATGTAAAGGGTTGAGACACTGAATGTCAGTCACACTATGCAGCACTGCCTCAGGAAGCACCTCCAGTGGCCATCTGAGGAGTGGCCACTGGAGGTGTCCCTAGGAGGGCAATGTGAAAAGACAGTGTTTACATGAAAATCCTTACAGGGAATTATTATACTCACCAGAACATCTACTTTAAGCTACATTAAGTAGTTGTTCTGGTGACTATAGTGTCCCTTTAATCAACTTCCACTGCTTAAACCCTCCTCCTTTTTTGAAACTACTTAATCACATCAATTAAAATTCTAATGCTAACTATGAACTGAAGCCCATGCCTTTAACCCCTTAAGGACCAAACTTCTGGAATAAAATGGAATCATGACATGTCTCACATGTCATGTGTCCTTGAGGGGTTAAATAGTCTTTATATTTGCACAAGCAAAGGTACATTGTAAAGAGACACTTAAATTATATAGCACAATTTCCTAAATGTTTATTATATCATAAAATGTCAGACAAAATAAATAAATTAAAATAAAACTAATATAAATATATATATATATATATATATATATATATATATATATATATATATATATATATATATATATATATATATATATATAATTAATAATTGATGACAATTGATTTACAGATTTTGAAGTCTTTCATTTGCGAGGAATTACGGTCTCTGGTCTTGTCCATTTTTTCATGTGTTTTATTTGGAAATTGTCTTGTTAAATATGACTGCTCATTTATAAAACATGCACAATAATGGAAAACAGGTTAGCAAAACCTTGTCAAAGAGGCTACAGGTCTAGCATGTAAATTGTGTTTATACTCAGTGGACTCGGGGGAAACAGATAATATAATGTAATCTAAAGAATGTTATGAAACATCCAAAAATCAATATAAAGTAAGGAGCAAAACAGAATTGGCAAATCACATGAAGAAAGATTAATTAACTCTTCCTTCAAGCAAAACAGGTATCAGAAGGAAAGAGATGCTGTATTCAAAAAATGATAAACAATCTAACATCACAATATCTATAAAATATTGGAACATAATATTAAATAGATAGTAAAGTCAAAGGGAGATTGTTTTTTTACATGTTACTCAGCACTGAAGATTTAACACCATAAACAGGTTTTGTGCAAAAATTGGATATATAGAACTAATTAAAAATTAAACACAAATGTTGTAGTGCAAGAAACCTAATTTTATTGAGCTTCTGCTTGGGAATAAACCTACGCAGTGACATTCTCTGGTGTCTGAGCTATATATCTTTTTTTTATTTCCTCCATAGTTTACACCGCACCTGTACTGAATTTATTGCTGCTTATTTATACAACATACATTGCAATATTCACTGATAAGGGCTCTGTGTAATATTATATGATATTCTGTATTGTTTTCGATGTTTGCCTCCAGCTCCAAGTTTTGTCCCCTGTGAAAGTTGTATGAATTCTGTCGCCAGGGGATCACAAAGAAATTGGATAGGGGTTTATTAAGTTAGTGGATTGATTGGTTGTTTTTTTTCCTTCCTTTTCTTTTAGCGTATAACACGTCTTCTCTTAATTCTGTCGGTTTGTTCATTTTTGTATGTAGTATTCCTGGGGAAGGCATCCTCCAGTACTCCAGATGTTGTAGACCTACAGTACCCTGGTGCTTTGCCAGCGCTATGGCTGTAAGAGCACTGTGAGAGATGTAGTCCACAACAACTGGTATGCCAAAGGTTCCTTTCCCTGTTCTATTCTGTCTTTTGAGTGATTGTTGTTTAAATGTAGGGTTTGCTTGAAATACTGGGCTTCTCTTCCTGGTTAAAATGTCTTAATTTAAAAGGTTTCCTTTGCATGCTGATAGACAAAGGTAGAGTGACAGAAACTTTTATTCTAAACCTCAGAATCTTTTGTCAATTGTGTCTCATTCAGACTCAGTTATCAAAATTCTGAATGTAACACAGGAACTGCACTCAATCTTCCAACCTTAGAAC
Source organism: Pelobates cultripes (assembly GCA_933207985.1). NCBI lineage: Eukaryota > Metazoa > Chordata > Amphibia > Anura > Pelobatidae > Pelobates > Pelobates cultripes. The sequence continues at coordinate 26,835,796 of OW240923.1, read as the reverse complement.
CAGGGTGCAACCAGATCCAGGTTTAGCACCAAATCCCAAATGTAATACTTCAAAAGAAAGGATAAGGGCACTCCAAAGGTTCAATTTCAGGCAATTTATTGTCACCATAATGTGCAAAACAAGATTTTGACCAGTGTGGTCTTTATCAAGTGTATTATCAAAATTGGCAGGATGTCAATTCTGGTTTTGATAAGACGAGCAGAAAGTTTACAAAGAGCAATAACAGAGGCTTTTATCTGAATTTCGCTCACAAACGGGACTGGGCTTTTTAAAAATTCATTCATTGTTTGAAAATCATAAAATAATAATAGCATTTCGGGACTCATGATCTTACATGTTTCATTTCCACACATGAGAGTTAATCGTAGATACAATTGGTACAGTATAAGACATTGGTGTTAAAGGGAAAACTGACACTACTGTTAAATCAAGGTGATGAATAATTAATCCATCAGACACAAATTCAATATACAAAATCAAAATCATGTTATTGACAAAATATTAAATATATCCTCCAAACTGCAATAAATTATAATATATTATTTATCATGCAACTATCAAAAAAAAAAAAAAGAACAAATAAGGTTGAAAGATGGGATATCATAGTGGTATCTGCTTGTTGATTGATTTTATAATTTGAAATAAAGAATTCAAGTTTTAAGAAACCTGTTTCAAATTGCACAGTGCAATTTTATTATCGTTATTATTATTGCTTTTTGCATGCCACTTCTTATTTTGTAACTTGATACAAATTTACATGCAATGCTTTCTGACATAAATAAGGAGTGCTTCCACAAGGGTATTATTATTATTTTATTATTTATACAGCACCATCAGATTCCGTAGTGCTGTACAATGGATGGACTAACATACATGTAATTGTAACCAGACAACTGGACGTACAGGAACAGAGGGGTGGAGGGCCCTGCTCAATGAGCTTACATTCTAGAGGGAGTGGGGTATAGTGACACAGAGGGTAAAAGTAGGGGTACAAAGTAGGTTGTTAGAAAAATATTAATTGAGGGCTTGGTAGGTAATTGTTGACAGTTGCAGGAGAGGAGTCATGGAGGGTGGGGGATGAAAACCTGTTAACAGTTTAATTGATATGCTTTCTTGAAGAAGTGAGTTTTCAATGATTTTTTTAATGAGTGGAGACTGGGTGAAATTCTTATGGAGAAGGGGAGGGAGTTCCACAGAAGAGGTGCAGCCCTGGAAAAGTCTCGGAGGCGAGCGTTAGAGGTGGGAGTACGCACAGAGGATATACGTAGGTCTTTGGCAGAGCATAGGGGCCTAGACAGGACTTATTTGTGTATTAGGGAGGATAGGTAGGTTGGAGCAGCATTATGTAGGGACTTGTAAGCAAGCACCAGAATTTTAAATTGAGCCCTATATTTAACTAGAAGCCAATGCAGGGACTGACAGAGCGGGGAGGCGTGAGAGGTGCAGGCGGACAGGAAAATGAGCCTCGCTGCCGCATTCATTATAGATTGCAGTGGTGCAATCTGGGAACACGTAAGACCACTGAGAAGAGTATTGCAGTAGTCCAGGCGAGAGAGAACAAGAGCATGGTCCATTGTTCTCTCTCGCCTGGACTACTGCTCCCACCAGGTGGGAGACCTGCATAAATACTGGGCAGGTAGCCCTCATTAAACAGACCACTGCTTGAACCTCAACACGGAGCCTTGTCTCGTCTTTGGGGGGATTCACTGAATGCTGATAGAGACTGATTGCTAGGAGTGTAAGCCGCTTGGGTGCTTTTCCTATTCGTCTGCTAGCAGCTATTCGTATGGTTCCAGTTCGTGTGTTTGGAGTGCTATATTGTATGCCGTTCGGGAGTTTGAAGCATTCCCTTACATGCGGTTCGTGAGTTTGGTGTTCTGCAGTAGCTGTGCCTGCATCTCTGGAAGGGGAAGATCTACTAAACGGCGGTTTAACCCTTTTATGCCAGGGGGTGCCGTTACAGGTGGCTCTTTTTAAAGGGAACGGAATTATAAGATAGCAAGAAACATATTTAAATGTAAAAATGTTAGTTTTTTGCTACTAGTTGTAATGTGAAAGAAAGGAATAGAGTGGTAAAATGGGGAATATTGAACACTAGTTGTTATGGACAGACAGAGGAAGGCGATGAGAAAAAAGAGAGCTACTGAGAGCCAAAATGGGATGAGAATATAAGATAGGGATCCAAAGGAGGAGAAATAATGAAGGTAATATATATTCATAGAGTAACAAATATCGGACAAGCTGACAGAAGACTTAAAGCAAGAAAAAACTCAGGAAAAAGACACACTAGGGAAAAGAGGTGGGGACAAAAAGGTAGTAGAGTGTAAGGGGGTAGGGAATAATTGTCAACAAGAGTAAAAACATATAAATGAAGAATAATGTCAAACATGCAGAAAGGGCACAAAGGAAAGACCACTAAGAGGTCATAGAGGAGATGTTTGCCCAGCAGTACCAAATCCTGTTATGGGCAGTAAAGATGTCCCAGATGCTATCTCTCATTTCTTCCATATCTGAGTACCATCATCTGAGTATAAATGAGTACCATCAGTTGGATAATAATAACATCTTTTATTACTCAGCTGCTGATTCAGTTAATTCCGAAAGCATGCGCTGAAAAGTTCTTTGAGTCTCACAGGTAGAAAGGCACTACATAAACACTAGTTATTATTATAATGTTGATGTCAGTGTGGACCCATTGTGGATAAACATCTAAGCAAAAATATAAACACCAGATAAATCCCAATTTATTTTCCGAGCTAAAACTTGGAACTAGGGCAACATGCAACATGTCACCCTCTGAAATGATTACTTCTTTGTAAAATCACTATTTGAGCTTTTCTGATCTTTCTCAAACTTCTAGGACTGTGCAACTTTCTGTAGCATTTAAGCACTTAACTTCCAGTTGACAATATTTCTTCTCTCTGTAAATGTCATACAATTTATACTTTGTGAATAATCTCCAAATCTTTAAAGTGTCAGTCTAGAAATATGTATAGTATACAATATGTATGTAACACGAAGACCAGCAATGCTAAGAAAATAGTGAATAAACAAATAAATTGATTCAAATATTTTTAATCTTACTTTGAAGAATACATTTTTGAAAAATCAGTCATCGGTGTATTTGATTGATATGTGTGATTTTTATAGCTTCAAATTCAGCCGACGCTCTGTCCCCTGAAGCAAAGAACATATTTTTTATTCCATTTAATTATTTTTAATTATTTTAACTATTTGAATAAATGAAAAAAAATCAACATGTTAAAATGTAACATTTTCTTTTTTTTTGAGTCTCGAAATCTAAATTAAACATTTAACTCTTTCTTTAGCTGCAGAATCCATCCATCACAATTTTATAGTTGGACACATAGTAATGTATAATCTCAGCCTGCTGTCCACTTGTAAAAATAGGAATAGACTTCGAGAAATGAGCAATTTCCCAAAAGAAAATTGGAAATTCTGCCAGCCAATTCCGGTTGACCTGCCATCAATCAGTGTTAAATTCTCTAGAGCTATTGCTGACGGGGAGTGCCATTGTTGAAAGGTTTTACCTGGTGACGAATGGTATATTTCAAATACATTTAAATTCTATGGAAATCCAAAGAATCTAATTATCTAGAAACTTCTAGCAGCTTTTCAAGGAACTCGAAAATTAAGTGAAATGTCCATAGAGTAGAATATTCATCAATATGCGTGGTTTGATAGATGGTATACTGAGCTCTGTATAATGTCCTGTTTGATAAAATTAAGAAAACAAATATCGTTCTTTAAACTTAAAGCAATTGGCCTACGGTTTTACTTTGTTGCATTTTGATATCTTGTGCTATAAATTACGTTGTATATAAATTGAACTTTCAGTTTTGTTTCATGTTGATTCTTGACAATAGACGATGAGCTACATGTGGATTTCACAAGCAAATAAAGGTTTCATCATATAATAAACATTTTATCTGATGTCTTAGGAATACTAAAATAGCATGTTTTGTATGTGATATGCAGGAATCTCGTTACTGATTATGGGAACTCTATAATCCCCAAAACAGGTTGGATGTACGAGTCTGCTTCAAGCATGTATAATTATAATCTAGACTGTGGAATTCTAAGACTTTAAAGGGAACTCCTTATGTCTTCAGAGTATAGAATATAGCAAGAATATAGCTGATGGCGAATCAATTAATTAATCACCCTGGATTTTCTTGTATAATGCCTCCTGCATATTTGTGGCAGTAAGAAAAGTAAGGAAAAAGCACTACAAGCTATATTAACATTAACATTAATTCAGGAACATAAAGTATGTAAATATTTTGGGTCTCAATACTCATTCTCAATTTAACATGCTCTCCAAAGGTGTCAAACCTCCACTCATCGAACAAGCCCATTCCCAGAAAAATATAGTCAAAGACAATGCCCAAAATGTCAGAGATGCCACATTTTCCTTGTGGCATGGCTCCTTCCAACCTGGTTGCTGAGCACCCATTGCTAGGCAACTGGTGGGGTATAAGGAACATACAAAATAAGAAAGAATCTGTCAAAAAGAGGCAGAATTAATTTCATGATAGTGCAGAACCCAGGCATGTGTAAAGTATAAAAACAGATTATACATTTTTATGCAGATTCATAATATAAATAGAGCGGTATAGGTCAAAGAATAATGTAAAGGCAATAACGCTCATACAATTTAGGAAATAATGCTGGTCCTGCAAAAACCAAGTAGCACATCTAGCATCCCCAAATCACTCCCTAGAGACACACAAAAGTGTCAAGAATCATAATAATGTATGACAAAGAGCATCTAGTATCTAGTAGTCCAAAAAGAAAAACAAGTGATGTCAGGCTATACAGACAGGATCAAGAGAAGGACCCTAAGTGGATAAGGAAACAAAAGTCTATGTGCACTTTGTAATATAGACAAATACAGTGAACAATGCTTATTTGTGGGCAAGAAAGATAAAGCTCCCTTACTGTATCTGGACCATGTTGTCTCCAATTTCAAATGGAAAGTGGTAAAACACCTAAAGGGAGGAATACAGTGGTCTGTATTGACAGCATATTTTTTCATTTGTAACATTCTTTCAAAACTCTCTATGGAAACTATACAAAATAGTGCTGAACCTAACACACCCATAGACGGGAGCTTCTTTCATAGAAGAAAATGAGAGAACCTGTGCATGTAGATTCTGCTGGGCTTCAAGGTGTGTGAGAATTCATTATCTCACTTGTCAAAATGCAAGCAGTTCGAAATGAGTTGAGCACACTGAGCTTAGATAAAAGGTTGCGTTCCTGACAAGCCCATTCAGAGTGAATGCATGTTGAGTTCTAAGCCTTTTCGGCATGTGGTGGCACTTTGATCATAACATTAGATAGTTAGAATTCAGAATCCAGTTACAAAGGTCTGTGATAGCCATGCAATTTTTGTGTACATTGCGGTGAAGTTTTATATTGATAGATAGCTGATGAACTAAACCATTTTTGATTTATCTACTGAAATAGTCTAGTAAATGAGTCAAATTACACTTAGCAGCAAATTAGACTGATATAGCCAGAAGGAGGTTGGATTTGATTTGTTCCTTCTAATACTGGACTGGAGTTTCTGGCAGTTTATTTTCCCATCACTCAAGACACTGATGACTTTAATTTATTCCTCTAGTCCTTAGGTAAAATTAAATATATGTCCTAGGTTATCTTTGTAATGGCACAAGATGAGCTAAAACCAGCTTGAGATCTGAGCAGGGGCCCACTGAAGGGCAAGCTACTTGAGCTGTTGTCCGTTCTCATTATTCTATTGCATATGTTTTTGTTATTTTCTCTCCCTAATTTTAAAGGTTATCCAAATGTGGACCCCTTGCTCATGGTGCCTATCGGGGTATTGGATATATCTCACTGACAAGGCCTAAGAAGACTGAAATGATCATCTGGGGTTGCTGTATCTCTCGTGCAGAATGGGCTGGCCTACATTTTTGTTCTGGTTAAGGAGGTTTCTCTTTGTAATGGCACAAGATGAGCTAAACTAGCTTGAGATCCGAGAGCAAGCTACTTGAGCTGTTGTCCGTTCTCAGTATTCTTTTGCACCCTGTTTTTGCTCTACCTAAATACATAATATGGCCTATAGGGTTATTATACTTGCCTGTAAACAACAATTCAGATACTTGATTGCATCTTTTTATGGCTTGACCATTATTTTTAATCACAGCCAAAGGGAACAAAAGTGTACATATTGCAGCAGACCTAAAATAGACAGGGACAACTGTAACATATTTAAAGTCAAGCTGATATGTGTTGTTTCTATATTCTATTTATTCACATTGAGATATTATTGAGATATTTCCTAGATTGGCTTTTTAGATACTTTCTTTAAGGAATTATTACCCATTTTAAAAAACAATTTTTTTTTTTTTATTTGTACTAAATCCATTAAAATCTAAGTGTTGAAAGTTACGTTTCACCAATAATACAAACTACTGGCCACGTGCCTTCTTTTTTTTGTTTGCGTTCAGATAAATGGTTAATAACTCCTTCAGGGTTGGAAAATATTTTTGATTTTAGTGACATTTTTGTTTTTCGGTACTGATGAGTATCAAAATGAAGTGCTTTGACTAAAAGGGCTGGTTGTACTGACAACATTAATGTTCGAAATAGATTATTGATACGGCTGTGTACTGTAAGCACCAATTTAAAATTTTAGCTTTCTCAGAGTGATAAATTCATTCATATTTTTTGTTTTTTAAAGTTAAAGAGCTCCCCCCCAAAAAAACATATGCTGGATGTAGTAGCTTATGCCTAGAAGGCTTCTGAATTGCAGGCATAACGCTTTTAAAAATTATGCTGGTTTTAGTGCTAGAGAGTGAAACTGCCCCAACATATATTTGTATAAGCAGACAAAACTAGACCATTAACCAGGAACATGTTCCATGACATGCAAAACTATTTTAGAATTGTGTCCTAACCATACCTATGATGCAAATAAAACATTCTACGAAGGCTTTGATACTGATGACCCATCAACTATTTCTTCTATTTTCGCGGATAGTAAATCAAACCAGCTTATTTTGTTGAGATGTCAACGTTGCCTTACAAAAAATTGTTCTTTTCTTTAAGTGTATATTAGCAGGTAAAAAATAGCCTCTTAATATGTATAAACTGTCGAGCTTCTCTTAGTAACATAAACAGAAAGCACTGGATATTTGTCATAAATGAAAATTGGCTGTGAAAGTAGTCCTACTGTGGCTGAATCACTGTATGATATATTATTTTTCACCTATATGTAGTGCAAACCATTTTATGTACTAAAAAGAGTGTGAATGTGCATTTGTGAATTCATCAGACACAGTTGGTGATAGATGCACCTGTCTTACATAGAAGAGATGGATGGATTAAGTGAAATCAAAGCATAATGTTACAGCTGATTTTTTTAAAAATAAATAAGCAGTTACTAATTAGTGTCATGTGTTTAAAGTGTCACTGTCACTGTCTGGGGACTTTGTAGAATTTTCAAAGACCTCCAATGGTGACAATTGTTGCTGGGGGTCTGGTGGCAAGGGGTACATCAAAGGTGAGATTTGTTCACCTGAACCTGTCCCTTGTGGGCATTGCCTGCTTTACCCAGGGAGTTCTCTTCAGCTCATGCATGAGAGTGCAACATTGAGGTCTCTGTCTATATGTTGACAGGGTTGGAATTTCCTTTAAATTCCAACACAGTTGATATGAGTAATGTATAAAGATTCTATCTTTATGAAATATAAATTTTTCGGTGGTGGTGATAGTGTAACATATTCCTCCTCACCTTCCGGTATTTGCGCCCAGCTGGCATGCGTCTGTATAGCTGACTCTTGCAACATGTTGATGGACGCCGGATGCCAAATTATACCCCCACGTTCACCCACGTTAATGACGACGTCGGTGTGCACGTGACGTCACGCACATTTTGGGGTCAAAGGCCATTTTCAGCCAATAAGAACTGTAGAGCGCTTATTTAAACTCATATTTAGTTTTTCTCATTACCCTGTCGTGGTTTCCCTAGTGGTTGTCCAAGAGTGTATTCCTTAGCGTTTATTTCTGTTTTTTTACTTTGGCTTTGTTTGACTTCCCTGTATTCTGGTATCCCCGACTTCTGGCTTTCCCTTATTGTTGTGTCCCATTCTGTGCCCCCCGACCTCGGCAAGTATCCTGACTATTCTTTGGTACTTTAGGCCAGCCATTTTAAGGCCCGGTAAGACGTTACTTTTTAGTCCTAGGTGAGATACAATTCTACGTGCTGGATCACTTAGTAATCCTGACAGATAGTACCGCTTTAACCAAATTCTTGCTGAAAGTGGATTTCCCCCCATGCATTTACATTGTGTTTCTGTAAAGTGTTTATGTATTAAAGGGAATACAAGTAGGCAAAATGCATTTTCACCGAAAATATGTATTCATCTGTTTTGTGTTTTTATTGTTTTAATTGCGTTCTTAACTGCCTAAAATCCTACCTTTTCTGATTTATCCCCCTTTTGCCCAATACAATTCAAGAATTGTTGACATGGAGAGCATAATGCAAAATATTATGAATACTTACTTGAATAACACTTTTGTGAATATTCATCAGATACATATGACATTTTAAAAGAAATTGATGAAATTAGATATTATAAAAAAAAAAAAGTAACATTTATAAATAGTGGGCCTTTTATTAAAAATAAAGAAAATACAGTAATGACATGCTATAAAGGTTTCCAACTCTGCAGACGTTTCCTCAGTCTTTCAATTAGATATTTAACTCATCTCACACAGGAGGCTGCTGGTAGGGAGCAATGCTACATACTAGCTGTACCTAATTCATAGCTCTGCGCAAAAAGATGAGAAGGAACCTGCCACTCAATTTCTATCATAAGCACTTCACAGGTGCTCAATAGAAAGATATGGTCAAAATGGATATATATTTTCAGGATATCTGTAGGGAGTCCAGGGAATGTGTTTTTAGTGTTTCAGAAAGCAATGTAACTCATACATAGCAGATAATTGAGCAGTGAGACTACAAGGGCTTGATGTGTGCTCCTAAACCACTTTATTCAACTGAAGTGGGTTTGCTATTAGACTGACTATTTAATGTCAATAGCATGCTTGATCTGCATCTATTTTATTTAATGTGTTTGTCTGACCTGTTCAATGATCATGGCTACCAGCAACTCCTCTTTCTAGTTTCTGAACAGGAAACTATTATCTCTGAGTGGATTCAGGTAATGAGCCTTCTCATTGAGCATGTGGAATGCAAGGTTGCTGAAAGTGTGATTGTGTGACATCATATACCCCAGCAATCTATATCAGTATGACATGCAAAGCATAAGGAAACATTCACATAGTTCAACACATGTGATGTGTCTTTTGAGAAACGTCTTATCTCACTTGCAGCCATTTGAAATCATTACCATGGACCTCATACATGCTCATTATTAAATGGCAATGGTGTTAGACTTAGATGCACAGTCTCCCGGGGAACATCTTGGTGGACCAGAACAGACTTGGAAAGCACAGAGATTGTGGTCTACATGCCTAAGTACAAACCCACACAGTGTTAGGCTGGAAAGATCCTGTGCAATTATTGCCCCACACCTGATTTGATTAATTTGAAGAATTGTGCAGTAATAACACAGCCTTCACCTCTTGAATGCTTGTGGCCTGGGGGTGGTGGGGTAACCACTTCCCCCCCATTGAAAGGTCACACGTGTCCACAATATTATTTTCTTTCTAGGTTATGTCCAGGAAGTAGATAACTGGTAGTGTTGCACTTGGGTCTAGTAATTAAGGCCTGATGTGAGCATTTTTACAGGAGGTAAATCCATTACCTAATTACTGTGCTGTACTTATTGTGCCCCTACCATAGCAAACAATTGCAAAAGATTGATTAAGATGCTAACAATGATGTATATTAACAAATCTGAAACAGATACAAATCTAAATAAAATATAATACATATATAGGATTATATTATGGCATATTACAATATTGTCTATATCTGTTGTCAGTTCAGTAAAGGAACAAATAGAGAGCTAGACAGGTTTAGTCTCATGCTGAGTTTTTTATATTTATTTATGTAATTGGTTTATGACCTGGTGGCACAAAAGAAGAGATTTAATTTAGGTTAATATCATTGTGTCGGTGCTTTGGAAGATGTATAATAACTGAGAAAATTACTCATATTCGTCTGTTATAAGACTAGCAATTTGAGAAGTGTTTTTTTGTTCCCCAGAAATGTGAAGAAAATCAATAAACATTTTACAAATGAGAAATTCTACCGTTAGTCAAAAAAAAACACAAACCCACAAAAAAAAAAATATTAACGATGACAAAACATCTGTAACTGTGTAAAATTGACCAAAAGTTTAAAGACACATATATTATACCAGCTGCTGCTAATAGAAGTCACTTTGCTAGCACGGATGCGTGTCCATTTCAACATTTTGATATTGATCTTATTGTCTAACAATTTCATCATCTACATTTTTTGCTCTGTTTGGTTATTATTTTTTTGACCTTTCGTATTGATAATACGATGTCTGCTACAGTGCTGTAATGGTACATTTACAGACTTCATGCGTGAAAAATCTAGAAACAGCATGGCCTCAAATAATGATAGACATATTGTAACAACTAAGGCAAGTGTGTGTTGTGGGAATATGCTAGAAATTACACTGTTTCATTGTTTTGCTTGTAAACAAGACAATTCACAATCCCGCAGTGATTCTTTTCTTATACAAGCTAAACCTTATAAATCTCTATTCTTATTTTTTTTACAGACTTCCAAGCTCAAGAAATGTCTTTGTGTGTAGAACATGTTTTATGAGAGCTAGTGCTATGAGAGTTAGTGTTCTTCCATTAAAAAATAAAAATAAAAGAATACAATTTCTATATATCTATGTTTTGTTTAACCCCTTAAGGATTGCGGGCGTGCTATGCCGTCCTTGGGGACCTGGCTCTAAATGCTGGTGGGTGGCATAGCACATCACTACCAGCATAAGCACACACCTCAGACTGGAACACAAATTATCATACATCATGGCATGCTCTGTTCCTGTAACTTATCTGCTGAGTGCTGGTGGAGAGTTATAAAAAATAGCCCTCCTACCCCCACTTCACAAAATTATAAAGTATCCCATTCAATATATTGCCAAACAAAAATGATGTCCAAATTCCTATTCCTTATTTTACTTGCCCTTGCAAATAATGTGGAGTCTAACCCTGGTCCCCCAGCTAATTCTAGTCCTAATCTCCCCACTAAAAAATGCCTCTCTTTTGTGCACATCCATAGCTTACTCCCTAAACTGGATGCACTGCAAGCCTGGTGTTTCCATTACAAACCAAAAATAATTGTACTCTCAGAATCATGGTTAACGACTAAAATACCAGACACCGCCATTACAATACAGGGGTATTCATGTTTTAAAAATGACAGAGCAAAGAGAGGAGGAGGCATTGTTATTTATGTTGACAATTCCATAAAGTTTACCCCTTTACAAAACTGTAGCCCTTCTGCCACCTTTGATTTCCTTTCTGGCACAATTGAGATCCCGTGCAGTAAATCGATCATTGTTGCAGGAATCTACTGCCCACCTAGCTCCCCAGTGCATTCCCTATCTGACATAGCCCATCTCCTTAGTGAAACCATAGCTCAAAACCCAAAAAGTGAACTGGTGGTCTTTGGAGATTTTAATATTGAATGGCTGAATCCTAAAAATAATAGTTCTTGCACATTGTTTAAGACTTTGCAGCTAACGCAATTAATCTCCTCCCCAACTCGCATAAACATTAAAAGCCATAACCATACCCTGCTCGGTTGGGTTCTCTCCACTTATCCTGATAGAATCCAAGAGGCCAGTGTTTTCCCAAACAGTTTCAGTGATCACTGGTTGAAATCACCAGATAATTCAAACAATTTAATATTGAATCCTTTCTTAATGACATCCAGAACCTCCCATGGCACAGATTAAACATTATCCCAGATCTAGACTGTGCTGTTGAATTCTATCAGTCTGAACTCCTACAAATTTGGAATTTGCATGCCCCGCTGCGTAAGGTGAGAGTAAAAGGAGCACATATGAACTGGATCAAAGCTGACCTCATCAAAATGTACCAGTTTCGGGATTCTTTGTGGTCAAAGTTCAAGCGTACTGGCTCTATGAGTGATCACCGTGCATATAGACAATGGTGAAATATATACACAAAACAAACAAAATTGGCCAAGGCCCAATATTTCTGTGACAATCTGAACAATAACCTATCAAACCCTTGAAACTTTTGGAAAGTCATAAATAAATTACAAACTCCCCCAATACACTCCCAACCCTCCACTGTCAAAGTGGATAACCAAAACCTGCAACTTCCCGTAGATGTAGCAAATGCCATTAACAATTATTTTGTCGGATGCTCCACTACCCTGATTGCCAAGCTAATAAATGACATGTATCCTGAAACTACAAATGTGGATCAGGCCCCACTAAATTTGCAAAGGCCCCACTAAATTTGCAAAGGCCCAATATAGACAAGTTCATTTTTAGACCTGTACCTATTAGTGTCATAAAAAAACACCTTAATAATCTAAAAATGAAAAAACAGTCTGGACCTGATCAAATCCAAGCAATGCTGTTGAAGCTCAGTGCGCCGGCAATTGCTAAACCCGTCGCAACCCTAATTAACGAATCCATGGTGTCTGGATACTTACCCAAACTTTGGAAGGCTGCGAGAGTAGTGCCTATCCATAAAAGTGGTGACATTATTTTGGCTTCTAACTATCATCGCCCAATATCATTGCTCCCGGTATTGTCAAAAATCTTAGAAAAATGTGTCCATACGCAACTATGTGAGTACTACCAACAATCAAACTTTCTGACCCCTGATCAATCGGGCTTTCACCAGAATCACTCCACTACAACTGCCCTCTTAAAAGTTTGCAATGACATCCAAACTGGCATTAAGCAAGGAGACCTAACTGGAGCTATTTTCCTTGATTTTGCAAAGACCTTTGACACAGTAAACCAGCACATTCTACTGCACAAACTCAAAAACTCAGGTATTGGTGATTGTCCTCTAACCTGGTTTCGATCGTATGTATCGGATCGCTCGCAATACGTGTCCATTTCTGACAGTGACTCCCTCCCTCTCCCAGTCACATGCGGTGTTCCGCAAGGCTCCATTCTCAGCCCCCTACTATTTACATTATTTAGAAATGATCTCTCTAATGTTTGCAAATCCATAAATGTACACATGTACGCAGACGACACAGAAATCTATGTGAGCAAATCCGATCTACCGCAGCTTGAGGCTGTGCTCCAAGACCAGTTTACAGAGGTAGAAAAGTGGATCTCAAAAAACAAACTCTTTCTAAACACTGACAAAATTGTCACAATGATCTTTGGAACAGTACCTAAATTACACAAATTACACAATTCCCACCTATCCATCAAAACAAATTCAAATAGCACACTGATCGCAGTCCACTCTTTCAAATACTTGGGTATGTTGTTAGACCCCAATCTATCTTTTGGCCTCCACATAGAAAAACTTGCATCTAAACTTTATCCAAAACTAGGTGCCCTGTACAGAAACAAATCCTGCCTAAGCCCTACAGTAAAGGAAAAAGATTGTACAGCAAATGCTGATGCCGATCATTGATTATGGGGATGTAGTATATGCATCTGCACCGCAATCCCACATTAATAAACGCAATTCTGCCGATTTGTGCTACAATGTAATTACAGGACCCACCATTGTGACATGCTAAAAGAACTAAACTGGCTGTCACTGGAATTCAGATGCACCCTTCATCTTTCCAGTCTTGTGTTTAAGAGCTTTTCTGGGAAACTCCCATCCTACCTGAGCAAAATGCTCTCCTCGGCTGTCCCCACCTCCTATAATCTCTGATCCAGTACCAGCACTTTATTCAGTCTACCTCAATACAAAATGAAAGCAGCTCGATCCTCCTTCTCCTACAGAGTGCTGCAATTGTGGAACGACCTCCCGTACACTTTAAAATCTTCCCCAAGCCTAAAGTCCTTTAAGAGATCCCTCTCTACATACCTCAAAACAGAATGCACTATATAAAAATATATGTATATATCACTATATATATGTACCTATATATAAATAAAAATAATTTAAAAAAAATTATATATATATATATATATATATATATATACATGTATATACACATATATATATATATATATATATATATATATATATATATATATATATATATATATATATATATATATATATATATATATATATATATATATGTATATATATATATATATAAATATATATACATACGTATATAAATATATATCTTTTAATTCTTCATATATATTTATGTAATACTTTTACATAATTAAGTAATTTTATTAATTACAATATGCGGGACCTGCCTGATAACCCAGGCAGAAAGTCCAGAGAAATTAATTTGCTAGCACTATATTTAACCCTGTAACTTTCCAAGACACCATAAAACCTGTACATGGAGGTACTGTTTTACTCGGGAGACTTCGCTGAACACAGATATTAGTGTTTCAAACCAGTAAAATGTATTACAAAGATATCATCAGTGAAAGTGAAGTTTTTTGCATTTTTCACACACAAACGGCACTTACACTGACAATATAATTGTTGTGAAACGTTTTATAGTTTTGAAACACTAATATTTGTGTTCAGCGAAGTCTCCTGGGTATAACAGTACCTGCCATGTACAGGTTTTATGGTGTTTTAAAAAGTTACAGAGTCGAATAAAAAGTCTCCTGGGTATAACAGTACCTGCCATGTACAGGTTTTATGGTGTTTTAAAAAGTTACAGAGTCGAATAAAAGGCTTGTGTTTCAGTTTTTTAACATTGAAATTCGCCAGATTGGTTACGTTGCCTTTGAAACCGTATGGTAGCCCAAGAATGAGAATTACCCCCATGATGGCATACCATTTGCAAAAGTAGACAAGGTATTGCAAATAGGGTATGTCCAGTCTTTTTTAGTAGCCACTTATTGACAAACACAGGCTAAAATTGGCGTTCAAATTAGTTGTTTGCATTTTTCACACAAAAAAAATATTAACTCTAACTTTGGACAGTGTTTGTGACTAAGTGGCTACTAAAAAAACTGGATATACCCCATTTGCAATACCTTGGGTTGTCTACTATTGCAAATGGAATGCCATTATGGAGGTAATTCTCATTCCTGGGCTACCATACGGTCTACCAAAGGCAACGTAACCAATCTGGCGAATTTCAATGTGAAAAAACTGATAAATGTAACATTCTACATGCTGTAACTTCCCAAAACACCATAAAACCTGTACATAGGGGGTATTGTTTTACACATGAGACATCGCTGAATACAAATATGTGTATTTTTTTGCAGTAAAATTATTATTATTATTATTATGATATTTATAGAGCGCCGTCAAATTCCGCAGCGCTTTACAATGGGTGGACGAACAGACATGTAGTTGTAACTAGACAAGTTAGACACACAGGAACACAGGGGTTGAAGGCCCTGCTCAATGAGCTTACATGCTAGAGGGAGTGGGGTACAATGACATAAAAAGGTAAGGATAGTATTAGACTAATGACAGTTACAGAAGAGGAATCAGTCAGGAGCTATTAACAGTTTAATGGATACGCTTTTATGAAGAAGTGGGTTTTTAACGATTTTTTGAAGGAATGGAGACTGGGTGAGCATCTAACAGAGGAGGGAAGAGAGTTCCACAGGAACGGTGCAGCCCTCGAGAAATCTTGAAGGCGAGCATCAGAGGTGGGAGTACGGACAGAAGATAGACGTAAGTCTTCAGCAGATCGTAAGGGCCTAGACGGGACATACTTGTGTATAAGGGAGGATAGATAGGTGGGAGCAGCATTATGTAGAGATTTGAAAGCAAGAACCAGAATTTTAAATTGAGCTCTATATTTTATAGGAAGCCAATGTAGGGATTGACAGAAGGGTGAGGCATGGGAAGTGCGTGCGGACAGGAAGATAAGCCTTGCCGCCGCATTCATTATGAACTGTAACGGCACTAGTTGGGAGCACGTAAGATCACTGAGAAGCGGATTACAGTAGTCAAGGCGAGAAAGGACAGTAGAATGGACCAACACCTTAGTCGCATCTGGCGTTAAGTAGGGGCGGATGCACATAATGTTTTTTAGATGGAAATGACAGGATTTGGCGATAGATTGAACATGAGGCTTGAAGGAGAGGTCGGAGTCAAAGAGAACACCAAGGCAGCAAGCCTGCGTGGTGGAGCTGATGGTAGCACCGTTGACTTGGAGGGAGACAGACACAGGAGTAACAACACTTGAGGGAGGAAAGACCAGAATTTCAGTTTTGGTCAAGTTTAGTTTAAGGAAGTGGGCAGCCATCTAGTTAGAAACAGCAGAGAGGCAGTCAGAGACACTAGTCAAGAGGGACGGGGAGAGATCAGGAGACGACAGGTAGATTTGCGTGTCATCTGCATAGAAATGATATTGGAAGCCAAAGGAGCTAATGAGTTTACCAAGGGAGGCAGTATAGATGGAGAACAGTAGGGGACCAAGTACTGAACCTTGGGGGACACCAACAGAGAGGAGTTGGGAAGAAGAAGCAGAGCCAGAGAAAGAAACACTGAAAAGCGCTGGGAGAGGTAGGAGGAGCACCAGGAGAGAGCAGTATCTTGTAGACCGATATTGCGGAGGATGAGAAGAAGCTGTTGATGATCAACAGTGTCAAAAGCCGCAGACAGGTCAAGGAGAATTAGGATTAGTGACCACTAGATTTTGCAGCGAGTAGATCATTGGATACTTTGGTCAGTGCAGTTTACACAGAGTGCTTAGCGTGGAAACCAGACTGAAGCGGGTCTAGCAGAGAGTTGGACTCAAGGAAGTCTGTCAAAAATGAAACAGTATTAGGACATTCACAGTTAAAATGTCATGCAGAACTAAATAAATAAAATTTCTTAATTTTTCCAATTTTTTTACATTTTATTCATTTTAAATTATGTGTCATAGCTAAATATTTGATGTTAAATGAAAGCCCAATTTCTCCTGAATAAAATGATATATAATAAGTGTGGGTTCGCTTAATATAAAAGAGGTTTATTACGGTTGAACAGATATATAGTGATGTACCGAACGGTTCGCCGGCGAACGGTTCCCGGCGAACATAGCATGTTCGCGTTCGCCACGGCGGGCGAACATATGCGCGGTTCGACCCGCCCCCTATTCGTCATCATTGAGTAAACTTTGACCCTGTACCTCACAGTCAGCAGACACATTCCAGCCAATTAGCAGCACAGCCTCCCTAGCAGACCCTCCCACCTACTGGACAGCATCCATTTTAGATTCATTCTCAAGCTGCATGCTTAGTAAGAGGAGGGAAAGTGTAGCTGCTGTTCATAAGATAGGGAAAAGCATAGCTAGGTTAGGGATAAGGGTATGCTTTTTTTTAATTTTTTTTTCTATGTAATGTAATTGCACTTAGTTGTCTGCCACTGCTGCCAGCTTCTGTGTCAGGCTCACAGTGCATACTGTGCCCATTTCCCCAGTCAGTGCCACCACTTACATCTGGTGTCACAATAGCTTGGATTTAAAACAAAAAACTTTTTTCACTGTTATAGATTGAATAGCAGTCAGTTGTCTGCCACTGCTGCCAGCTTCTGTGTCAGGCTCACAGTGCATACTGTGCCCATTTCCCCAGTCAGTGCCACCAATTACATCTGGTGTCACAATAGCTTGGATTTAAAAACAAAAAACTTTTTTCACTGTTATAGATTGAATAGCAGTCAGTTGTCTGACACTGCTGCCAGCTTCTGTGCCAGGCTCACAGTGCATACTGTGCCCATTTCCCCAGTCAGTGCCACCA
>OW240923.1:26769051-26817850 GCA_933207985.1 Pelobates cultripes | reverse complement strand
ATTCTGCTCTGTGTCAGTGTGTATCATGGTCTCTGTGAACAGGTGTCAATCCATATCTGCCAAGTGACCCTATGTAGGGGTAACAGTCCCTATTCTGCTCTGTGTCAGTGTGTATCAGGGATCCTTAGGACAGGTGTCAATCCATATCCGCCAAGTGACCCGATGTTGGGGTAACATTCCCTATTCTGCTCTGTGTCAGTGTGTATCAGGGATCCTTAGGACAGGTGTCAATCCATATCTGCCAAGTGACCCGATGTTGGGGTAACATTCCCTATTCTGATCTGTGTCAGTGTGTATCAGGGATCCTTAGGACAGGTGTCAATCCATATCTGCCAAGTGACCCGATGCTGGGGTAACATTCCCTATTCTGATCTGTGTCAGTGTGTATCAGGGATCCTTAGGACAGGTGTCAATCCATATCTGCCAAGTGACCTGATGTTGGGGTAACATTCCCTATTCTGATCTGTGTCAGTGTGTATCAGGGATCCTTAGGACAGGTGTCAATCCATATCTGCCAAGTGACCCTATGTAGGGGACCAGTCTCTATTCTGCTCTGTGTCCGTGTGCATCAGGGGCTCTGAGGACAGGTGTCAATCCATATGTCAAGGTGTCAATATGTCATATGTCAGGTGTCAATCCATATTCATTGTGATTTAGGAATGTTAGGTGATTTCTGCCCTTTATGGATTAAAACCAGACTCTGTATCTAATTCTAGATAAAATCTTTGATGTAGCATAGATGTTTTGAATCCTTTACATTTGTTCTATTTCGATTCATTTACTTCATATATCTGTTAATGTTATATAAGTTGGAAAATAAAATATGTCTTACCTGCAGCTTAGCTGATTTAGGTGAGACTACCCAGAGAAGTGAGCTGTGCTCACAAACTGAGATTGTGGAGTGCAGACAAGCAACACTCAATACTAAGGTCCAAACTATCTAATGTAGCATCATTAGAACAGGAACTGTCATTCAAGAGCTTCAAGAAATGTTTTTTCTTGACCTAGTGGCCATACATAAGCCTATGGAAATGATGCATTATACCATTTGTCTGTGAAGTTATTATGCTTACTTGCTGGAAAAGTGAAAGTGCATTATAGAGAAGAATAAACCGTGTTTTAGAAGTCTGATTGCTAAGTTATGGCTTTGTGAGAGGTCAGGAGACCACAATCTGTCCAACTACTTAGTGTCAACGGTAAAGGAGGATAAAAAATTGTCTGTGTGCCAAAGTTTTGGCTAGCACCAACATTATATGTGTGGAAAATCTTAATACTACAGCATACAATAACTGTCTTGACTATTCTGTGCTCTCGTTTTTTATTCATTGAGGAAAGCCTTTACCTTTTTCAGCACTGCACCATGTACACAAATGGCTTATTAAATTGGCCCTGATGAAAATGGACTGGTCTACATAAGGCTCTATTTTGAGTAAGGACTGCATCATATATAAAACACGTTAAGGTCTTTGGATTCTGTACATTAACACTTCACCACTTATGTGTACACCTGTAACTCTTATTTTTAATCAGGATCTGGCATTGTAGGAGATGTAGTCAACAACATCTGGAATGCCGAAGAATGACGAATATCCTTGGTCTAAAGGTTGAATGAAAACCAAATCCTTGGAGAAATATCTCAAAATCTATTGGAGATCTTTCAGTAGATTGGAGGCCACAATAGAAGAACAGAAGGAACGGCTTCAGATTAATATTAACAATTATTGAAAGATGCTTGATAAACATGCACGCAATGGCCACAGAGTGTATTAGTGTATTCATTACTTTTTATAACTCTAGTCTTTCCTCGAAAAATATACGATATTTATCATATGTCTACTGCTGAGCCAACCCTGCTGAGGTAGTAGCATTTGAACATTCTACCCAAGGTTATACACAGTAATGAAGAAAAGATCATCGTTAACAGAAAACGGATCTCATTCAATGCTATCTTTTAAAAACAAAAAGAAGCAAAAATAGAAAAAAACAAAAAAAAAAAACAAATACCAGCTGATTTGCAGCCAGCTTGATATTTTCTTTTCCTGTTTCAATCTCATTTCCTGTGTAATTAATAGATGCATGCATTATATTTGTAATCAAATCTGCATAATTGGAGGCTCCCTCTACAGTTGTGCGCATTGATAACAATCGAGGTTCTGGCAAATGATAAAAAGAGAAAACAGGTCATTTTTTTTTATTATTAGTATAAACAGAGGGGTTTATTTACTAAACAGTGAATTGTAATGGAATTAAAATGAAAATTGCAAGACATACTACAAAATAACTACAAAGGGATAAAATAAACCTCTCTAGTTTTGCTTTTACAAATTGATCATTTTGTCCTACATTTACCGTTCAATTTTCAAAACAACGCAACTCACTGTTTAGTAAAAAAAAAAAGCTCAATGAATATGGCAAATAAGTGCTAATTTAGAATTTTAAAGATAGCTCCCATATCGAAGTAGTGATAGCCAGAGAGACTTTCTAATCAAGCACCTAATACGTTTTTCTTTGCCACCTGGTAAATGTGTTTCATTTAAATTGCCTTTTCTTTACAGCTGTACACAAGAACAATTATTTGTTCCAAAAGTTTCTGCAAACACCTTGCAAATTAATTCTCTATGTGAACTTATTTTTCCCCTAGACAATATCTTTAGAAACAATAATATAAAGATGTCTTCTGTATGTTCTTTTTCTTCTTTTTAATAATCTGCTTTTTAATGAGAGCTGCAAAGGTGTGTTTTCTCAAATGTTTTGTAATAATCACCTGGAGTTTTGGTTTATTTAGCTATTTCTGCAGGTGAAACAATAAGTGTAACTTTATGGCTGTTACATTATATTAAAGGGACACAATAGGCACCCAGACCCCTTCAGCTCTTTGAAGTGGTCTGAGTACACTGTCCATATTGCACTTAGTTCCTGAGAAACTGCAATGTCTACACTGCAGCACTAAGTCTGCCTTCAGTGGCTGTATACCAGACAGCCACTAGAGGGCTTCCTAGATTGAAACAGATCTTTGGTCCGGTATCTGATGCTGGATGTCTCCATGCTCTGTCCCCTTTAGTTAGGCCTAATGCGCGCGGCACTCGTTGGACATGTGCATTAGTGGCCGCTTGTCAAGGGAAGTTGAAGGAGGCGTAGTTGCGATTCAGTACAGAGGGACATTGACTGATTAACCCTTTATTTACCACAATGTGAGGGCGCGAGGGAGGGGGAAGGCAGAGAGAACTACAGTGCCAGGAGTACAGCTTTATATTCCTGGTACTATAGTATTCCTCTAAAGGGATACTTTAAGCATCAAAAACCACTACAAATCCAATACATCTTAATATAGTGGTTTTGGTGCATACATAGAAACATAGAATTTGACGGCAGAAAAGAACCATTTGGTCCACATAGTCTGCTCAATTTTCTCAATACTTTCATTACAGGGAGTGCAGAATTATTAGGCAAGTTGTATTTTTGAGGATTCATTTTATTATTGAACAACAACCATGTTCTCAATGAACCCAAAAAACTCATTAATATCAAAGCTGAATATTTTTGGAAGTAGTTTTTAGTTTGTTTTTAGTTATAGCTATGTTAGGGGATATCTGTGTGTGCAGGTGACTATTACTGTGCATAATTATTAGGCAACTTAACAAAAAACAAATATATACCCATTTCAATTATTTATTATTACCAGTGAAACCAATATAACATCTCAACATTCACAAATATACATTTCTGACATTCAAAAACAAAACAAAAACAAATCAGTGACCAATATAGCCGCCTTTCTTTGCAAGGACACTCAAAAGCCTGCCATCCATGGATTCTGTCAGTGTTTTGATCTGTTCACCATCAACATTGCGTGCAGCAGTAACCACAGCCTCCCAGACACTGTTCAGAGAGGTGTACTGTTTTCCCTCCTTGTAAATCTCACATTTGATGATGGACCACAGGTTCTCAATGGGGTTCAGATCAGGTGAACAAGGAGGCTATGTCATTAGATTTTCTTCTTTTATACCCTTTCTTGCCAGCCATGCTGTGGAGTACTTGGACGCGTGTGATGGAGCATTGTCCTGCATGAAAATCATGTTTTTCTTGAAGGATGCAGACTTCTTCCTGTACCACTGCTTGAAGAATGTGTCTTCCAGGAACTGGCAGTAGGATTGGGAGTTGAGCTTGACTACATCCTCAACCCGAAAAGGCCCCACAAGCTCATCTTTGATGATACCAGCCCAAACCAGTACTCCACCTCCACCTTGCTGGCGCCTGAGTCGGACTGGAGCTCTCTGCCCTTTACCAATCCAGCCACGGGCCCATCCATCTGGCCCATCAAGACTCACTCTCATTTTATCAGTCCATAAAACCTTAGAAAAATCAGTCTTGAGATATTTCTTGGCCCAGTCTTGACGTTTCAGCTTGTGTGTCTTGTTCAGTGGTGGTCGTCTTTCAGCCTTTCTTACCTTGGCCATGTCTCTGAGTATTGCACACTTGTGCTTTTGGGCACTCCAGTGATGTTGCAGCTCTGAAATATGGCCAAACTGGTGGCAAGTGGTATCGTGGCAGCTGCACGCTTGACTTTTCTCAGTTCATGGGCAGTTATTTTGCGCCTTGGTTTTTCCACACGCTTCTTGCGACCCTGTTGACTATTTTGAATGAAACGCTTGATTGTTCGATGATCACGCTTCAGAAGCTTTGTAATTTTAAGAGTGCTGCATCCCTCTGCAAGATATCTCACTATTTTTGACTTTTCTGAGCCTGTCAAGTCCTTCTTTGACCCATTTTGCCAAAGGAAAGGAAGTTGCCTAATAATTATGCACACCTGATATAGGGTGTTGATGTCATTAGACCACACCCCTTCTCATTACAGAGATGCACATCACCTAATATGCTTAATTGGTAGTAGGCTTTCGAGCCTATACAGATTGGAGTAAGACAACATGCATAAAGAGGATGATGTGGTCAAAATACTCATTTGCCTAATAATTCTGCACTCCCTGTAGTCCCTGGCCTTATCTTATAGTTAGGATAGCCTTATGCCTATCCTACCCATGCTTATACTCCTTTACTGTGCTAATCTTTACTGTAACAGACCGTTTCAGCACAAAAGAGGTTAAAACCGTTTAGGCGATCGTCCCCTTTTCAGAGATGCAGGCACAGCTACCGTAGAACACCAAACTCACGAACCGCCAATAAGGGAATGCTCCAATCTCCCGAACTGCATACAATATAGCACTCCAAACACACGAGCTGGAACCATACGAATCGCTGCTAGCAGACGAATAGGAAAAGCACCCAAGCGGCTTACACTCCTAGCAATCAGTCTCTATCAGCATACAGTAAATCCCCCCAAAGACGAGACAAGGCTCCGTGTTGAGGGTCAAGCAGTGGTCTGTTTACTGAGGGCTACCTGCCCAGTATTTATGCAGGTCTCCCACCTGGTGGACACTCCCCTAGGGGACCAAATGGGAGACTGTGACAAAAGACAGACAAGTAGACAAATAGGACACACAGTCACATTATATTCCCACAATGCATCCTGGCTACCTCCCCTCTGCCCTGGAGATAATTGAGAAGTAATTCAATTATCTCCCAGGACAAAGGCAAATCGCCATTATGCATGTGGGAATACTAAAACATGAATTACTGTTAAAATACAATATGTGACACACGTTACAATAAAACTATACATTTAACATGTCCCCAGATAGCTAAGGTCTGAGCGCACATTATTAAGCGAATGGCGCTCAGACCACATGAATACAGTTTAATCGCCGTGGAGCCAAAGTCTTTAATTCCACGAACAGGCTCCATGGCAGGCTATCTGGGTACTTTCACACCGAATACAATTGCAACACTAGAAGTCCCGAACGCTCCGTTGTTCGGTTCCCGAACCGGTTGTCAGACTTCCAGCCTCAGCGGGGCTTGGAAGACAAAAGTGTCCGCTTTTCTTGTCCTGCCGCTGGGTAGAACAAGCGCTGGCTACCCGGGGAGCTTCCATAACACCGCCATCGTGTGGCAGCTAGGTGTAACCGCGACCACCCAGTAATTGTCAATTAAGCTGCGCTTAACCGCAGCTTCTGGGAGGCTAATTGCTGGCACACTCCAGCTCCCAGGTGGTCCAGTCATTCGTGCGGTTGTTCGGTAGATTGAATCTACCGAACACCGGGCAGAAAAGCACGAATAGGTCTTTTCTGTAGGGGAAACAAAGTCTTTTAACATGGGGCCATAATCCAAAGGCAGCAGGCGAGCAACCAGGCTTCTCCAATGCAATGTGGCGAGATTGGTCTCGTCACATTTACCACTTCAGCTGGAAGGCTAGTCCATGCATCCAGTACCCTCTCAGTAAAGTAATATTAGTGATGATTAGTGATGTCCCGAACGGTTCGCCGAACGGTTCGCCACGGACGGCGAACATATGCCCCCTATGTCATCATTGAGTAAACTTTGACCCTGTACCTCACAGTTAGCAGACACATTCCAGCCAATCAGCAGCAGACCCTCCCTACCAGACCCTCCCACCTCCTGGACAGCATCCATTTTATATTCATTGTGAAGCTGCATTCTTAGTGAGCTGTCCAGGAGGTGGGAGGGTCTGGGAGGGAGGGTCTGCTGCTGATTGGCTGGAATGTGTCTGCTGACTATGAGGTACAGGGTCAAAGTTTACTCAATGATGACGAATAGGGGGCGGACCGAACAGCGCATATGTTCACCGTCCGTGGCGAACCGTTCGGCGAACCGTTCGGCACATCACTATTCCTGATATTATGTTTAAACCTTTGCCCCTCTAATTTAAGACTATGTCCTCTTGTTGTGGTAGTTATTCTTCTTTTAAATACAGTCTCCTCCTTTACTGTGTTGATTCCCTTTATGTATTTAAATGTTTGTATCATATCCCCCCCGTCTCATCTTTCATCCAAGCTATACATGTTAAGTTCGTTTAACCTTTCTTAGTAAGTTTTATCCTGCAATCCATGAACCAGTTTAGTAGCCCTTCTCTGAACTCTCTCTAAAGTATCAATATCCTTCTGGAGATACGGTCTCCAGTACTGCGTACAATACTCGAAGTGAGGTCTCACCAGTGTTCTGTACAATGGCATGAGCAGTTGAGCACATCCCTCTTTCTACTGCTAATACCTCTCCCTATACAACCAAGCATTCTGCTAGCATTTCCTGCTGCTCTATTACATTGTCTGCCTACCTTTAAGTCATCAGAAATAATCACCCCTAAATCTCTTTCCTCAGATGTTGAGGTTAGGACTCTATTAAATATTCTGTACTCTGCCCTTGGGTTTTTTTACGTCCAATATGCATTTTCTTGCACTTATCCACATTAAATGTCTGTTGCCACAACTCTGACCATTTTTCTAGTTTACCTAAATCATTTGCCATTTGGCTTATCCCTCCTGGAACATCAACCCTGTTACATATCTTAGTATCATCAGAAAAAAAGACATACCTTACCATCAAGATCTTCTACAATATCACTAATAAAAATATTAAAGAGAATGGGTCCAAGTACCCTGAGGTACCCCACTGGTGACAAGCCCATGCTTCGAATATACTCCATTGACTACAACCCTCTGTTGCCTGTCACTCAGCCACTGCTTTACCCATTCTACAAAACTTCACACTCTCCAAAGAAGAATGGGGGTTAATGGAGCAGGCTATAATGCTTTTGTGTCACTGGCTCTGCCTCAAAGGGGCAGACCAAGGACAACCCAAATTACTGTCAAATTATTGTCAAATGAATATTGGACTCTTTATTGTCCAAAGTTTGAATGAATGATACAGGCTACTGACACAGACTTGGGACACAAGTACGAAGGTTTCACATTTTAGGACTACTACAAGCCTGTGTCAGCCAAAGCAGCAGCAGCTCTGGTCAAATTTAATATACGAATCAACTGGAGCCAATTGGATACAGAACTGTTCTGCAGACATTTTGCGGTCTTGAAACCTCTGACTTGCGCTGTATGTTCATCCACCTCCCACTCCACCGTTCTATTTCCTGTGCTTTTCCAAGTTTCTTTTTCAAACCAGAACAAGGTTTGAAGGATAAGCTGTGATGGCACATCATGTTCCTGGGCAAACACAGATCTGCAATAATCTTAACACAGGCACCGGCAGTTTCAGTGTCTGCAGATTATTGCATGTCTGCTCACAATGCTCTAGGGCACATGACAGGCCAATGTGCCATTCACAAATGTACCCAAAACAATGACTGACTGAGGTCAATATTAATAATCTGTCATATTACTTATGCTCTCACCCCTCTCCTCACTTGGTAGAATTCCTGGTTCACATTTTTTCTTATGGTTTCCATAATTGGATTGTGGCACTCCCTGTAGGCATGCTAGAATGCCCTCTTGACTGCATTTAATGATCTCCTCACTGTTGACACTCTAATTTCTGAAGAAATCCACCAAAGTTTCATGTTGGGTCCTTCCCCCACCCTTTTCATACTGGAGAACAAACCCCATTCACATATCCATCAGCAAATACTCTAATAAAAAACGCATGATCACTGACCTATCGGCTCCTTATTCTTCATCCACTCCAAGCTTGAACTCTCTGACCCTATGCCCTGAATTTACTCTCCACTATGCCTGTGGATAGTGCCATACAGGCAATCATGAAAGCTGGCAGGGCCACATGGCCCAGTATAATATCCAAAATGAATAATATCCAAAATTGCACACATTGATATTGCTAATACTGAAGTATGAACTGCGTTGTATGCTGAAGTTAGAAGCTGGTGGTGCACTTAACTGAGCTCTATAAAGAGAAAGGCATTGTATGGACATTTTGCAGAAATGTATGCATATTCTCTCTTTGAGAACCATTTAATTGAGTAACAGTCATCAAGCTTGATGACCTAAAGGAACTGTATAGGTAAAAAAATATGCATGCCCCCCCACCCCCAACAGTAAAACTAGTGTCACTTAATGTTTCTTTCCCTAAATAGTGAAAAAATGGCACACACCCCCAATGGCACACACCCCAATGCCTGCCCAAGAATTACTCAACCTAAGTTACACTACAGACACAGTATTCAGACACTAGAACTCACATATAACATCTCACACACACACATACACAAACATTTCCTCACCACATTAGATATCATATAATGTCATGTTTATTATAAATAAATATGGATACAGACAAACTCATGAATACCTATAGAGCTTTGTCTTCTCTCTCTCTCTCTTTCTCTCAAAGTTAATTAACAGAAACTGGCAGAGAAGGGTTTAACAAGGGGTAGGGAGGTTGGCTGACAGGGAAGGGGTTAATGGTAGGTAGCGAGGTTGGCTGACAGGGCAAGCAGGGAATGGGTTAACAGTAGGTAGTAAGGTTGACTGGAGGGGAAGTGGGTAGAGAGGGAGGTTAGCTGACAGGGGCTGGAAAATAATGTATTACTTGCATTACCGGGAGAGAGGTAGGTAGGGCGGGGGAGAGAGGAGCACATATGGCAGTCTCTACTACATAAGACATGCCTCAATTCCATTGGCTGCAAAAGGTACATTTCCTTCAGAAACTGTGAATCAGGAACAGTTATAAACCTGAGAGGGGGTGGCTAAGGAGGTTGGGTCACTCTACTGAAAACAGCAAAACATTTTACAGCACTGCAGAAAAACTACACAGAATTGAAAGAAAAGAAACTAACCACAGATGTTTTGAGCTTATTAGCTTTAATTTAAGATCAACTTGCTTAGCTGCCTGAAGTGTCCCTTTAAACAAGGGCAGATTAGCTGCAGCAAGGAGTCTGTTTCAGTGTTGTATTAATTGTGATTTGTATTTATTTATTTTTTAAAGAAGAGGGTCCATAAGTTTAATCTGGTAAAGTAGCATCATGGAGAGATTTTTTTTTACTACAATGTTTCTTTAAAGGGAAGCTGTAGACACCAAGATCACTTCAGCTTAATAAAGTGGTCTGATTGCAGTGTCCCTTTTGCACCTAGTGCTGCATTGTTAAATATCGCAGTTCCAGAGAAACTGCAATGGTTACATTGCAGCACTAAGTCAGCCTCTAGAGCAGGCATAGACAACCTCCGGCACTCCAGATGTTTTGGATTACACCTCCCATGATGCTTTGTCATTATTATGGGTGTAAAAGCATTATGGGAGATGTAGTCCACAACATCTGGAGTGCCGACGGTTGCCTATCTCTGCTCTAGTGGCTGTCTACCAGACAGCCACTAGAGCGCTTTCTGAATGAGGACACCCAGCGTCAGATTTTTATCCCATAGGAAAGCATTCAATGCTTTCCCATGGGGAGGTCTAATGAACATCGAATGCGGCATTGGGCGTATATATGGGCATTAGCGTCTTCTCTTTGGGGGATGTCAGAGGTTACAGAGCTGGTATTAGGCAAGTAAATAAAGGTTTTTTTTTACACACGCAGGTGGGTGCGAGGGAGGAGAGGTAGAGGGAGCGATAGTGCCAGGAATACAGCTTTGTATTCCTGGCACTATAGTATCCCTTTAATCTCGTATGCGTAAGTTCCTAAATTACCTCTTTCTTCCTGTTAACATTTTTAATAGTTTGTATCTTATTTGCTGTTGTAAACCTACAATAAAACTGTAAAGTGCTGTGTAACGTTACATAAATGCAAAAAGATACCAGTGTTATTTCCTAGTTGTTTACCTTTAAGACTACAAAACAGTTAAAATAAATAGACACTGAATTGTATAGTTATGTAAAGGAATCCTTCAAAATAATTTGCAATAAACATTCGATCACGTAAACCTCACCTGCTCCCCGACAGTAAAGTGGTTAAATCCAGCATTTAAAATGCAGATAAAGGAGACGATAGCCTGGAATATTGAAGGGAACACATTGTTGAATGGCAAAACCAACCCTATTGAAGAGCCACCTGTGGAGCGGCAACCACATGTAATAAACTTAATGTCTGGAGGAATCTGCTAATTGGATGTCATGTGTTTCTGAAAGAATATTAAACAGATGTTTGAATTTAGTCTCTGTAATGTGACTTGTAAACAAAATCACAAAATAAAACGACACAGCGTGAAGCTCTCAGAATAAAGCAGCATACATGGATTCAACACATTGGAAAGTATATAGGGTTATTTATAAAACTCCAAAAAACACACCCTATGACTTTTAACCCTTTAACTGCTGGTAGTGGCAGACATTCATCTGAAAATGTACTATAGGAAAACCTAAAACAGAAGCTTTAAAAGGGTGACCCACATGAAGGACAATCCAATCTTTGGCATCCCATGTGGCTTGTTATCACTAATATAAGTTGGGATTGGTTTGCTGGCTTGACAGGTCACAAGCCAGTTATAAAGTCTTCTGGGTCATAGAGGATCTTTAACCACCATCAGAATGTATCTAACTTTGGTAGTCTAGTGAGGAAGAGGAGATAGATTTGTAACCCCAATGGCACAGTTTTATAATTTATGTTCCAGTCAGTGGTGTATTTAGGATTTGTTCTGCCCTAGGCAGGACGGTGCTCGGACACCCCCCCTCCTAATTTAAATTTTCCCTACCCCTTCCAGTCAAGGCCACACTTTGACTGACGGACGCACACACTCACTGATAGATGCATACACTCATTGACAGACACACACTCTTATATACACTGACAAACAATGACAAACACACACTCACTGATTTGACACACTGATAGACAGACACACACTATTACTCGGACACACGCTGACAGAGGCACACTCTCACTGACAGACGCACAAACTCACTGACCGACACATACACATTCACTGACCAACACACATACACACATTCACACATTCACTCACAGACACACACATTCGCCTAGACACACACATACTTACAGACACACGCACCCACACAGACGCACAAACTCACTGACCGACACATACACATTCACTGACCAACACACATACACACATTCACACATTCACTCACAGACACACACACACACGTTCACCTAGACACACACACTTACAGACACACGCACACACACAGACGCACAAACTCACTGACCGACACACACACACATTCACTCACAGACACACACACATTATTATTTTATTTTATTTTAAATCCACCCAGCCTCCCTGGGAGAGCTGGAGTGGATTACCTACCTGTCCAGTAGGGCTGCTGGGCAGGCAAGTAGGAGGCGGACAGGCTGAGTAGGCAGCGAGGGAGCTCTGATTTTCCCGCTTAGTGATGCCGGGAACCGGAGTGACGTCATATTCCGGCTCCCGGCTTCATTAAGCAGCACGGAGGGAGCTGAGGAGGAAGAGCTCAGTTGAGTATGCTCTCTCACTGCCTGCCGCCAGCTGCCAGCCTCGTGGGGGCTCAAAAGTGGCCAGCTGGCAAGCTCTTGAGCCCCCAAGGACACGAGGCAAGCAAGGGATCTGTCTGGGTGTTTGGGGTGGCTTTTTTCTTGCCGCCCCCTGCAAAGTCCCGCCCAAGGCAGATGCCTTGTTTGCCTCCTGTAAGATATGTCCCTGGTTCCAATGGAAGGCGATCTCAGTACATGCAAGGCAGCAAGTCCTTCTTGGGGATTTGTGCATTATTTAGGGTCCCAGTCAACTGGATTAATGCAAAATGTATATATTTAAACATAAGTGCTGGCATGAAGAGGTTTATAGGAACACTCTAAGCACATAAACAAGTTTAGTTTAATGAAGCAGTTTTGGTGTATAGATCAAGCCCCTGCAATTACATTGCTAAATTCTCAGCCATTTAGGAGTTAAATCTGTTTTGTTTCCGTTGATGGAGCCATAGCCACACCTATTCTGGCTGAAGCGCAAAGACACAGTTCCTGAAAAATATATTTAAAATTTTATTTGCACAGTGTGTTCAATTGAGAATTTCTTATTTCCTGCTCTATTAATAGCCTGATAGAGCCTACAGTAGCCTCCTAAAGCGATTAAAGTTTAATTAACCCCTTAAGGACCAACCTTCTGGAATAGAAGGGAATCATGACATGTCACACGTCATGTGTCCTTAAGGGGTTAAAGATGTTCTATAGTGTTAGTAATACAAATCTGTATTCCCAATACTATAGTTCATCTTGGTCCCCAGTCCCTCATAGCCTACCCCTCCAGCAGATAAAGGGTTAAAAAACCTTTATTCACTTACCCGATTACAGTGCTGATTTCCCTTGGCGCTGGGTCAACACTCTGCCTGCTCCTCAGTCCTCCAACAGGAGAACCTTGTGCACATTCACAGAGCATGAGGTCATACAGCATCATTTAAGGGACTCCGAGATTCTTATAATCCCAGATGCACAGTATGTGGCTGTCTGAAAGTAACCATTGCAGTTTCTTAAAAAAGCTTCAATGATTTACATTGCAGGATTAAGAGGGACAGACACACTGCTCCCAGACCACTTGAGTTAGATATAGCTAGATGTAGTGGTGTGGGTGACTGTAGTGACCAATTAAAGGACCACTAAAGGCACTAGATCACTTAGTATGGCTAAAGTCGTCAGGGTATAGTAGCTCTTTAGTATTAATTTTGCAATGTAACACATTGTAGTTTTGTAGAAACTGCAATGTTCTCATTGCAGAGTTAAACACACCTCTAGTGGCTACAAATACACAAAAATAAGTCCTGCGCTTAAACTCCCACTACTCCTAGGCAGCAGCAATGACCATAAAACACATCAGTCCCATTGCATACAATAAAAAAAAAAAAATGGATGAAGTGAAAGAAAAAAAAGAGAGTTACCTGTGCACTTTCCCAACTCCCTATTTATATTTAAATAAATGGAGGTTTATTTAGCCTCTAGTGGTGGTTTTCCTAAAAGTCACTAGAGGTGCTTCTCTTTGAGAATTACTCAATTAAATGCTGTTTCTAGAGCAACATTTAATTGTGACAGTGTAGTGATTTGCGCATTAGTTTCCCATTGTTTTTTTTTTGTGCAGAAGCAATGTATTGGTTGAGATCATCAAGGGAAAAAAGGTCAGTGATTAACTGCTTTTACACTTCATCCTTTGCCCAGAGTTAAGTCCAGTAAGACATTATCTTATTTCCTTTGTTGATTTTCAGTTAATATTCTCTTGTCACAATAGCTATGGATGTTTCTTCTTTCCTATATTGCGGTGATACTGTACCGAGCATAATTCTGGTGTCAGATTTGATACAGGACGCTAGTCATTTTACTCTGTCCCTGGTTTTCATTCATGTGACACCATGCACGTGCTCTTTGGCTTCCCAGTTATGACACTGGTGAGTAAATAGGTGCCTCTACCTATTTATATCCTCATCACAGAGAGAACCATGCCCTCTAGTAGTTTTTATTTTTCTTACATTGTTATTCTGTTTTTGAGCACCTTGACTTGTTTTCCTTATGTGTCACTCTGCATCCCTTTGGCCTTGGCTTGTTTGCTGACACTCGATCTTTGCCTATTCCTTGGCTCTTTCCCCTAACTAGGCACAGTGTTAAGCTGGGTTACCACTAAGGACTGGTAATATTCTACTGCCCTATCTGATCCTTGCATTGTTAGGCTTAGCCTAAATTCTGCATGCTAGTGCCATTCACTGTTCTGGCATTACTTTTTATGGCAGTGCCTGATTGAAAGTGAGAGAGGATATGATACATTTTCACCAATTCTTCAATAAGGTAATGGATTGACTTGGAGATATTTTTTGTTCTAAACAGCAATCTGTCCAAAATGAAATTCTACTGAGCTGAACCAACATATGCATATATATATTTGTGGTCGGGGCGATATTGCTGTAATGGTTAGATAACACATAGTTAGCAATAAACATCTTATTCAATAGCACCGGTCAGTTGTGGTGTGCCAGAACCGACGATCCAGTAGGCCTGTAATAGAGAGGGCCCACCTTAGAGGGTGATGTGAATAAAGGGAGTTGTGGGAGGGGTAACTCACCAGGCCAACCATGGTAAAGTGGGAGAGGATTGGATTGGACCCAAGCCCCTACCACAACTACAGGCCCAGCCTTAAATATATATATATATATATATATATATATATATAGATATATATATCTATATATATCTATATATATATATATATATATATATATATATATATATATATATATATATATATATATATATATAAAGAGAAAAGGCTATTGCACTCACGTTTAAAGTCCCTTAATGACTGGGTTCTAGCAAACCATAGCTAGTAGTATCCATCTTTGTAAATAGGTATCAGCACTCTCGGATTTTAAAAGTCCAAAATGTATTTAGTTCAAAGTTAAAAAACGATCAACGTTTCAGTCCTCCATAGAGGACTTTCATCAGGATCAAAATAAGTATTTTTATTTTTATTTTTATTCTTTTTGCAAATTTTACATATGTAACAAAAAGACAGGAACAGTTCAAAGTTAAACATATAGACTAGATTTACAATAGAAAGATATATGGACTGTTGAGTAAACTTCACACACAGAAACACAAATATCACAATTTAAAAGGACTGAGCAGATTAGGCGGGCCTAAACTATAATAATTAAGTTAGTTCATAACTTTCCTGAATACAGTACCATAAGAACTAGAGTGATCTTTATATATAAGGATATTCATAACAGAGAATGCAACAAGGTATATTGTTATATCAGACTATCTAGCCAAGGTGACCATTTCTCATCAAATTTTAAGTGGCTATCATTTTGAAAAGATATTCCCCTTTCCATATCGTGTTGGTATTTAAGCTGAGTTAGCACTTGGGTCCAAAATGGAGTCTTTTTCAGAAGCCAATATCTTGATATTTCTATTTTTGTGGCCATCATAAGTTGGATTATTAGATACCTATTTTGAGTTGAGAATCTCCTTAAATTAAAATGGAAAAGAGCGACCATTAAGTTATCGCCCAAATCTTCTCCCACTAAGTCTGATATAACTCTGAATGCTTTATTCCATATAGGTCTTAAAAGCT
This sequence comes from Pelobates cultripes, assembly GCA_933207985.1. Lineage (NCBI taxonomy): Eukaryota > Metazoa > Chordata > Amphibia > Anura > Pelobatidae > Pelobates > Pelobates cultripes. Next base: position 26,801,987 of record OW240923.1, on the reverse strand, counting down.
TACATCCCCACCAAATATGTTTAGAGCTACCTTCAGCACAAGTACACCTCCAACAAAGTTTGGAATTATCAGGGTTAATTCTATTTAGAATTTTTGGTACCCTATGCCATTGATGAAGAATTTTATAATGAAGCTCTATAATATTTAAACAATGCAACGATTTTTTAACTTCTTGAATTGATCTATACCACTGCTCTAACTCAATTGACAACCCACTTTCTTGTTCCCAATTTTTCCATGCTTTTGGTTTAGACTCTTTTTCTTCCTATCTCAATAATTCATACCAACTAGATATCGATTTATGATTAGTATTATTTTTAAATAGATCATTTAATTTTTTGTTTATCCTAGTGTTATCATAAAGCAGATGGTTGTCCAAATAATTTTTGATTCTTAGGTATGTGAATAACTCTCTTGAGTTTTTTAAGTATTTTGATCCTGATGAAATTCCTCTATGGAGGACTGAAACGTTGATCGTTTTAAAATCCGAGAGTGCTGATACCTATTTACAAAGATACATTTTGGGTGCTCGCATTAGGACTCAATGCATTCCTATGGGGCACAGCTTGAGGACGTCCAGCATCAGTTAGGCGACCAAAACTCGCCTAACCACCCGGAAGTACCTCTAGTGGCTGTCTGATAGACAGCCACTAGAGGTGGAGTTAACCCTGCAATGTAATTATTGCAGTTGGTCCATAACTGCAATAATTGCAATTGCAGGGTTAAAGTGACAGGGACAGTGCACTCGACCACTTCAATGAGCTGAAGTGGTCTGGTACCTGTTGTGTCCCTTAAATAAAATACCCTGAAAATATTAAATTTTATTTAAGGTACAAAGCACTAAATCCTTAACATTACAATCTGTATAACAACCTCACTCCATAGAGTCCGTTTGCATTATTGGTATTTTTTTACTAAATTTTAAATAAACCTTTCCTCAATCATTATTACGACAATATAGGCAAAACTGTCTAAACTTCTAAAGTATTAAATTATAAAAATACTCATAAGATTATTATTATTTTTTTTTTTTTAAAACATACATTATTTTATTTAATAATTTGTTAAATATTAATATATGGCTACAATAATGTAACGCTTAGCCGTTGCAATGATAGTTTAAAAAAATTTTCACCGAAGAAAAAGAGGTTAATATGTTCTACATGACCAAGGTATTTTGAGACAAAATAGCTAAAAAAAAGACCAATAAAATCATGTGGTCTTCAAAAAGCTAAAATCTGTATCAGAGCTGAGAAAGTGGGCCCTGACATAAATAAAAGATTGAGTTAGAAATCTCGTTTAAGCCATAAGCTATTTGTGCCGACCACTGAGCTGAAATAATTGGACAGAATAGTTTAAAATATTCTTCTTATGCCTGAGCAAGTCTAAAACATCTCCTGTGGTTTAAAGATGCCTGGAGACTGTGCTAGGGACCTGAATTCTTCCCTGGGTGAACCCACAAGGAATGCTGTGCCTTCTTTATTCTCAAATTCACATTTGAAAATACTATTCTGATATTGTCCTCTTTTGCATTAGCTGTCGGTTTCTGCTGTCATTCGTCCACAATAAACCTGCAAGACGGAGACACATGGGGTTAAGAATTTTTAAACAAGAGGATTTCAAAAGAAATTAAACATTGCAATAGTTTTGTTTGTTTATGGGTTACTTATTTACCAAATGCTAAGATTTATGCTTTAAATGCTCGTCAGTGGTATGTTTGTAGTAATGAGATCCTACAACTAGAGACAAGTCAGGGCTAATCAGAGCTTGGGTACTGCGGTGAAATATGCATTAAGGTGGCATTGTAGCAATGACGACACTACATGCAAACCAACACTTAACTAAATAACAATAAATGTGTTAGGTACTGGGACCTATTCATTTAACCCAACCGAGACCATGCCCAAAACTTTTATTTGTTTAGTGTTGCCTCAGAAACATCACTACATAAATAGAGTCCTACATAGTACTTCCCCCTGATTCTACTGTGGTCCTAACTTGGTAGAGAAATAAAATTATTCACCCAGATTAGTGTCTTTACCAAGCCTCTTACATATGGAACAGGAGCATCAATATCTTAATCTGTAAAATGTTATTCATGGGAAGAAAAACCATATAACGGCATTCTATAGCCAATGTTTTTTTTTAATTTTTACTTTTTGTATAGTCAAAATGTAATAAATTAAGTAATGTTTGAGACTTTTAAACAGTGACACTCATACTTTATTCAACATTCTTTCTTTTCTCTGTGACAAGGAATCTGTTAAACGTACAGACTTAAAAACATGTTTTTTTGTTTTACTTTGTTGTGTGAAGCCCATTTGAGGTCAGTATTGTTTAAGATTGTAAAATTATGTTTCTGCACATTGTAATCAAATGACTGTCAGTTGTATTATTAAATTTCACTCAATCCCATCGTAAACCTTGGGGACCGTTGTTACATCCCAATTTAGACATAGATTAAATAAAAGCTGATAAAACATTTATGGAATTCCAAAGCCATCTTAAACATGATCCCCTGTGTACCGAAAGGTTCGCCTTATAGCAGGGAAAAAGTATAATTTGTTATTTTATAAGTCTGCCCTATTTTTTATGCATACAATTAAATTGAGTATTTTGCATAACATATTATTTTGACAAAGCAGGTTTGGGGAGTGGAGACATTCACCCCTGACATTTACTTCTGTGAGTAACCGTCATTTATCTTTGGGGTAGACATTTCTTTAAAAAAAAAAAAAATCCCTTCCTCTCGCTTGAATATAATACGTAAGATTTATAGAAGTAAAATAGTGCAATTGAAAGTGAATCACTGTCCTCACATGTTTATAAACTATAAAGTACTACTGAAAATCCAAATAATCCATGTATTCCTCTTGCAAAAAAAATATGTTCACATATCTTTATACTCTACAAAGGAAATTTAGCAAATGTTGGCCGATTTTGATTTACTAAATCAGTTGGGTTTTTTCATGTATTGCTTCTTTTGTGCACTATTCAAAGGCAAACAGAAGTTCAAAGGCACACAAGGTGTAAGAGAGGGATTGTGAGGTTCCCAAGGCTAAAGGGGAGAAAAAAATACAAGGGGAAAACAGACTGGTTAAGAAACACACAGGGGGCTAAGGGGGGTAGGAGGAACACACAAGGGTCAAGGGAGATTAAGATACACACAATGGGTAAGGAGAGTTTATGAGGGATACAGGGGCAGAGGCGTAACTAGAAAGCACCAGGCCCCCAGTGCAAAAATTACCCTGGGCCTCCGCATGTGTCTCATCCCTACACAGCACTTCCATTTGTCTCATTCTCTCTCCACCCATGTGTCTCAATTCCCACCCCAGTCCCTCCATGTGTCTAATTCCCCTCTTTCATGTGTCTCTATCAGTGACGAGCAGCAGGGGAGTGCTATGCGCTCCCCACCTGATGCTCCCCAGACAACCAGGTGTCACTGTGCAATGGCCCTGAAGTTATGTCAGCCCATGGTTGCAGGGGTTGCAGCCGTGACCCCTGTGACAATGGTAGGTACGCCACTGCACAGAGGAGTTAGGGGTTTTAAGAGGCATATGAGAGGCACAGACAGTGGTGGAGTGATGCACAAACAAAATTACATTCTAGGGGGTTGCAAAATAACCTAGGTACACCACTGGTACAAATATTTCCATTTTCTGTCTCTATGAATGAAAGCAGGCCTTTGTTCTCCTGGATCAGTAGTAGGAAAACTTAGGCACTGTAGGTCTATCTCTGTTCTTATGCTTTGCCAGCCTGATGGCATTATGGTAGATGTAGTCTACAACATCTGTAGTACTAATCGTTGCCTACCCCATCCTAGAGGTCACAAACATAAGCAGTAGCTACTGGCTTTTAAGAGACATGTCCCCATAACTTCATAGACCCACGTGGGAGTGAAAAGTAAACTCTAAAGAAAATGGAAATATATCCCTGGTACAGAGCTTCATTTAGGAGTTTATGTAGTTAATATGTGTATTACGCACATATTTCAGAATGATACAAAATACTACTGTATATAACAAAAGTTTTTTATGAGATACTATAATCTAATAGATATAAGTATACCATAACCTAAAAACTTCAAAATATATTAATGCTCAGAAGCCATATACAATATATCAATACATGATTTCAAATTATTAAGTTTTAATATTCATAATGCTCAACATCCCCGGAATATTATTTTGTAGAAAGATACAAATTGCAAAGTAGTGCCAAACTGTAGATAATTTGACAACCTGAATGTTCTAATCTGGGTTTCACGGATGCTAATCTTTTTTTTTTTTGCTTCCAAAAGAAAAATGAAGAAAAACAATAACACCCCATCTGCGAACATCTGAATGTAAATAAATGGTGGATTTACAAAACAATCATGAAGAAAACTGTTTCTTCATTTAATGCATTGCTCATATTCATGTATGTACACAGAGATAATGGTCCTTTGTAGTAGACATAAATAAAAGAGATTTGCATTTGAAAATGGAGTTTATTTCGTACATTCATTTCCTTTTGGGGATATGTGACTTATCTTAATCTACTTACAGGCTTGAATATGTGACAATGTCACAACATGAATTTGCTGGTTATTAGATAGTCTATTGTCCGACATAATAAGATACAATGTTGCATTGGTCAAAGCAGCGGGATATCGCCAAGGTTATGCTTTCAAATGTCTCAAATCCAATTTGCTTTATGCTATTAATTCAATTCATTGCTTGTCTGGAAGGGGATATTTAAATGATTCTTGATTAAAGATGCTGCATTTAAATAATTACGAAGGCAAAAAAGAGGATTATTAAATTTTTTTGAAAATGTAACGGTCTCCATGGGTAACATTTCATATTTTCTATGTATAACACAAATACATGTCTCACTTAGATAATATTCGGTCAAAGACCTTTGGTTAGGCCACCACCTGTCCATTTACCACATTACTTGGCCAGGTAGAAGAATATCGAAGACCTTCGATGGTGTGGTGAGTATTACATGGAAACAGAAGTTGGATAACATTATTTCATTACCATTATGATAATGAGTGACAAAATTGAATGTTTTACAATTCAGCATTTGCAGAGGATCATTAATCAGATGGAATTTGCAAGACTGTGTACCAAGTGCTCACGCTCCACAATCCAAAAACCATTTTACTGACCACCTATGTCATAAAATATATATTGGTTGAAATTAGTACAAATGTGTGATTTACCTGTGAGATTACCAAAAAAATAGCACAAAACAAAAGCACTGGTGCTTTGGGAGCTATTGACTAATTGGACTAAGTGATTAATGAAGAATTAATAGTTAACATTGCGTGCTGAAATCATCAAGTCAAGGGAGATATCTGTAGTGCTTTTTCTACCTGTGTGCATACACGATATTGTGTGCAAACACTATAACAAATATTTTGGGGTTCTGGTTTACTGCTAAGAAAATGTTTGCAATGACTTTTCAAGTTGAATTATCTAAGTGTCTGATGGTTCTGTTGTGTTGATATTGCTTCAGAAGGCTAAAACATGAGTGCTTAACATAATCGATAATTATAACTGAATGATAACTTGAGTGCTTAACATAATTGATAATGATACTTTCTGGCACACTTAATGATAAAAAAGTGTTGTCAGAAAGTATAGGAATTGTGAAAATGTAATCTCTTCTACAAAATTATTGGCTCTTTGACAGACGTTATTACCATGCTGATAGTTATCAAATTTAAGATTATAATTACCATAAAGAGGTAATCAAGTAGTTGTAAAAGTGTGAAGAACCTTAGTCTACTGCAATGCCACAGTTTCTAAATCTGGAAACATGCAAATGTCCATTTTTCTGCTGAGTGAATATGTAAAATCTTGTTTAAAATGGTGTTAAATGTTGAATCTTCTTAATTTCTTCTTGTCTTCAGTTGATTGATATATATACGTCTTTTGTATATATAGTCTTGGGCCAAATGCTCGCCACAATAATATATGTCTATATTATTGAAAAGTAGTAATACGCAATCTGACTTACGGTTTCTTCAGGTTTATTCTTTGTTACGGATACATAATAAAACATAATAAAGGATATTACAGGATAATGCACATTCAACAGCAGATGGTAATTGCTGTACTTCTGATGGGAGAGTTACATCGTTGTACAGAGCCAAGAGCCAAGCCAAGACTGAGCGACCTCGTGTCCCTCTGTTACTATAAAGATGTGCTAATACTAACGTCAGCATATAACTCTAGCCATATAAGGACAAAACCCCCACATCCACATTACAGAGCTCTCGGACAAAGAAAGCCTTGTGACTTATTGATACCATCTGTTACTTATGTCAATCCACACATCCATATATAATCAATAGAAACATAGAATATGCAATATTCTACAGAATACAATTTGAAACCTGGTGCTCTTGTCTTTTCTACTTTCTGTGTTTTTGCCCCCCCAAAATAGCTGTTGCATAATTGAACTGGCAGTCAAGCTGTGGGCAAACTGATGTTGCAGAGAAAGCTACTAGCAACCAATATGACCATTGCTTTTTGTGGTATTTGTGGGATCATGAGAACTTTGAAGGCAGATATATTCTGATTGGAGGGGTAAAGTGAGAATAGACTGGTAGAGCAAATAGGAGGGTTAATCGGCTGAAGAGTGACAATAAATCTATAATTTGGGCTGTAAAAATATAGATTGAAGGAATGACAAGAGCTGGATGGAAGGGACTAATAAAAACATGAGAAGAAATGCATGAATGACCAAGCATGTTTGAACCCATAAAGTAGTAGGAGGTATGTCACAGCCTTGCAGCAATAATGCAGCAGTAGAGACTCGTGTAAGGCATTTGTGGATTTGTGCAAAGACTGCTTTCCTGTGTTCTCAATGCTCTCCAGGCCTGGCTCACTCAGATATTTCTTGATAGACTGCTTTATCCACTACAGACGAGACTGCCAAACTGCCAAATGACTATGTATGTATGATGTCACTATATGTGTTTGTCATTGACCTCAGGGTGAGATGAGTTAATAATGAAGGCACCCATACAACATCCTTTATGCATGTTTTTACATACTGTACAGGTCAACATGCTGGAGGTTGCATGTATATATTATAGCACAGCTTGAAAATCCATCTGTCAGATATATCTATGTCTATATCTATATTTATATCTATATCTAGTGCATGATCCATGTGAACAGGACCATGCACACTGAGATCAATGAGTTTTATGAGTTAAAACATGCCATTGATTTGTGCTTACCCCTCAAGTCAAAGGTTGCCACCCCTCCCCAGGCCACTTGAATGATGTAAAATGAAAAAATGTCTTAGCACACACCTGATATTTAAAACAAACAGCCACTGGTCAACTGATCAGGCAGGGGGCATTCAGTCAGCATAAGCCATGTCCCAGTCAGTGGTAACATTTAGTGATGCAGTTTTCATATCATTACTTTATCCCATTGCTACCAGAGAATTTAATATATATATATATAAATATATATATATATATATTACTCAATCCCAATGCTGGGGCCTTATTTAGCATCTCTCTATTGGTTCCATATAAAGTTAATTGTCTCCTTATGGATATAGTTAATTCAGATGACTTAAAAATAGGCAGACAATGTAACAGTGCAGCAGGAAATGCTAGCAGAATGCTTGCTTGTATAGGGAGAGGTATTAGCAGTAGAAAGAGGTGCTCATGCCATTGTACAGAACACTGGTGAGACCTCACTTGGAGATCATATCTCCAGAAGGATATTGATACTTTAGAGAGAGTTCAGAGAAGGGCTACTAAACTAGTTCATGGATTGCAGGATAAAACTTACCAGGAAAGGTTAAAGGATCTTAACATGCATAGCTTGGAGGAAAGACAAGACGGGGGGAATATGATAGAAACATTTAAATACATAAAGGGAATCAACACAGTAAAGGAGGAGACTATATTTAAACAAAGAAAAACTACCCCATCAAGAGGACATAGTCTTAAATTAGAGGGACAAATGTTTAAAAATAATATCCGGAAGTATTACTTTACTGAGAGGGTAGTGGATGCATGGAATAGCCTTCCAGCTGAAGTGGTAGAGGGTAACACAGTGAAGTAGTTTAAGCATGCGTGGGATAGGGATAAGGCTATCCTAACTATAAGATAAGGCCAGGGACTAATGAAAGTATTTAGAAAATTGGGCAGACCAGATGGGCCGACAAATATATATATTTTTTTAATTTTTCTTTACAAAGAAATAAGCAATCCTTTAGAAAGTCGTATTCAATGTATAAATGAGCCTATAGGAAAACAAAAAAATCCTACTGTAAAACATTGGGTAAAAAACATTGCTGCCAAATAAGTTTACAATGAGAGTGTTACATTGAGCAGTTAAGACACTTTAATATTAGAAGACATCTAAGAAGATCTCTCAATGGGTAGCCAAGGATGTACATCCGTGAAACCTTCTGTCCCTCTGTCTGTGTTAGTTTCTTTCACATGTTTTATAGAGTGTAACAATGACAAAAAATATAAGTATTTGATCCAGACAGGTCAAAGTAACAGATTTATCTGGAACTTATTTGCAAAACAACAGAAGAGTAAATAAAAGTGCCATTTAAGAAACTGTTTGCGGATACGTTTGCCTTGGAAGTCCATCTGCTAAATTATCTTTGAACAGTTGGTGGAAATCACATTGTACAAAGAGATTATGTTTCATTTGACACAGAAAAACAAAAGAACCAAATGGTGTTTATTAAATAAATTGATTTGATTAATCAAATATTTATGATAGATTTGAATCATGGTAAGTAAATCCTCATCTATAAAGCTCTGTTTGTAATTATTGTTCGACTTGCCTCGTTGCATTGCACAGGCCAAGGATTTGACCACGGATGAACAAATGCTACAGCAATTGGATTCTATGAGTGTACTTTGGACGATGAAGTACTCCATCTTTTATAATGAATCCATTTATGTCTTTCATCTTTCCTTACTGTATAATTATAAATTCAAACCTGAAAAAAACAATCACAGTTATGTTGATTCAGTACTACAGCTTGTAGATTTGTTATAAAATAAAACCAAGTACTGTACAGGCAATATTAATAAATCAATATAAATTATACATGAAAGACCATTTTTGGGCTCTTTTTTTGCTTTATATACAAACCGTCATGCTTCTTTTTGTTTTTTAAAATACAAATGTTAAAATATATACAAGCTTTGAAGCCATGTTTATCATAGATAAACAGGGCCAATTCAAGGTGAAAGTGCTAAATTTTGGGGGGGTGGAGCCAAACCACCATAACCTATGGTTACGGCTCTTGAGCTCTGGGCAAATTTAGAATTATTAAGACTTTTAGGGGCACAAACAACCCATCAAACAGCTTCCTAATCTTAACAACAATACCTGGTACCCCCTGGGCACACTTGATGTCTGTCCCAAGGTCTGCAAATCCTGTTCAAGAGCAGTTACGGCCTCCAACGAATTGCAGCCTGGCGTGTTCCTGTGCCGAGAGATGCGGCCAATTTCTGCCCAGGCCTGCCTGAGCTCCCTTGTGGTGTTCTGAGTCTCATACACCCCCTCGATGCTGGTGGGGGCTTATCCCAATACCCACCATGTGACACCATGTGAGACCACCCCTTACCATCGCTACTGGGCACAAATCGTGAAGGCAGCTCACACGTGGTTCCTACAAAATGGCTGACCATTAAGCTGCTGTTAGGCGTGAGGCACAAGCAACAGCCCGGTCTGTAAATTGCATTCTTCATAAGTTGGTTGAATACTGACTACACTCTCTTTTACCCCTCATATAAAGATTGGGATTTATTTAGACATGGAAATTTGTTTTTGGGCAGGATTGCAATTCTGACAAATTTGGGGCTGAATTCCAGAACTCTTACCCGAAATGTATATGAAACACAGACAAATCGAACCATGCAATGCCACACATGCTCAGTACAGGGTCGAAAGGCTGATATCCGCTAGTGGAGAAAATAAAATAGATGACTGCAGGAAAAAAAAGATGATTGATGGCTTGCGAACAGTCGCGAAATGTTGAAAAACAGAGGGGAGGAGGAGCAGTAAAATAGTCTCTCTATATTTATATATATTTATTTTATTTAATACATATTTCATAGGAATATAGATTTTTTTTAAACAAATTTTTTGCCTGCTTCTCCTGTTTTCCCTCTATTGGTTAATTTTTCACAATTGATCAGCAATCCAAATGGTACCAAAATGCTCCTACCTGTATCCCACAAAATATATCCCACAATATTTTGTAACACACTGATTGGCTCATTTGTTCTGATTTGCATTCTCAAATAGAATCTCATGTCTGTCGGTTTCTGAATTAGGGTCATCATGTTTCACAAAGTTTCACAAAGTAAAAAAATCCAGCAACTAAGGAAAAATGTAAAGACTAAATAGGAATTGGGGGCACACCCGGAACATGCAGTTTGTAGGAATGATGCTGCCGTAGTGACCAAAATATAAACATAATACAGATTAAGGAACAGCGCACACATGAAATTACAATTTTACGTTTTATAAGGCTATTTAAAATCACCTATCTCAGAAAATAAATATGGGAATTCAGTTCCACCATATGGCCATATTGTGTTAAGCCCACCACTGCTCTACACTACCCTAATATCGGTGGGTCCTACACTAATTCCAACATGGGAGACAAATTAAATAGTGCTAGTGCTAAATAAGCTAATGTGTATCAAAATTGTTTTGTTTTTTTGTTTTAATCCCCATAATCTCTGTAAGACTAAACTATAATAGGAGCACAAATACTTTACAACAATCGCTACTTGATAACTACCTCCTCTGCTCATATGCTTACATTCAAATCAGCATACAAAAAATAGTCTCAAAGGTTAGGCAAATGAAAGTTATTAAAACAATAATAATAGCGTCTGTTATCAGCTGCCGTACCACTCCCATCTGCCTGATTTACATGTACACAATGGCTCATTATTCTGGTACCATAACGTCAATAGAACAGGAACATATATATGATAAAAGGGCATTATACAGAAACTAATATTGGCTTTTGTGCAAGTCTCATGAGGACACACATACACGATATCAACAGAAATATGTCATGCATTTTTAACCGAAGCAAAAAATAAATAAATATATAGATATATTACGTTAGAGAAAATTTGTAACCATGTCTATTCTTCACCAGCCACCAAAATGCATCTGTTCTCTTGCACAATACAATAAGAATTACCAGTTGTTATTATTATTATTATTATTATTAATAATTGTATAAAAGTAATAATGTTGTATAGAGTTATTAAAATCCTAAAAATAATAATAATGATGCATTTTTTTTAAAACCAAAGTTCTTGCAAACAATGTTGAAGACACTGTGGAGATTTACTTTTAAGAAGACGAAAACGCTTGTATAGAAAATTCCTTAGAAGCAAAATGCAGTTAATAGAAAATGGCATACATACTAAGAACGCAGCCAAAACAGTCTCCTGGTAGGGAAAACATATGACAGACCTAGAGGCTGCTTCAAAGCTGCTATCATTAGTGCATCTGCCAAGCAGCCAGATGCTTTCTCTAGAAAATATTGTGTGTGACTTGGCAATGTCCCTAAAGTGAGCACTATTTAGAGAGAACAGAAGGACAACTTTAATATAATATGGATAGGTATATGGCTGTGCATGGTGAAAGATTAGAAACTATATATTTACAGGTATTTCTGCTGGATGTCAAAATAACATCAATGCACTGGTTGGCTGTTTATCTCTAAAGAGTCAATTATTACACTTATTATTAGTAATATTTTATAACATCTTTATTGTTCCTTCGTTCTCTTATTAATATGTGCCAATCCAAGGTGCTTGCATATCTGTGCATGCAAATTTGTACATTAATATAAAATTATAACATAAAGACTAGTTTTAATATAAATATGAAATAAAATAATTATTTGATTTTAAGGAAGGATTATCACCTAAAGAAATAGGCTGTGCCAGCCATGATAGGGCAGTTGGAAGGATTTTTAGAATATTTTTTTTTTTTGTTTTATTGCAATTCAAATGTCAACTTAGCAAAACAAACTATACTCTTCGGGGTTAATGGATACATTCTGATTAAATTTTTAAGAGGTTTCTCCAACTCTTAAAAATATATATAAAAAAGTATAATGATCTATTATTCTGCATTATTTTTATGCCCCTGTCCCCCCCCCCTCCTATGCTTGCCAACGACATAGTTTAAAAACTTTTACTTACCTGAAATCCAGCACCGGTGCTGCTTTCTACGTCCACTCCTGATGTCACAGTAGCCAACCCATGGTCCCATGAAAGGCTTCTTGTATAGAATCCTTTGACTGGACCATTTACCCAGCTTAGATCGCAGAATTGAGGTATCAATAGGTAGGATCAGTAGGTGGGTTGGCTAGTGGGAGGGACGGAAGGAGGGAAGACATGAGAGTCCACTTGCAGCTCTATAAAATAGGCACAACATTGACATTAGCCAGTCCAGAATAGAGTTCTGGCCCGCAAATGTCACATGTGCTGGGAGTGCATCTATCTTGAATAGCTGAGTAATGTGCACTTGTGTGCAAGGGGCACACAAGTGCACATTACTCAGCTATTCAAGCTGAAACATTGCACATTCAGACTCCTACCACCATGACAACTTCATAAAGCAAGAGTGGTCGTAGTGGTTGGAGTAACACTTTACTCACACATGATATATATGTATATATATATATACACACTGAACAAAATTATAAACGCAACACTTTTGTTTTTGCCCCCATTTTTTTCATGAGCTGAACTCAAAGATTTTAGACTTTTTCTATGTGCACAAAAGGCCTATTTCTCTCAAATATTGTTCACAAATCTGGAGAATAAATAAAAAAAATAAAAAAAATGCCATTCTACCTGTGTATGATTTGCTGAGAAGACTATAGTCTTAAAAAGTAACTTTTAATAAATAAATCTAAAATAAAAATGAAAAAAAATATGAAAAATAATATGAACAGCAGGAGTGGGTGGAGACTATACAGCGAGTAAAACTCTGTGACTACTTATATAAGCTGTAAAAGTGTATACATAATAGCACTAATGCTGAAGCAATACTGTTTGCTACAATATAACATCAGTGTATTTCCAAGTAATAGAAGTAATACTGTATTATATATCACTAATAGCTGTAACAAATCTGTTTTTCAATCTGTGTTAGTGAGCACTTCACCTTTGCCGAGATAAATCAACAACCACCTCACAGGTGTGGCATATCAAGATGCTGATTAGACAGCATGATTATTGCAAAGGTGTGCCTTAGGCTGGCCACAATAAAAGGCCACTCTAAAATCTGCAGTTTTATCACTCAGCACAATGCTACAGATGTCGCAAGTTTTGAGGGAGCGTGCAATTGGCATGGTGACTGCAGAAATGTCCACCAGAGCTGTTGCCCATGAATTGAATGTTAATTTTTTTACCATATGCCGTCTCCAAAGGCGTTTCAGAGATTTGGCAGTACATCCAACCCGTCTCACAACCACACACCACGAGTAACCACAGCAGGACCTCCAACATCTTCACCTCCAAGATCATCTGAGACCAGCCACCCGGACAGCTGCTGCAACAATCGGTCGGCATAACCAAAGAATTTCTGCACAAACTGTCAGAAAACATCTCAGGGAAGCTCATCTGCATGCTAGTCGTCCTCATCAGGGTCTCAACCTAACTGCAGGTCGTCATCGTAACAGACTTGAGTGGGCAAACGCTCACATTCGATGGCGTCTGGCACTTTGGAGATTTCTTTACGAATTAAAACCCGTTTTTCACCGTACAGGGCAAATGGCAGACAGCATGTATGGCATTGTGTGGGTGAGCGGTTTGCTGTTGTCAGTGTTGTGTATCGAGTGGCCCATGATGGTGGTTGGGTTATGGTATGGCCACCGAACACAGGTGCATTTTATTGATGGCATTTTGATACCGTGACGAGATCCTGAAGCCTATTGTTGTGCCATTCATCCACGACCATCACCTCATGTTGCAGCATTATAATGCATGATCCCATGTTGTAAGGATCTGTACACTATTCTTGGAAGCTGAAAACATCCCAGTTCTTGCATGGCCAGCATACTCACCAGACATGTCACCCATTGAGCATGTTTGGGATGCCCTGGATTGGCGTATACGACAGCGTGTTCCAGGTCCTGCCAATATCCAGCAACTTTACACAGCCATTGAAGAGGAGTGGACCAAGATTCCACAGGCTGCAATCAACAACCTGATATAGGTAGAAAACGGATCAGCGCTGCGTGATATGGTCAAGTAGAAAGCTGCAACCTATAGATATCAGGTTCCCTCTAAAGTCCTCAAAGGAGAAATGGCAAAAACAGGAATAATAGGTTGCGCTACATAAATAACAAATGGAAAGGGATAAATATATTGTAATAACAAACACTTTAAAACATAAATAGGGAGAAATATATTTCTCCCTATTTATGTTTTAAAGTGTTTGTTATTACAATATATTTATCCCTTTCCATTTGTTATTTATGTAGCGCAACCTATTATTCCTGTTTTTAACAACCTGATATACTCTATGCGAAGGAGATGTGTTGCACTGCATGAGGCAAATGGTGGTCACACTAGATACGGACTAGTTTTCGGAACCCCGGCTCTCCCAATACAGTAAAACTGCATATTTTAGAGTGACCTTTTATTGTGGCCAGCCTAAGGCACACCTGTGCAATACTCATGTTGTCTAATCAGCATCTTGATATGCCACACCTGTGAGGTGGATGGATTATCTCAGCAAAGGAGAAGTGCTCACTAACAAAGATTTAGACAGATTTGTGAACAATATTTGAGAGTAATAGGCCTTTTGTGTACATAGAAAAATTCTTAGATCTTTGAGTTCAGCTCATGAAAAATGGGACAAATACAAAAGTGTTGCGTTGATAATTTTGTTCAGTGTATTTACACTTTAATGGCTTATAGAATTAGGCACAAAAATAACAATTGAACTCTAAACACCATAACCACTACAGGGGTGAAAGGAAATGTAAAAAGTAACTGACGTATTTCACCAACATGCATTAGAGAAATCCAAGTTAGTAACGGCAATTACAACATTACTCACATGTCGAAGGAGCAGATCTTAGCTTCTCTTAAGGGATGCTCCACAGCCCAAATACAAAAAAATATAAAAATCACTTTAGTAGATATAATGAAAACATGCATTAAGTTAATTAAACAGCTTGCAAAAGATTGCAAAGATTGCATATCTCTTGCCTGCTGCATTTGCAAGCCCTCCTCTTCTAACCCAATATAGACTTTCTGTGGCTGTCAAATCACAAACTTCCCAATGCAGCTTATTGAGAAGTCTTTGCAAGGCAGATGCTTTGGACAATTGTTGCCTCTTGAGTTTAGTTCCACTTAGCTAACCAAACCAGGAAGTAACAGAATCTGTTGTCTGATTGACAGCTGAAGGGGTGTAACAAGGTAAATTTATAAGTGTCAATTTCTATTGAAATCTGCACTTTTAGTAAAATAAAAGAAAGAGGACCCACTCTTCACACATAAATAATTTCAGCAAGCTTTCGGTCAGGGGTCTGGAGTGACACTTGCAGTAAATCATTTCTTAATATCTCTTGTTTTGTAATATATTGTATTAGTATGTTGGGCCAGTGACAGAGAAAGGGACTTTCCTTTTTCTGTTCTTCATCTAGAAGGTCAACAAATTGGCTTTATCCCTTTTTATTCTTGGGGGCATTGTCATCAACTGCTAGTGCAACTGTAACACTAGTATGGTCTAATCATAGCTCAATTTAACATCTGCATAAATTCTGTTCACCACAGTAAATTAGTATTATCTGTATTTTCATTCATGCAAAATACATGTAAATACATGGAAGTAGAACATTATAATGAATGAACCTGAAACATTTAATTTGCTCTCAAACTGCATCAAATTATTGCTCTTCTTATTATAAATGACACATACCTACATAGTATACAGTAGATACAAAACAAACAAACAATTATCCGATGCTTAATGTAAAATATTCACATCTTCTAAATTACATTTCAATTAGAATGGAACCAAGGCCCTGCTGGGAACAAGTTTGTTTGCAGTCTGGTTACGTTCTTTCGAGATCACCTGGCAGGAGAGCAGAGCTGGCTGGGCATGTTAAGAGTCTGGGTACAGCCACACTCCCTGCTGGTACACCAGCAGGATCCCTAAACTTTCTGTGTTATATATCTCTGTTCTGGTTGGTTACTACTTTGGAGGTAACCTTGGGAGGCTGTGTACGTATAAGTTAAGTTTTATTTTTTTATTGTTCACAATTCACTGGTGTTTCAGGTGGAATTGTTGCATTTATATTAATAGTACATAGGTATGATCTGTGGGTGCTGTCCATTAGTCCCTTAGTCTCTGCTCTGGAGCTTTTCTAAAGAGACAGAGCATTGCCAAAGTAACCTGGTGCAATGCTCTGACTCTCCAGGAAGCATCAGGAGGGTTAACTGTGGTGTCTGAATCCACAGGAGGTGAAGACCACTGGCTCCCTTGTGCTTCAGGCACCTACTGAGGAGATCCTGTGATCTGCCCAACTGGCCCATGTGGGTCTAGCAGCCACAAGCGGTAAAGGCTGCTGGCCCCTGCTTTAGACATTATTACTATTTAATTACTCCTTATTAGCCCAATCACCACAGAGGGCACAAGCATTCGAAGATTTTTGCTTAGTGTTTAACTGTTCAAATACAGTTTAATAATAGACAGAAGAATAGGGCCAGAAACCCCAGACATTATAACCACTTAAATAAGGTAAAGTGCCTAGAGTGTACTTTAATACTTAAACTACACCTATCTATCTTGCCATCTGTCCATTAGATAGCGGTTTTCCTGTTAGTCTAAAGGCCAATAAAATTCCTTTAAAGTTTAGCTACTTTAACTTAAATTTTAACAGCTAACTAAAATTCACTATTTTGTCATTTTTGTTATATACTGACAACCAAACTACATTGATTATTGGCAGCTTTAATAGACATGTGGTACAAAAGGATTGGCAAAGGATTGTGGGAGTTGTAATTCAAGCAGTCGGAAATCAGGGATAAGACTACTGATACTAGGGATCAATATGCATTATATCTACAAATGTTATATGTAGCAACAAAGGTTTACATTTTTATCACTTTAAATCTGGTACATGACTTTATTAAGTGGAGCTTGAAAAATCAAGATATTATCCCTCTGCTTCACTCAGATCCCCGTGCAGGGCATCAGAGCTTAACTTGTAAAGCGAGCAAGCTGCTTCTTGTGTCATATTTCAGTCCCTAGTTTGTCTGGCTGCCTGTGTTCACAGTTGTACCAAGTTCACAAGCTTAAGATAAGTCAAATGTAATAGTGACCCTTAAATACTGACTCTCGCTTTGGGAGCCTTTATCATCTGCAATTAAGAAATCAATGCTTCCTGTCGGGTTCCAGCAGGACGCCAAACCAACTTGGCGCTGTTGCGGCTGGGAGGATGAGAAGACAAGTGATCAAGTAACATTTGAAAAACCGCTAGACTAGCTATCCTCTTGTAAAGGGTTTCCTTTTTCATTCATGATCATCCATGGGGAATTGAATACTAAGTGTTAATTAAGACAAATAATCACAGATTGGGAGTTTAAAAATGTCTTGCATCAAATGCATGATGACTTGACTTAACCCCTTAAGGACCAAACTTCTGGAATAAAAGGGAATCATGACATGTCACACATGTCATGTGTCCTTAAGGGGTTAAAGAAACAGGACAAGACATTAGAAGAATTTAACATGGGAAAAAATAAACTAGATTTGTAAGTAAGAATTGCATTAGCATTTTTTATTCAGAATAAAAAGAATACACTTTGCTTTTAATGAGATAGTTGGACTCAGGTATGAAGTCCTTTTTATAAATCTGGTTTGCCAAGGTCTTTGATCCGTGTAGAGATTGGGATAATATGAAGAGGCAACAATCCCTCAGGGGCTACGTGAGGTAGCTGTGTGATCTCTCTTTCAGGAAGTTTCATGAATGATATTTCATCAGCATAGAAAGCATGGCTGTCAAGGAAGATAACTCAGACTAAGCTAGCAAGAAGAAAGATCTTAAGGTGTGAGGAGCCATTGGACATCTTAAGTTGCAGTGGTGGATCACTGGGTCATCAACATAGAAACCAATCATGAGATCAAGAGTCTCAGCTTACTGGGACGTAATTTAGGTGTGAACTATTGCTGATGCAACTATATCAACTATATCTCTAAGTATATGCACATTCACTGCATCTAAATGCAGGCAAGCTAATGATGTGTTTGAGAGAAGAAAGAGAAATATATGGTGAAACATTAATAAAGCATACAGGTGGACTAAAATGGAACGGGTTAAAAAAGAGAGCTAATGGAGGGACAAAGGGACATCAGTGATACAGGGGATGGATGTAGAGAGGGGAAATGCAGAGACCCAAACTTAAAAGAATTGGAGGGGTCAAAAACAGAGCAAAGATCGAGATACAATAATGTGAGAAGTAAAGAGAGATAAAAAGAAATAATGAAGGGAAGTTCAAGATAAGCATGAAAACGATAAAGAGAGGAAATATTGTAATACAGGTATAGGTAAGACTAAGATTAAGGAATAAACCTGTCTGTCTGACCATTCATCCGTCCATCAATCCGTCCATCCATCGGTCCGTCCGTCCGTCTACAGAAATATACATTATATTAACAGCCCTGCCTCTGTAAAGAGTAATCTTTATGGAAGCATATTACTTTAAAATACCTTTAATATATTTTTTTTTAAAATAGAAATTCACTCAATCACTTGTTAATCCTTTCGAAAGGAAGGAGTGTATCATAATGCAACAAGCAATTTGTTTTCTCCACAGGAAGCCCTTTAATTATTATTATCACAACATAATAAAAAAAAAAAAAAAAATGAAAAGTCTTTTTTTTTTCCACTGGACTGAGAACAAATATTACATTAGCAGAATTATTTTTTATTTTATTTTTTTAAAAGCAGCAATTTTCTTAATTTTTGTGTTTCTTCCAAGAACTGTGATCGCTTTGCTTATTGTGTTAGGTGAAATGAGAACAAACAAATCAAAAACACAAAAGAAATACAAACAATAAAAAAAACAAAGAGGGGAAAAAGCACTGTATCATTTTAATAAGCGGGAAGCATAGCCCTACAGAGCATCCAAAATGATAGATTGTTCAGTAATTCTGTTTTATTTTAAATTTGATTCATTCTCAGCAGGAGTTAAATTGCAAAATGTTACAAGTTTATAGAACAAATATACTGATTACTTGCATTCACAGCCAAAACAGTCTATTCGTAATGCTAATGGGGTAATAGGGCCAATTGGTAAAGAATGAACATGTTTTGCCATATTGCCAAAACACTTGGCCATACCTCAAGGGGGCGATTTTAGTGCCATCTTTTACAATAGTGTCAACAGAATGACGTTAACTCATTGGGAACCTGGAAGACAACATTTGGGGAATCTTTGCTTTAATTCTATATAACTGCAGTTTGAGATAAAAACACAATAGCCTGCTCCAACTTGTTTAATGGGTTATTATATTATTAAACAACACAAATTCAGATGCTAAAGTTGTAAGTTTCCAGCTCAAACATACTGATTGCTTTGTTTTTACAAGCCAAATATTCTCTTCATAACATTAGAAACGGTAATGATGGCCAGTTGGTATAGAATGAATGAAGCCAAATATGGTGCCAGGGCCCTGGGCAAGGCCTCTTTGTACTCCCATCTATACTTCAGTTTCAACTACGATGATAATGATGAGAGACATAATGCAGTATGTTGCAAAACAGTCACTAACATGTTTAATATCCTGACTTGACTATAGTTGGGTTTTTATCCTCTGTTGTGTAAGTTTGTGTTATAATTCAGTAAATATATCCACTACGGAAAGCAATTATGTCTGGGATTTCACTTGGTCACTGACCAAACTTCAGGGAAGCCTATATTTGGCCAGCGGGATCCTGGACAAATTCACTGATGGAGAACAACAGGGATGCTCTGTATCAGTTAGCAGAATGGTTTGCTGTTAAGACTGCAAAGCAATCAGAGAAACCAGTAAAGGCTTTGACATACAGACAAAGAGACACGCTATTTTATGCCTGTAAATAGCTCTGGCAAATTTAGCATTTTTATGAGTTTATACTTTGAAAAAAACAAAAAACACTGTAGTTTTCACAAACACTTTTAGCCTTGCAACAGTCTAGGACTTCAGGCAAAATGAAGTACTTGAACTGGAAACATTTAGTGCAGTGGTTCAGAAGACATACCTCAAGGCACATCAATAGTTCAGGATTTAGTCATTTCTCACATCCGTTCTTGTGGGAATAGTGGCAAAAACCAATACTATAACCAGGATCCCTCAACAAAACCTGGATTCCCCAACGGTATGGAGACCTCAACATACCTTCTAAGTGTTCCCATTTAGGAGGTACAGTGCCCATTATGTGTGCCCAAGTCCCTCTGTCCTTTTCTATACTAACATCCCATTTTTGTTGGAGCTTTATATTGTTAGTGTGCCTGAGTGTATAACAGAGCTCTACAGCAATAATGCTCACAATAATGTGTCTTTAAACAACACTAGATGTATTTAGAAATCGGTTTGTGAAACGAGATACATTGTTCGAAATTACAATTGCTTGCATACATTGTTATTATAAAACCATCTAAAATTTCAGACCAGCCCCCCTGGCCACATCCCTAGTCACACCCCTAAAATCAAAGTGTCTCTATGTCCATTTAAATTGTTGGGAGGTATGTCTGAACACCATAATGGTTTTATAAATAAAATAAAGTTTCTATATTTGGACGTCATGATTTTAGACACTATTTTGTGGTTTGCACCATGTATTGCGAACTACCAACATAATTTGCCAACTAAAACATTTTAAAAACACATTTTTTGTTATATATTAGTAACATTATATTCTTTAAAAAAAGTTTTATTTTTTTCTTTGAGCTTTCGAACTATGTGATATACACAGTTTATATGTTGGTTATGCTTTCTAATGGCTTGCAAAATGTATTGCTCCAACTTTAAATTTTGTCTGAAGTGTGCTACAGTGCAAACAATTGTCAGGGCATCTCTCAGATTGATGCAGCCTTCTTGTGTCATTTGTGACACACTGACTTGACATACTTATGTCATTCTTGAGAAATCAATGGTGCATGCAACAACATGCCTGCTATTCTGCACATTTCAGCATTCTAAACAATGCTCACTCCAACCTTGAGTATATGTATGATGCTGAGATGATCTGATACAGATTCTACCATGTAATTTCTATGACATTGGCGGCACTTCTTTCGAAGTTGCAGGAATGATGCAGGCAAATCACAACAAATTTATGGCTATTAAAAGCCCTTGTTGCTTGCTGACATTTGCCCTGTCGTGTTTTCCCTAGTGGTAATCCAAGAGAGCTTTTATTTTTAAGTTACTGATTCCTCAATTACCGAATTTTGGTTTGTCTTAACTATCCTGATTTATGTATCCCTGACTTTGACTAGCCCCTCATTACTATGCATCTCACTAATCCTTGACCTCGGCATGAATACTGTTTTTGCTGTTTGTATTTGCTATATACGTTGAGCTTGGCCACCTTCAAGGACCAGTAATACTCACCTACCTATCCTGCCTTCTACCTTGTGATGTGTGATTTAGTTCTGCATGTTGGGCCACATTCTATCCTGACACCAAGATAGCAAAGCAGTTTGGTTCAGTCAAAAATATACTCTACACCACATTGGAAATTTCATAATTGAGCCAAAGCAGCTGTTTTAGAACTTTTTTAAAAAAATTTAAATATTTTGTCCTGAACTATGCCTATTTTATTGTCACTTTCCCACAATTTCTTGTGTAATGAGTAAACTTCTGCTGGAAAATGTAACAAAGCTAGGGGGAGATTTGTCTTCTCTTATAATCCCTTGCAAAAATACTAGGAGGAGATTCTTTGGAATTTTAGAAATTTTCTTGAATGCTCTGAGAACTACATTTAAGTAGGATTTGTTTTAATTAATAAAAAACGTAAATAATTTCTAGTTCTCTACTTCTACTTCACTTTTAAATTATTTTTCCAAACCTTGAATAAGTCAAATTCTTGTACAGAAGTCTAACTTGCAAAGCAAGTCATTATTCTGAAAATAAATTTGAAAGGTTTACAGTTTAGATGTAAAGGTTTAATGTTCCTGTAATGACCTTGTCCCTAATATCAAGCTCATTAATAGCTGAGACAATACACATACTCTATGACCTTTCTTTATCTCAAGTTCCCACATTAATCTGAAATTCATTGATTATTTCAATGTCCTTCCCACTTACATATGCCATTTTGAAGGATATTTATAGCAGTGCGTATTGAAATATAAATGAATCACATGAGAAATCGTCAAATGATAATTTATAGCTTGACATCTTAGATTTAAAACTTGAATTTAATGACACCAAATTAATATTTCCTTTTATTACAGAGATAAAATAATAGATGTGTGTAATTGTTATCCTTTTTTGCTGGCGGCTTTGTGTAAAGTTTCGACTTATTACCTCTGATTGCCTTGAGCATGTAATATTCATGCCAGACGTACATTTACATTTCAGAGTTACTCATTTAGTCCAACAGAGTGATGAAACTGACAAGTCGGCTGACTCCTCCATAAAACAATCATACCACAGCCAACTGCATTAGTTCCTTTCGACCAACGGGAGGTCACCCTATATGCTTTGCCAGGGGAGATGCCATCCCTTGAAGCTGACAAAAACAATAACAATCTTAATGGAAGAGGATGAAATTATAGGCTTCACATCCGATCTCGTAGTGAATGTTAAAGTATTACGGATCATTCTATATGTTTGTATACTCCTAACAAACGTATCTTTTGAGGGCTGCATTTAGATTTTGTGTTCTCTAGTTAAGCATGTGTACATCATTTATTTTGAAAAAAGAATTGCCAGTACAATCAATCCAAAAAATGCATCTATGTTTTATATTTTTGTTCCTCGTGGCTGTGATTTTTCTCATTTGTGGATCAATTGCAAGTATTCATATTTATAATGTAGTCATTGTTGCATTTATAGTATTGAATGTATACAGAAAAACAGGAAAGGATTGTTAGAGAAGCAAGATATTCGTCCAAATAGCTTGATTTAACATATCACAGATACATGACTTGAGATGGTTAATAAGGAACACAATACTCGTTTAATAGGCCTATGCTCATTTTTAGGAAGCACAATCTTCAGGAAGCTGAAGTCTTAAATGGCCACTAAAGGTACCCAGACCACTTAATCTCAATGAAGTGCTCTGGATACAATGACCCTGTGGTTTTAACCCTGCAATGTAAAAACATTGTTGTTTTGTAGAATATACAGTGTTTACTTTGCAGGGTTAACACAATTTTAGTGATTGTCTCCCCGTCATCTCAAGGATGCTCAGATTAGTTTGTTTTGCCATCTTCGCACAATTCAAATAGAGAATGTGTAGTGCAGTGTAGCTTTTTGGAGTGTGGGCAACCACTTTAAGTTTACTTTTGAACCTCACTTTGGACACTTAGTGCACACTGAGGAGGAATGCGAAAGGACAAAATAATTGCATAATATCTGAAATCGAATCACATCAACTGTTTTTAAATTATTGCTGCCAGTTACAAAGTGTCAAGGAGACTTGCATAAAACTTCAAATATGGCTTAATGTCACAGGTCCCTCCTAATTCTCCAACTTTTTAAGAATATAATATAATAGCAGTATAGATAACTAAATTGATATGTGGGTAGTTGGACATATCTTTTACATGTTATGGATTAAACAGAATTAGTCATTGTCTACATAACATTGTTTAGATTTTAGTCAGCATGCAAAACAGCAAAACTATTGATATGTAAGTCACACACAATCAAATAGTAATTCTGTCACATTAGCACATAATCAGTAAGGTGCTTTGGCAAAGATGCTTAATATGGATTGTTAAGATTAATGTATTTTAGCTCAGAAACTGAAAGCACTAATTAACTAAAGAAATTGGACTTAACTTAAAATGTTTGTTATGTCTCATACACACACAGACAAACTATGCATCGACGCACACATGCACGCACACACGATCTTTAGAAATATGTTGGAAAAAGTTTAAAGGGTTAAGCAAGATGGAATAAGTGTAAGGGGAGAGAAGAGAACAGTGTTAGTGTCAACAGTAATTTGGGTCATAGGGAACTTTATGTCATCCTGTCACTCAGTCATCCATTAAGTGCATATTTAATTTAGTTAAGCCCTTAAGGACACATGACATGTGTGACATGTCATGATTCCCTTTTATTCCAGAAGTTTGGTCCTTAAGGGGTTAAATCTTTAGAATTAAACAAATATGTTAATTACCAGATTAAAATAATTGTTCTTCTACTTTCTATAATCTCTGTCTGTATCATAGACAGTGAAATTTGCTGTATTTTCCTTAAAAACAGAATTATATATAAAATAATGCATTGCCGTGATAGTTTGTTGCACTTCTTATGTGTCTTGTTCTGATGTTCAACAATACAAGGGAGACCTTTTTAGAGAAATAGTTCTGCAACCTTTAACTACAAAAAGCCATCAAAGAAAATAATTTTCATTTTTTTCCCTTAACCACAAACCCACTTCTGACCTCGTAAAACAACAACGGAAAAAAGAAGATAAGGATACAAAACCCTTTTTTAATTCTATAATGGCTACAAAAATGCTTTTGGGTTATCTCCAAGCAAGTAGACCGAAACCCATAGTGCTCGTTTTATATATACATTATTTGTTTCTCTGTTTCATATCAGCTTTCCATTTAATGTCCCTTTGAGACCATCTGGTGTGAATTGTGTCCAGGACCTGTTTTTCTACCAATAAAAAAAAAACACTTAGGGGGATGGCACCACCTGGAAATCCCTCAATAATTTCCAAGCTAGGGTTCCAACAATGTATTGGCAGGGAAAAGAGATCTGATTATCTGTCAGCTGCCTGCTGAGAATTTTCTATGTAAGCCATCCAGAACTAAACATACATATTTACTATGGGCAGAAAGGGGAGCTAGGGCAGAACAAATTTGAGGAGAAATTAAATAATGAGTAGTAAAGGAAGTAAAAACAGACAGACATGGGGAGTCAGTAATTATTTAGGGAGTGCCATTGAGTGGACTGCTTAACCGGAGGACCAAAATGTACATTCTGCAATCATTGTAGAACTGAAACTCCCATGATGCTTTGCAAGCCTTAAAGATTGGTGTCCTACAATAGGACCATTTCCTGGTATAAACAGTTCTTATGACACATGAAATAAAAGTAACTCAACTTTACACTTGCAAAGGCCAAATGTTACCAAGGTTACTTGAGACCCAGTGCCAAACTATATGTTCATCCCTTAGAATTGCTATTTAAAATTGTGTTGCTATGCATTTTGTCTCCCTTAATCCATGTTCTCCAAACTGTCCTTAACCCCTTGTATGTCTCAAAACTCTCTTTATCACCTTGTATTTCATAACACTCCTTATCTAGTATGTTTCTTTAGTCTCATTTTGTGTCTTTTACCCTTTTTGTGTGTCTTATCCCTTTTTTGTCCCAATATTGTATCTCTTCCCTTTTTGCCCTTCTTACTTGCCCATGTTTTCTCATTGTTAGGAAGTGAAGATTCTCTGGGTCAGCTATTTTACTCTCTCATGCTATGGACTTTCATCAATTTGGAACTCACTGTATTTCTCCTTATTCCCAACCAGCTGGTGAGGAGCCCCACTGAATGAGACAACACAGTGTAAGGTTCAAGGGGACTTCTGATATTTAATAGGTGGTACAACAGATTATATTCAAGAGGAAACAGGGGTGGTCTTATAAACATTATCCAATAATAACATAAATCATCTATCTTATCTGAACATATCTTAACCTCTAGCTAGCTAGCAGGTTTAATGTGGGAGTACTCTTTATTCTCATGTTACCATCTTTAGATTGTAAGCTCACGGGCCATCTAGCCAATCACTTTGTATAAAAGAGCTCCAATGGCTAGATATCAGCTTACGGGCAGGGGTCTCTCTACCTCTTGTGTTTGTCTGTTTATATTGTATGTTTCTCCACTAATTGTACAGCGCTGCAGAATCTGTTGGCGCTTTATAAATAGCAGTAATAAATAAATAAATACATGGTCAAGCCTTGCACTAAGCTAAGTTTCAGTTTAACTACACAGTTAAGGGAGTTACTACGCACTTACAATTAGATTTGTTACTGCACAGTTAGAAATATGGTAGTAGAAAACAGGAAATAAGACCAACACTCTTAGATAGGAAAGTTTATAGCTCTGTGTCTAGAAGTATATTTACTAAGCATTACACAGGAGAAATGTGTTATTCCCATCAATTTCCTCCTTCGTTCACAGTGTGAACACATATAATCACAGTGGGAATAATACCTATCCCTCGCCCTAGAACTAATGTATAGGATCCACCCAATCATCTGGGGCCAAGTAAAAAAGTGGCAAAAACTCAGTGGCAAAAACTCATGTCTGAGAGAAAAGCACACCTGAGGAAACCCTAAGTGGGGACCACGACTGGGCAGACATGTCATATGTTGACACCACTTATGACTTCATAATACCCGCACCTGTGAGTTACATAGATTGGGTACTGGGAGGAGATGGGAAACATTTGTTGATGATAGTTGAAAAGGTCAATTTGCATATAAATATCATGAGATTAGGAAGAGGTTATGATCAGACTTGCAATTATGACAGTAATACCTTGTGTCCTATGTCTCCTAACCATTTCCCTATTCCAAAGGCTTAGTCAAAATCAGTCATATCAACACTAAGGTCTTTCATCAACTCAGTCATCCCTGCATGTGTGTTCCTAATATAATCTTGTATTTCACTCAACTCATGTAGCTCAAGGTTAATTTGGCTGGTGTTTTTGTCAATGTATACGCAGCATGATCTACCTAACTTGTAGCATACCCCTCCTTCAGACGCCAGTAAGTAATGTAAGGCCATTCTGTTTTGTAAGACCACTGTGCAAAACTGCTCTTGATCTGCAGCCAGTAGGCTTAGTATATTTTTAGTATGATTAAATTCAAGGTCGATAGTGTCAACTAGGTTGTTGATAGAGTGCCATATTTTCTTTATTCCTGCGCTTTGCAATATACCTGACCAAAAACGTAGTTTTAGACCTTAGAAAAACAGACTTTTCTAAAATTAGAATATGTGTAGAGTAGTCATTATCAGACTGGAGCAATTTAAATGGAGTCCAAGAGAAATGGGATTATTGAAAAGTTGCACTACTGAAGGCAACAGAAAGTTGCACTAGGCTTGTCAGAAAAAGCAAAAAATTCAAGAAACCACTGTGGTACTCCGCAGATGTGGCCAAAATAATTTATAAACAAAAAGTTAGCATTTAGTAATTATAAAAAAACAGACTGAGGAAGACAAAATGATCTATAAGATTAGGCAGAAAGAGGCTAAGCAAGTTATAAGAGCTTCCAAATAACACACAGAAGAGAAAATAGCACAGTCAGTAAAAAAGGGAGACAAAACATTTTTTAGATACATAAATGAGAAAAGAAAAGTAAAACAAGGATTAGTCAGATTAAAAACAAAAGTAGGAAGGTATGTAGAAGAGGATAAAGGTCTAGCTGACTGCCTCAATGAATATTTTTGTTTGGTATTTACAGATGAAAATGAAGGAAAGGGACCTCAGTTAAGAAAAAGGATAAATGTAATTTATTACACATGAGTTTACAGAGGAAGAGGTTCTACTTCAA
Source organism: Pelobates cultripes (assembly GCA_933207985.1). Lineage (NCBI taxonomy): Eukaryota > Metazoa > Chordata > Amphibia > Anura > Pelobatidae > Pelobates > Pelobates cultripes. The sequence continues at coordinate 26,774,211 of OW240923.1, read as the reverse complement.
CTGTCAAAAGTAAAGACAAATAAGTCAATGAGACCTGATGGAATACACCCAAAGCTATTAAAAGAGCTTAGTGGTGTACTAGCAAAACAATTAACAGATTTATTTAACCAATCATTGATAACAGGAGTAGTCCCAGAAGATTGGAAGTTAGCGAATGTTGTGCCCATTTACAAGAAAGGTAATAGGGAGGAGTTGGGCAACTATAGGCCAGTAAGCCTTACTTCAGTAGTGGGGAAAGTGATGGAAACCATGTTAAAGGATAGGATTGTTGAACATCTAAAAACACATGGATTTCAAGATCAGAGACAACATGGGTTTACTTCAGGGAGATCATGCCAAACTAATCTTATTGATTTTTTTGATTGGGTAACTAAAATTATAGATCAGGGTGGTGCAGTAGACATTGCTTACCTAGATTTCAGTAAGGCTTTTGACACTGTTGCACATAGAAGGCTTATCAATAAACTGCAATCTTTAAGTTTGGATTCCAATATTGTTGAATGGGTAAGGCAGTGGCTGAGTGACAGGCAACAGAGGGTTGTAGTTAATGGAATATATTCAAAGCTTGGACTTGTCACCAGTGGGGTACCTGTCAGGCTCCCGCGGACGGCTGCGAGGGGAGGCTGCACTCCGCTCGCAGTACTCACCCTCCAGCCGTCCGCGGTCCCCTCCGCCTCGTGGGTACGGCGAGCGGCATCCTTCCAGCCTCGGATGCCGCCCGCCGTTCCCTCCACGTCCCCCAGCGGCAGCATGCATGACGCTGCACGCTGGGAGACCGCCCAGGTTTATACACGCCGGGGTCAGTCACCTGACCCGGCGTTAAAGGCAAAGTGCCACAATCACAGTGGGAGGTCTAAATATCTCCCACGTGTGATTGTTAATTCTGATTGGAAATCATCCAATCAGAATTAACCTGATGGTTTAAATACTTACCTTTCCTGTTCCTCCTTGCCCTGTTGTGGTCTTTGCTTGCTAGTATTGCTACTTACCTTGTGCTTCTGGTTACGTACTCTCTGGCTTGTTTATCTGACTCTGTGACTTTCTCCTACCCTTTGACCTCGGCTTGTTTCACGTTATTCTGTCTTCTGGTTCCCCTTACTCGGCTTGTCTCCTGACTATTCTGTGTGTGCTTAGCCCGGCCACTCTAAGGTCCGGTACGGCACCTTTTGTGTGTGTGTGTGCCAGCGTGTTGGGTTCCCCGAATCGTGACATTACAACAGGGCCATAATGGAACCTGCTGACATACCACAGCTCCTAGTTAATCAAGAGGCTAGAATGGATGGCTTAGACCACCGTATGGATCAGTTTGCTCAAGCTTTACAAACCATTCTGGCTCGTACTGCACACTTGCAACCGGCCGTTCAGGAGGCTGCTGCTGCTGTGCCCGAACCCATTCCCACTCCAGTACCTGTTCCCGCTCATGTAGTTCACATGACGCCGCCACAGCGCTACAGTGGTGACCCAGCATTGTGTCGTGGTTTCCTCAACCAAATCGACATCCATTTGGTGATGAATCCACGCTCCTATCCCACTGACAGATCTAAAATTGCCTTTTTGATAAACCACTTGTCTGGGAGAGCTTTAGCATGGGCCAACCCCATTTGGGAAAATACGTCTCCTATGTCCTTTGCTGATTTTCTGACAGCTTTCAGACGCACGTTTGATCAACCCGGTAGGGTTGCTTCTGCTGGCAAGGCTCTGCTTAGGGTCCGACAGGGTAACAGGTCTGTAGCAGATTACACTATCGAATTTCGTACTCTAGCAGCTGAAGTGGTTTGGAATAATGACGCCCTCGTAACAGCCTTTCAGGAGGGTCTGGCCGCTTATATACTGGATGAAATAGCATCCAGGGAATTACCTGCTCTTCTAGATGATGTTATAGACTATGTGATTCTTATAGATAACCGTATTAGAGAGAGGCGTAGCCAAAGACGGTTGGATACACGGGTGTTACCTGCTCTACCCAGTACTTCCCTGCTAGCGTTACCCGCTCCTGTGCAGCCATCCCCTGAACCCATGCAGTTGGGTGCTACGGGGTTAACTGAGGCCGAAAGAGCGTACCGTAGAAGGGAGGGGTTATGCCTTTATTGTGGGAAGAGGGGGCATCACTGTAAAGCCTGCCATAAAGTACAGGGAAACTGCAGCACCTAAGGCCTAGAGAGGGGTCGGCCTCGGGTGTTATGACTTTGTCCCCTCATATGTCCATCTCTAGACCGTTTATTACGGTTTCTCTCTTGGTCAATAAAACCACTATAACAACCAAAGCCCTGATCGATTCAGGTGCGGCAGACAACCTTATGGATGAGACCTTTGCCAAAACCGCAGCCCTGAATTTGATTCGAAAGGAGACACCCTTGGCCGTTGAGGCCATAGATGGTAGACCACTGGAGAAACCTCTGGTGACCCATGAAACCCAGGAAATAGTTATGTCTGTGGGTGTTTTGCACAAAGAGAAGTTAACCTTCCAAATAATTAACTCCCCAACAGCCTCCATCGTTCTAGGTTTTCCCTGGTTAGTTAAACACAACCCTGTTCTTGATTGGGGTTGTTTAGACATACTTTCCTGGGGGGAATCTTGTCAGCGAGACTGTGTGGCTCATGTACATCCTGTCTGTTTACTTAACGTACCCACGGCTAAACCACTCTCGGTTTCTGTGCCCTCTGTTTATGCGGATCTTGCCTTGGTTTTTGAGAAGAGGGAGGCAGATAAGCTACCTCCACATCGTGAGTATGATTGTGCCATAAACCTCTTACCGGGCACTATGCCTCCTAGGGGAAAGGTCTACCCTCTTTCTGAAAAAGAGAACCAAATCATGGAGGAGTACATACAGGAATCCCTAAGAAAAGGTTTTATTAGAAGGTCCTCCTCTCCTGCTGGTGCTGGTTTCTTTTTCGTGGCTAAGAAGGAGGGTGATTTGAGGCCATGTATAGACTACAGGGGTCTGAACAATATAACGGTTAAAAACGCCTACCCTATCCCCCTCATCACTGAGTTGTTTGATCGTGTTAAAGGTTCTAAATTTTTCACCAAATTAGACCTCAGGGGGGCTTATAACCTTGTCCGTATAAAGGAGAATGACGAGTGGAAGACAGCGTTCGACACACGCAGTGGGCATTACGAATATCTGGTCATGCCTTTTGGATTGTGTAATGCTCCTGCCGTGTTTCAGGACCTCATAAATGATGTCCTTAGGGATCTATTGCATGTCTGTGCTGTAGTGTACCTTGACGACATACTTGTGTATTCTCCTGATTTGAAGTCACACCATAACCATGTTAGGATGGTGCTCAAAAGGCTACTGCAGAACGGACTCTACTGTAAGTTAGAAAAATGTTTATTCGATCAGACCTCTGTGCAATTCCTAGGATATATCATTACTGAACAGGGTTTCAGTATGGATCCTGCTAAATTGGAAGCTATAATGTCCTGGCCACTTCCCCAAGGACTAAAAGCTATCCAGCGTTTTATAGGATTTGCCAACTATTATAGGAAATTTATAAAAAAACTTTTCACCACTCATATCTCCCATAACGAAGTTGACAAAAAAAGGTCTACATCCTAGGGTTTGGACTCCTGAAGCCCTTAAGGCCTTCGAAACCCTCAAGAAGGCATTTGCCTCTGCTCCAGTGCTGCACCACCCTGATCCTTCTCTTCCCTTTGTCATGGAAGTAGACGCCTCGGAGTCAGGTGTGGGAGCCGTACTGTCACAGAGGTTGTCTTATGACAAACCCCTCCATCCCTGTTGTTATTTTTCTAAAAGGTTGTCTGATTCAGAGAAGAATTATGATGTTGGGAATAGGGAACTATTAGCTATTGTGTTAGCTTTCAAGGAATGGAGGTACTTATTAGAGGGTTCTAGACACAAAATTATGGTTATAACAGATCATAAGAATCTATCCTATATTGCTGATGCTAGAAGGTTATCTGCCCGGCAGGCTAGATGGTCTCTATTTCTCTCACGCTTCAAATATGTTATCACCTATAGACCTGGTTGCCGTAATACCAAAGCTGACGCCATCTCTCGGCAGCATGAACCAGTAGAATTTGTTAACCCGACTCCTGAACCTATTGTACCTGAGTCTCAGATAATAGCTGCTACCCGTTTGGTTGTTTCTTCACCTTTCCTTAACAGTATTAAGACATACCAAACCCAGGCACCCCCGGAGACGCCGGTTGGTAAACTATACGTTGAAGCTAATGACAGAAAAAAGTTGTTAACTTTATTTCACACAGCCAAAACTGCTGGTCATCCGGGGGTTACCAAAACCTACAAGGGCCTCCTTCAACAGTTCTGGTGGCCTTCACTCAAGCGAGGCGTAGTGGATTTTGTTCAGGCTTGTCAGGTCTGCACGCAATGTAAGTCCCTTAATGTGAGACCCCAGGGTTTTCTGATGCCTCTATCTATACCCAAGAAACCATGGACCCACTTATCCATGGATTTCATTGTAGACCTGCCTCTTTCTGATGGTCAGACGGTGATACTGACTGTGACGGATAGGTTCTCTAAAATGGCGCACTTCATTCGGCTTAAGAAACTGCCTTCTGCAGTTCAGTTAGCTCAGGTATTTGCCAAAGAAGTGTTCCGATTGCATGGGGTACCCCAGGATATCGTATCTGACAGGGGCCCTCAATTTGTCTCTCGGTTCTGGAGGGGCTTTTGTGCTGAGATGGGGGTATCCTTGTCGTTTTCTTCCTCCTATCACCCGCAATCTAATGGTGCGGCCGAACGTGCTAATCAGTCTGTAGAATTGTATTTGCGCTGCTTCACTAATGCGCACCAGGATGACTGGTCTCGCCTTCTTCCGTGGGCTGAATTTGCCAGGAATACGGTGTCTCATTCGTCTACTGGCTTAAGTCCTTTTGAGGTTGCTTATGGGTTTCGTCCTTCTGTCCTTCCCGGTGCGTTCTTCTCCGACAAGGGAATGCCGCCTTGGACCAGCACCTCGCCTCTTTGCGAAAGACGTGGGATCAGGTCCATGTTGCGTTGTCTCGTTCAGCAGCTGCTCAGAAAAAGTTTGCTGATCGCCGTAGGGTTGCGGCCCCTTCTTATGTTCCGGGTGATAGGGTATGGTTGTCCTCCAGGAACCTCCGTCTCAAGGTTCCCTCGATGAAATTTGCCCCCAGGTTTCTTGGTCCCTTCAAGGTGTTACGTAGGGTTA
>OW240923.1:26693286-26768951 GCA_933207985.1 Pelobates cultripes | reverse complement strand
AGGGGCTTTTGTGCTGAGATGGGGGTATCCTTGTCGTTTTCTTCCTCCTATCACCCGCAATCTAATGGTGCGGCCGAACGTGCTAATCAGTCTGTGGAGTTGTATTTGCGCTGCTTCACTAATGCGCACCAGGATGACTGGTCTCGCCTTCTTCCGTGGGCTGAATTTGCCAGGAATACGGTGTCTCATTCGTCTACTGGCTTAAGTCCTTTTGAGGTTGCTTATGGGTTTCGCCCTTCTGTCCTTCCCGGTGCGTTCTCCGACAAGGGAATGCCCGCCTTGGACCAGCACCTCGCCTCTTTGCGGAAGACGTGGGATCAAGTCCATGTTGCGCTGTCTCGTTCAGCAGCTGCTCAGAAAAAGTTTGCTGATCGCCGTAGGGTTGCGGCCCCTTCTTATCTTCCGGGTGATAGGGTATGGTTGTCCTCCCGGAACCTCTGTCTCAAGGTTCCCTCGATGAAATTTGCCCCCAGGTTTCTTGGTCCCTTCAAGGTGTTACGTAGGGTTAACCCCGTTTCCTACTACCTTGATCTGCCTCCTTCCATGCGTGTCCCGAACACGTTTCACGTCTCGCTTTTGAAGCCCTTGCTGTGTAACCGGTTCTCTCGTCCCCTCGGGCGGCCCGTTTCCCCTCGAGCTGTCTCTGATGACGTGTACGAGGTGGCTGCCCTTCTCGACTCTCGTGTTTCTAGGGGTCGGCTGCAATATTTGGTGGACTGGAAGGGGTACGGCCCTGAGGAGCAGTCCTGGGTTTCAAGCTCCGATGTGCACGCTCCCTCTTTGGTCCGCTCCTTTCATGCCCGCTTTCCTTTGAAGCCTTCCGCTTCCCACCCCCTGGGTGGTCTTCGAGGGGGGGGTAATGTCAGGCTCCCACGGACGGCTGCGAGGGGAGGCTGCACTCCGCTCGCAGTACTCACCCTCCAGCCGTCCGCGGTCCCCTCCGCCTCGTGGGTACGGCGAGCGGCATCCTTCCAGCCTCGGATGCCGCCCGCCGTTCCCTCCACGTCCCCCAGCTGCAGCATGCATGACGCTGCACGCTGGGAGACCGCCCAGGGTTATACACGCCGGGGTCAGTCACCTGACCCGGCGTTAAAGGCAAAGTGCCACAATCACAGTGGGAGGTCTAAATATCTCCCACGTGTGATTGTTAATTCTGATTGGAAATCATCCAATCAGAATTAACCTGATGGTTTTAATACTTACCTTTCCTGTTCCTCCTTGCCCTGTTGTGGTCTTTGCTTGCTAGTATTGCTACTTACCTTGTGCTTCTGGTTACGTATTCTCTGGCTTGTTTATCTGACTCTGTGACTTTCTCCTACCCTTTGACCTCGGCTCGTTTCACGTTATTGTGTCTTCTGGTTCCCCTTACTCGGCTTGTCTCCTGACTATTCTGTGTGTGCTTAGCCCGGCCACTCTAAGGTCCGGTACGGCACCTTTTGTGTGTGTGTGTGCCAGCGTGTTGGGTTCCCCGAATCGTGACAGTACCTCAGGGATCTGTACTTGGACCCATTCTCTTTAATATTTTTATTAGTGATATTGCAGAAGGTCTTGATGGTAAGGTATGTCTTTTTGCTGATGATACTAAGATATGTAACAGGGTTGATGTTCCAGGAGGGATAAGCCAAATGGCAAATGATTTAGGTAAATTAGAAAAATGGTCAGAATTGTGGAAACTGACATTTAATGTGGATAAGTGCAAGATAATGCATCTTGGACGTAAAAACCCAAGGGCAGAGTACAGAATATTTGATAGAGTCCTAACCTCAACATATGAGGAAAGAGATTTAGGGGTGATTATTTCTGATAACTTAAAGGTAGGCAGACAATGTAATAGAGCAGCAGGAAATGCTAGCAGAATGCTTGGTTGTATAGAGAGAGGTTTTAGCAGTATTCAGGGCTACTAAACTGGTTCATGGATTGCAGGATAAAACTTACCAGGAAAGGTTAAAGGATCTTAACACGTATAGCTTGGAGGAAAGACAAGACAGGGGGGATATGATAGAAACATTTAAATACATAAAGGGAATCAACACAGTAAAGGAGGAGACTATATTTAAAAGAAGAAAAACTACCACAACAAGAGGACATAGTCTTAAATTAGAGGGACAAAGGTTTAAAAATAATATCAGGAAGTACTACTTTACTGATAGGGTAGACGATGCATGGAATAGCCTTCCAGCTGAAGTGGTAGAGGTTAACACAGTAAAAGAGTTAAGCATGCGTGGGGTAGGCATAAGGCTATCCTATCTATAAGATAAAGCCAGGGACAAATGGAAGTATTTAGAAAATTGGGCAGACTAGATGGGCTGAATGGTTCTTATCTGCCGTCACATTCTGTTTCTATGTTTCTATTATAATATGGACAGACAGTGTCTCTGTCTCCAAATCTCTCCTCTGTTCATTAAGATTTAAAAGGTACACATATTTATACCTTTTTTTTATACCTTACTGTAGTTCAAATATGAAAAAGTAACACTTCTTTTGTTTTTGTTCAATCTAGGGACCTCCCTCAACTTGGAAAAAATACAAGGCCATAACTAAACCGTAAGGGTGCACACGTCATGGGAAATTCTCTGACTTAGGATAAGATGGCATCTTAAAGTCTGAACATATTTATCTATTTAGGGTTACTGCACTATATTATGTACTGAAAGAGTCATAGCATAGCCTTGAAGCTTGTTTATGCATTATTTTTATTTTATTTCATCTGGGACAAAATGGCATAAACATATTGTGACTGACCGCCTGGCACCCCAACCAGGTGTCTCCATCAATTGATGCTCCTAGTGCTCACCGAGGAATCCAAGCAATTCACCAGACACCATAAGCATTGTAGCCCCTTAGCCGCCACAGCTTGGCTGGGGTCTCACCGTCCTCCACCCACCCTGGACCTAAGACCAAGATGCAGCTTCCAGTGGGTGAAACTTTCCTACTGCAGAGAGTATTGCAGGAACAGCTCTTATAAGAGCAGGTGATTAGAACCCAGGGGAATATAAGGAGTATAGCAATCCCCAGAGTGAATATAGCTGTCCCCTCCACACATGAGATGAGGCTCTATGTTGAGGGTGAAGAGGAACTGATTTCAATGGTGTCACATTTGGCCTTATATGACAATCCCCATGCAGGGGGTATGCCCACATGGACCTGATGGTAGACTGATTTACAATGTCACTGACCAATAGCAATAAGGTTACAAGGCACGACACTCCCACACACAGCACACAATCCCTCCCCTATGCCTGGGAGATAATTGAGTCAGATACTGTATTAGCTCAATTATCTCCAGGCAGAAAAAAATATATATTTATATAAAACCCCAAAACACATAATATCCCCACAAATGTTAGATCCCCTGATAGCCCTAATCACTATGACCAACATATCCAAAAATCAACCAGATTAGTTCAGGGGTTCAGAAATAAGTCACTTATTTGACCGACCGCAGGCATGGTCCCATGCCCAAAACAGTTCCAGAGAATCAGGGCTTGCGGTCAGTCTAGTTCAGTAGTTTGAAAACAAAACAAACTACAAATAGTCAATAGTCTTACCCTGGAGCTTGTTCCCCTCATCCAGACGAATGATTTCACCAAACAGTGCCCTTCTAAGTTGCATAGAACCGAACGCAGGCGATTATGGAAGTCCAGCGGTGTTCGGGAGTTTCTGTGTCTGATTTTAGTTCCATGAGATTCATGCCCAAACACCGCTGCCTGCGTTCATGCGAACAAGATGGCCGCCACCTCGTGGTTGTCCAAAGGAATTGCGGCCACCCAGATGAACAATTAGAACACTGCGATGAGAAACGTTCCAAGTTGTTAATAGGTGTTAACCAGCTCCAGGGTGGTCTCTGGCTCTGAAGTTCTGCTTAGAACCGCTTCAGGAGTTCGAAGTGCCGCTTCGAGTGTTTGAAGTGTAGCCATACAAGTTGAAAAAGGCTCAAACAGTGGTTTTAACCAAATTTTATCACAGAGGCCATAGTCACAGTGTAGGAGGCTGGCAAACAGGCTCCTCCAAAAACCAGTGGCGAGGTTACTTTCGCCACACATATTATGCACTGAAAGTAGGTAAAAGGTTATTGCTTAAAGAAACATGTATGAAAAACAATATGTTCAATTTCTAACACCTTGTCAGTTTGCAATATCTCTTAAAGACAAAGTACACAGTTTGAGAAATACAAATTTAGCATTTTACCCATAACACCCTCATTAAACTGTGGGCATTGTAGAGCATGTCTTCCTTAAATTAGTAAACCAAAGTTCTCCAACAGTCTTTAGGTTTTTATGCTCCCAGCGGCATTGATCATTGTTGCAATGGTAAAATATCTGTAGTATAATCTTTGCATGCAAAGGTGGTTGATTAAAATGCGCAAAGCTTTTGTCTGGGAAAGAATTAAAAAGAACATCAGGTTTCATAGTAAGATATTCTTGGATGGATCTTGATAGGAATTGTAATCCAAAGTTCAAAGCAGTAATTGTATTTGTATTTTAAAGTCTTTAAAGGCCTGTAGAAGTTTACATACATTAGATAGTTTGTAGAATACCTGGGTATTTGTTGTAAAGTATAGATTGTGGAGTCCAGCTATCCAAATATTTGTCTAGAATTGGTTGCAGATATTCTATCAGCATCATCTGTTATCACAGTGACGATGGTGTTGGTATTTGTCTTTTGTCTTTGCTTGTTTGTTTTTTTTCCATAAACCATTTTTGCACAGTTTATGATGTGTATAGATTGGATGCTCTCTGATATTATTTTACAGAATAAATTAATTGATAGCATTTCCAAGACATTGTCTTAAGTGACAAGGATCCCATTAGTAAATGTTATGTTGAAACAGCAATCGAAGTGGTATCTCAAGAACGCTTCTTTTTGCTGTATTGGAATCTTGGTAATACCTCTACCTCCCACTGATAGACAGTGCTATTGTGCTAAAAATGTTAACAGGTAAAATCTGTGGAAAAATCTTTACATTTGTTATACTTTGTATAGATTGATTATATACTTTGATAGATGAAATAGTAACATAGTTAACCTATCTAGTGTTTTGTTTTAGAGTTAAATACCCTTGTATATGATTTAGATATATAAGGATAATTTGAAGCAGCAAAGTATTTACCGCCTTTGTTTACATTGGTATGTACAATTACATTCTCTTTAAATGTTAAAAATACTATTTTATTCAAAATCTCTCAATCTATTCAGAATAGTTGATAATTGGAAACATGACATTATTAATCTTCCTTGTCCTGTTAGGGAGAAGGCAACTTATTCCCTAAGTTATAATTGGTAAATATAATAACTACAGTTATTAGTGGCTTAAAATACCAGAAACACCCCAAAATTGTTTTAAAAACATTTTTTACCAAGATCTAACAGGTATTGTGGAAAGTCATGTTCATGAGATACGATGCTTAACAATGTGAATCGTATTTGTTTAAGTATATTTTGCAGCGGCTGTTGGGTGGAGCTTAAGGTGATTTTAATTTTTTATTATATTTTATTAAGTGAGTTAAGAAAGCACTCAGGTACAATATTGAAGGTATTTATATTTAAACTCTGCCTTTCTATAAGTGGTTTTAACACATTTTTAAAATGTTAATATATATCAGAATCTGTTGTAACTATAACTGGTTGAAGTGGGGTTATGTTGCAATCAGAATATGAATTAATAATCATATGTATGCTGTATTGATTGAACAATCAATAGATTTGGCAGAATCATTATCACAAGGTATATGTACCTTTAATCATCAGGTATTCTCAGTGCTATGTTTCATATTGAGAAATAGCTTGGTGTTGACAGTTATCAGCCTTTTTTTCCCATAATTTTCTGTCTGGAAACATGCAATGTCTAGAATTAGCATAGCACTTCTTTTCAGCATAAGAAGGCTGTTTGCAGTAGTCATTCAATGATAAGCTATATGACAAAGTCTTTTCTTGCATCACCTTTATAGGTGCATCCAAAGTCTTTCACAAGCATCTGTCCCGTCTTTTTCTGATTCCAGCATGCTTTGCCATCATCGTTGAGTCCATTATTAGGATTTGAAATCATCTAATCACATCTTTCTCATGTATAATCGGTTTATGGAATGATCTTCAATAGATTACCTGTGAAATACCAATGTAGGTCACATTACCAATCATTTCACTGTGAACGGCATCTCTCCTTTTGAGATGGTTCTTGGAGGTTTTCCTCATGATCATAGAACTTGTATTATGTGCCGTCCAATTCAGTTCAGGTGCTTCCTGCTTGTTAACATAATCCCAATGCAATTTAAAAATGACAGCTAGGGTTGATATTATGATAATGCTGTTGATTGTAAGAAGGAGACACCAATTTTCTATCATTCTTTTGCTTCCATCTTTGCACTTCTTTATAAGATAATTCAGGTGCAGTCTGTTTTCTCCAGAGTCTTTCTGATAATTATGTTGATGATTCATTTTTCATATATTCCATGTTAACTTATGAATGTATCATATCTGTCTGTTCATCCTTCTCCTTCACAGTTGCAGGTTCAGATGTCAGATCATGATTCAGTCTGTTACGCGGGTATGATTCTGGTGGCTGTGTTTTGGTGGCTTTTCTGTCGTCCTCTGTTTGTTTTATCTTTCCTTCTTTAACAGAATCCACAGGTTTTAAAATATCAAAACTTACCTTTCTCTGATTGTTCTCTGTAATAAAAGTTCTTGGAGTCACCCGCTCCAGGACAAACTGGCCAATAGTAGGAAGTAGGTGGTGGTGCATGGTGTGGTGGGCTGGAAAAAACAATTCCCTAATTTTCTCTAATAGAACCAATGGTTCTAAGCTCTCCCTGGTGCAGAAATATGATTAGCAGTGAAAAATGTGTAACATTTCATATGGTGTCTCACCATTTGTATCATCAGGTATGTTGTTAATGCTCATCTCTACCATAGGAATAAGTAGATACCATTGTGTGGGGGCAAGCAACTAGTAACTTGGTTAATAGTAATTTAACCTCAGCATTTTTCCCATACCACATTTTGGGGGTGGTTGGGTGCACTGAATTCCCAAAGTAGCCCAAATGTGGTTGCCCAGTTTTGGGTTTCCTTTGCAGTAACTGCAGGACCACAATCAAAGTGGATGGTCCTGGGATTACCAAATGCATACTAAGGAAGTGAGACTAGCAATCGTGGTATTATAGGTCACACTTTACACAGGGCATAACTGTAACGAGAATATACCCCTACACGCAGGATCTAGCTAAACAGAGGCAAATACAGAGGAGAGATACGTCTACGGGACCTTAGAATGGCCGGACTCGACGTATATGAGAGGAGACAGAGCCAGGAACAAACCGAGGTCAAGGGCACAGAGAGACAGCGTAAACTAGGACAAGCCGGGGTCTGGTACACGGAAAACAGCAAGCCGGCAAACAGTACAGATAAGGATAAAGCGAAAACGAAGTCAGAATACGAAGCCAAAGTCAATACGAGAAAACACAACTGAACACCACAAGCGCTAAAGGGAACTGAAACAGAAACCACGATAGGGCAACGAGCTAAGGGAAAAAGGTAAGTTTAAATAGCTTTTAAACGAAAGTGATTGGCTCCTGTCACTTCCACACCCCCTATAGGTAATTGTATAGGGAGTGTGGTATGACAGGAGCCAATGGGAGCCTTTTGGCAATTAGGCTCCCACTGTCTCTTTAAGAGCGCGCCCGAGACTCGCGGCGCGCTCTTAGTTTCAGGCGGGACACGTGACCGCTTCACGCGGTCACTGCCCGCCTTCCATCCAAAGCAGTCGGATGAGCCGCGCGCGGCTCGTGCAGCCGCAGGACCGCGCGCGGCTTGAAGAGAGGACCGCGACCGGCCCCCGGTTAAGGTAAGTAACGCTACAGTACCCCCCCCTGAGGACACGCCCCCCGGGCGGGTAGGACCAGGCCTGGCAGGAAAACGAGAATGGAAAGAGCGCACAAGACGGGGAGCATGGACAGCATCAGCCGAAATCCAACTGTGCTCCTCAGGCCCATAACCCTTCCAATGTACCAAGTACTGAAGTCGACCCCTAAGGAAACGAGAGTCAAGAACAGCAGACACTTCAAACTCCTCATGACCCTCCACCGAGATAGGAGGGGGAGGAGGAGTATGCCGGGTATAGCGGTTGCGTACGAAAGGTTTCAACAATGAGGTGTGAAAAACATTAGGAATACGTAGATTCTTAGGCAGGCCTAAGGCATAAGAAACAGGATTAACCTTATGTATAATACGATAAGGTCCAATGAAGCGGGGAGCCAATTTCATAGAAGGCACCCGGAGACGAATATTCCGCGTGGAAAGCAAAACCCTGTCCCCCACAACATAGGACGGAGCTGCTCTGCGATGCTTGTCAGCCTGAGCCTTCTGGCGAGTAGCAGAGTCCACCAAAGAACGCTGAACCTGCTCCCAAGTATTACGCAAACCAGCCAAATGCTCATCCAGAACTGGCATGCCCTGTGAGGAGAATGCAGCCGGAAGAACAACGGGATGCTGGCCATAGACAACGTAAAAAGGGCTCTTGCCGGAAGAATCATGAGTGGCGTTATTCCGAGCAAATTCAGCCCAAGGAAGCAGGTCAGACCAATTGTCCTGATGGTGAGACACAAAACAACGGAGGTATTGCTCCAGAGACTGGTTGGCACGTTCAGCAGCCCCATTAGACTGGGGATGATAAGCGGAAGAAAATGAGAGAGAAATACCCATTTCTGAACAAAAGGCCCTCCAGAACCTGGAAATAAATTGGCTACCCCTATCGGATACAATAGATACGGGAATCCCATGTAATCGAAATACTTCTCTAGCGAAGATATGAGCCAGTTCCTTGGATGTGGGCAACTTGTGAAGAGACACGAAGTGAGCCATTTTGGAGAACCGATCCACTATCATCAGGATTACTGTGTTACCATTTGAAGGGGGTAATTCAACAATAAAATCCATGGACAGGTTAGACCAAGGTCTCTCGGGAACGGGTAACGGATGCAACAGCCCACAAGGAACTCTACGGGAGGATTTCATACAGGCACAAGTAGTACAAGCACTTATATAGTCAGTGACATCCTTTCGTAAGGAATCCCACCAAAAATACCGAGAAACAGCTGACACCGTTTTGGAAATACCAGGATGTCCAGCAGTCTTAGTATCATGATATAATGACATAATATCCCGTCTCTCAGGAACATCAACGAACAGTTTATCATTAGGCCTCTCGCTAGGTGCCATGCTTTGTTTCGCTTGTATGGCCTGCAAGAGGGACGAGGAAATAGACAAAATAGTAGTAGCTATTATCCTGTCTGGGGGAATGACAGGAGTAACATCAATCTCCTGTTTGTCAGTAGTTTCGAACTGTCTGGACAGAGCGTCTGCTTTAGTGTTGCGATCACCTGGCCTATAGGTGATAATAAAATTGAAACGGGACAAAAATAGTGACCACCTAGCCTGCCTGGAAGACAATCTTTTGGCTTCGCTAAGGTAGGATAGGTTCTTGTGATCCGTAAAAATGAGGATAGGATCCTTAGTTCCTTCTAACAAATGTCTCCACTCTTTAAGTGCTAAAATAATAGCAAGGAGTTCGCGATTACCCACATCATAATTTTTCTCTGCTTTGGACATTTGTTTAGAAAAGAAGCCGCATGGATGCAATGGCTTTTCAGGCGACTCTCTTTGGGATAAGACAGCACCTACCCCAATATCCGAAGCATCAACTTCAAGAATATAGGGCAGTGAGGGGACAGGATGCTGTAAAATAGGTGCAGAGGCGAACGTAGTTTTAAGAAATTCAAAAGCCTGAAGTGCCTCGGTAGACCAAACACGAGTATTGCCATCCTTTTTAGTCATACGGGTAATAGGTGCTACAATGGACGAGAAACCTTTGATAAAACGTCTATAATAATTGGAGAACCCAAGAAAACGCTGAATAGCTTTCAGACCTTGCGGTAGAGGCCATTCTATTACAGCAGCAAGCTTCTGGGGATCCATACGAAAACCTTTAGCGGAAATCAAATACCCCAAGAACTGGACTTCGGTTTGGTCAAACAGACATTTTTCTAGCTTGCAATAAAGACCATTAGCAAGAAGGGTCTTCAAAACTGTCGTAACATGTCTGTGATGAGTGTGTATATCTGTAGAATATATTAAAATGTCGTCCAAGTATACGATAACAAATGTGTGAATAAAATCTCTTAAGACATCATTAATAAATTCTTGGAATACTGCTGGGGCATTGCAAAGCCCAAATGGCATAACAGTATATTCGTAATGACCGGATCTAGTGTTGAATGCAGTCTTCCATTCGTGATTTTCCTTTATACGTATCAAATTGTATGCACTCCTAAGGTCTAATTTAGTGAACACAGTGGCATGTTTCAGCCTGTCAAATAATTCTGTAATTAAAGGTATAGGGTATGCATTTTTGATAGTGATTTTGTTTAGACCTCTATAATCTATACACGGTCTTAAATCACCTTCTTTCTTCGATACAAAGAAGAACCCTGCTCCAGCTGGAGAAGAGGATCTCCTAATAAACCCCTTTTCTAGTGATTCCTTAATATACTCCTCCATGACACGGTTTTCTTGAACCGATAAGGGGTACACCCTGCCCTTTGGAGGTATAGTGCCAGGCAACAAGTCAATAGCGCAATCATAGGGTCTGTGAGGCGGTAATTTCTCAGCCTCCCTTTTATCGAAAACAGTCTTTAGAGATAAATACTGAGGGGGTATAACCGTAGACAAAGGAGGACTGGTAGGTACCTCAATAGAATTCAAAGGTGTGACTTCCAACGTACAAGACTCGTGGCAGGCCTCACTCCATGATTTTATTTGCCCTGTCTCCCAGTCAAAAATGGGATTGTGAGCACGTAACCATGGATACCCTAATACTAACTGTGAAGAGGGAGAGGTGATGACCTGGAATCGAATGGTTTCATAGTGTAAAACCCCTGTGTACATGTGTAATGGTACAGTCTCATGAGTAACAACTGGAGAACTTAATGGTCTACCATCTATGGCCTCAACGGCCAAGGGTATCTCCTTCTCTCTGATGGGAATGTTGTTTCTCTTTATAAAGCCAGAGTCTATAAAATTTTCAGCTGCCCCAGAGTCAACCAGAGCATATATGTTGTCAACTATACAAATCTCTCCCATATATAAAGAAACCGGGAGAAGCAAGCGGTTAGGAGGCAATTTAGGAGACTTAGATATCACACCCAAGGCCAGTCCCCTATAAGGTCTTAGGTGCGAGAGTTTTCCGGGAGTAAAGGACATTCCTTTACCATATGGTCTCTCCTACCACAGTATAGGCAGAGTCCCTCCCTTCTCCTATGTAATTTCTCAGTATCAGAGAGTTTGGCAACCCCTAATTGCATAGGTTCCTCCTCAGACACTTTAACACTCTCTGGTATATTAACTCTGGGGTTAATGGGTGTAACAAAACGTCTATTCCTGTTCTTGGTATAGAGCCTGTCACGAATTCTATTATCTATATCAATGAGGTAATCGATAAGGTCCTCTAAGGCAATAGGAAGCTCCTTAGCTGCTACCTCATCCAATATCGTATCTGACAAACCTTCCATAAAGGCAGTAGTTAACCCATTGTTGGTCCAATCTACCTGCGAAGCAAGAGTGCGAAACTGAATAGCATAATCAGCCACAGACCTAGAACCCTGTTTAATTCTCATTAATGCTCTCGCGGCATTCTTTGACCTTTTCATTGTGTCAAAAGTTCTACGAAAAGCCGTAAGAAAACTGTTGAAATCATGTACCATAGGTCCATTAGCTTCCCAAAATGCCCACTCAAGTGCCTTATCGGTAAGTTGGTGCATAAAGAACCCAACCTTAGACCTCTCTGTGGGAAATGAACGTGGATACATTTCGAAGTGAAATTCAATTTGATTAATAAACCCTCTGCAAGTCTTAGAGTCCCCTCCATACCTAGGAGGAGGTGTTAAATGGGCCGAAGTATTAGGCAAAGTAGATACTTCAGGGAGAAGGGGCGTAGGAGGGTTAGGTGTGGTTGCTGGAACGGTTCTAGCTAGGAGCGTCTGGAGAGCCTGAGCTATCTGATCCATACGGTGATCCTGCTCTACAAATCTTGCCTCATGGGACGCCATCTGTTGAGCTAAATCTGCGGGGTCCATGGCCCTATCGTAATGTAACGAGAATATACCCCTACACGCAGGATCCAGCTAAACAGAGGCAAATACAGAGGAGAGATACGTCTACCGGACCTTAGAATGGCCGGACTCGACGTATATGAGAGGAGACAGAGCCAGGAACAAACCGAGGTCAAGGGCACAGAGAGACAGCGTAAACTAGGACAAGCCGGGGTCTGGTACACGGAAAACAGCAAGCCGGCAAACAGTACAGATAAGGATAAAGCGAAAACGAAGTCAGAATACGAAGCCAAAGTCAATACGAGAAAACACAACTGAACACCACAAGCGCTAAAGGGAACTGAAACAGAAACCACGATAGGGCAACGAGCTAAGGGAAAAAGGTAAGTTTAAATAGCTTTTAAACGAAAGTGATTGGCTCCTGTCACTTCCACACCCCCAAAGGTAATTGTATAGGGAGTGTGGTATGACAGGAGCCAATGGGAGCCTTTTGGCAATTAGGCTCCCACTGTCTCTTTAAGAGCGCGCCCGAGACTCGCGGCGCGCTCTTAGTTTCAGGCGGGACACGTGACCGCTTCACGCGGTCACTGCCCGCCTTCCATCCAAAGCAGTCGGATGAGCCGCACGCGGCTCGTGCAGCCGCAGGACCGCGCGCGGCTTGAAGAGAGGACCGCGACCGGCCCCCGGTTAAGGTAAGTAACGCTACAATAACCAAGTAAACCCGGCACATGTATCAACACATACAAAAACATATTTATAACCATGAGATGTTGGCAAATGTCCAATATAAAGTAATTCAAAAAGTATGTTAGGTATTAATATTTTAATAAACAGTATATCAGTAATGTGGCCTAGTTATCGATAAGCAAATGCTTACAATTACTAAACACATGAACTACAGAACTTTCCATATTGGGCCACCAATATTCCTTTTCATGAGTTAGAAGTACATTACCTCTATCTATATGAGTTTGTCCTAGCCATGGATAGGCTTTTAGGACAAGTCTCTCTTTCCTTTACAGGAAGAACAACCAACTTATTACCTTAACCCTTTAAGGACCAAACTTCTGGAATAAAAGGGAATCATGACATGTCACACATGTCATGTGTCCTTAAGGGGTTAAATTGTTATTATATAATTAACCCCTCTAAAGGATAGGAGTATTTATGCGGATAACCAGGTGGATGACTGAGACAACTCTGCATCATGACTGAGAGATAGGGTATGTTTTTGTGATCCAATAACCACTTTAACAGAATAACGTGGTAGACACATTGCATCAAAGTGCCTGTTAATGACCAACTATGTGAGGAGAGGGACCAAGCTTTTTTTCCACAAAGCAATATGCAGTTGTGGCTATAAACTCACCATGTATCGTAAGAAAAGCAGATTGAACACCAGACTGAGACTTGAGAGATCAGTGAACAGTGGAGCAAGATAGATAAATGAAATATTTTAGAATTAATATACTTTCTTTAAATTACATTATTTCCTGTATTAACAATGGAATTTTAAAGTAAAACAATGTGCATTTAAAAGACAATTTTTTTGTGTGCATACTAATCACAAGGCAGGTCATAACGTGAGACAAATAGAAAAGCTTTTGAAAACTGAACAGTGTTTAAACACATTACCTTGCACTGAAAATTCACTTGCAACCCCCCCCCCTTTTTTTTCCTTTAGTAAATTAATTAATTAAAGATAGTTAGAACCTCCCTCAAAGTCCTGATGACTTTGCAAGAAACATGTCGTCCTTAAATACTGGGTAAGTCTATTAAACAGTGAAAAAGCATTTTTACCCTGTATATTATTTTGTCACAGCTATATTGTGCTGAATAGCAAACTATTTTATAAGTGTTGTGTCAACTGTTCATTAAAAGCCAGTGGTCTAGCGAGCTATAGAATAGTTATTTATTTATTCTTTAACGTTCTGACCTCAATCGTCAGCTACGGAATACTCCTAAGCACCGAATAGAAAAATACCTGAATAATCCCCCCAAGTACGAGACAATGCTCTGTATTGAGGGTCAAGCAGGAATCTCAGCATCATGAGGGTTTATGTCTTATATGCAACTTTTCTCACAAGTTTACCACCCACGTGGTCTTGTGGAACAGCCAATCAAACACAATACAATACAACTTTTCTCACAAGGTTACCACCCACGTGGCCTTGTGGAACAGCCAATCAAACACAATACAATACAGTCAGACACTCCAGTTGGGACACACAAACCCTCCCATTTGCCTGTGATATAATTACTGAACACAATGGGTTAACTTAATTATCACAGGCAGGAAAATATACAGTTTCATTCAAGATTCATAACTCCCAAAATATACATACAGGCTCCATAAAACATATTCTGAATCAGCATACTCCATATACAAACATACTCAAAAATCATACAATTCCCTCCAGTAGTTTAAAAGTTAGGTGAAAGTCCTATTTGACTGACCGCAAGCATGGCTTTCCTACCCAAAAGAGTTCCATAGATTTGGGCTGTGCGGTCAGTCTATTTCACACAGAAATATGGCTAAGTCCCATTCGAATGCACGAACAGGGCGCCGTTCGTGCAAATAGCCCAGTATAACTGGTGGTTCGAATTGTCGAACACACTTTGATTTCAGCTGAAGTGTCGAAGTTGCAGCGAAGGTAAGGGTCAGCGGTGTGCTGATTTTAGTTCCATGGATTTGATGCCACACACCGCTGACCGCATTCGACTAAATAAAGATGGCCGCCGCCATGTGTTAGACTGTAAGAGCGGTGGCCACCGAGCGGTCGGCAATTAACCTGCGGTTAACCACCAGCCTGGGAGGTAAATTGCCTGCACACTTCCACTTGTGTGTGGTCCGCCTATTCGGTAATTGGTTTGGTAAGCCCCATTTACCGAACCATATAGGAAAAAGATATAAACAAGGTATTTTTACAGTCTGGGGACACAGTCTTAAAGGGGCATTGTCACAAAAAGTCTCAATATGCCCCAATGACAGTTTTAAAGGGCCATACACCACAGGGCCATAATCCTGAGGCAAAAGTCAAGCAACCAGGCCCCTCCGGAACCCAGTGGCGAGGTTATTTTCGCCACAGTGTCCATTGCAATCTGCTGTCTTTACTTGTTAGATAAATAAAAGTTCCGCTGCTCTCAAAAACTCTGAATATGTTCAGAGATTTCTTGGTCAATAATCAATGCAAAAAAAACCCTTTGCATTTATACTAAACCTACCTGTTGTAAACGGTTCATGCCATAAGTACTTGTACATGAATAACAAGTTTTTTCTTTTCTATTTTACATTGATTTACTTTTGAAGATACCTGCATATTTATTTAAAAATCCTTTATATGTCTTTATCTGTAAATTAAGAATATATACAAAAACGCATGTTCTGGGTGTTCCCATGATTCCTTTTCTATAATTTTTTTTTTTTTTAAAGTCTGGAATCGGATGCCTTTTGGGATGAGCGCCACTCTCAGCCCCCCAGTTTCAGAGGCTCCTTTGGAAGTGACCACAGAAAAGAATAGATTCTATAGAATAGATGTGAGGGGGCTTTGGACAGTAATGTCACTTTAATTATACTTTTCATATAGCAGATATGTG
This sequence comes from Pelobates cultripes, assembly GCA_933207985.1. NCBI lineage: Eukaryota > Metazoa > Chordata > Amphibia > Anura > Pelobatidae > Pelobates > Pelobates cultripes. Next base: position 26,753,256 of record OW240923.1, on the reverse strand, counting down.
ATATGCAATGTGATTTTATATATCAGCACATTATCACTTTAATTGACATTGCATTTTTTTTCTTAAAAATATTATGCATTTTTTAAAAAACTATTATTTTAATGTCTGTTTAGAATATTGCAGGCTTTGCAATATCACATTAATTTTGCATTGTATATAATTATTCACAATGCTCTTATAACATATTATTAAAATTAGCTATTTTCAGCTATAGCACTATCTCCCACTAATTCCATGAAATTCCATAAAATTCAAAACTGTATTTGTATTTGTGCGCTTTTATAGAAGCAACTTTTTCACCCATCATGTGTGGTTGTGGTTTACCCATCACTGTGGGCTTTTCTCTAGATTTTTAAACCTCTTTTATTTAAAAAAAAAAATCAGTCCCTGCTGAATGCAGCCCGGTACAGCATGTAAATGTTCTTATTGCCTAGTCTATATTTATATTTATTTATAAACAACATTGATATATTTATATATAAACAATTTTGATATTTAATCTCATTTTATGTTATTTTATGAAAACCTAGTTTATGAAATTCACTGAGATTACATGTGTCTGATCTGATTACAGTCAGTAGTACAATATCATTGTTCTAATTTTCTTACTGCCACCACTGCAGGTACAAAGGGATAGTACTTTTAGTAAGCTTTCCCTTTTAAAATTGGTGGACTTTAATCCTTCTGCCATTGAAAAATACTAAAGTCTGTACCTGAGTAAGCAGTCATTACGTGTAGGAAATGTGCACTTTCAATAGTAGAATACTTATGCTATTCTAATGAATTAGGCCAACTTGGCTTAACACACCATTTAGAATCCTTTGGTCACATTTAAAGCTGTAAATGTATTTAATATTTCATTTAAATAAACCTTTCAACAATTTTAGTTTAGAACTTATCAGAGATCCTGTATGCTTACAATTTTATTTTGCCCTGATTTATCTTACATATATATTATTTTTAATAATTTTAGAAATATTTATTTTTGCAGTGCATTTAGAGAAGCAAAGGATGTATAACAACCTTTTGCCCTTCTGTTATATTTTTTGATATTAACAGATTTTCTAGGGGGGGGGGGAGTATAAGTTTAACTCTGTTTGTGTAAAAATATAAGCTAGTTATTATATATTATATAAAATATATACTGAAATGTACTGCATTGTACTGCAATTAATGTTTTTAAAAGCCATGTCTTTCTCTTTATGGCTGTATGTAATAAAGTTGTTCATAATTTGAAATATATAAAAAAAGACTTCTCAGTTCCTCTGGAATCTTAATCTGTTTCTAACTCTGCGTCCTTGTCTCAAAATCCCAGATGACAAAAATAGTTATGCTGTTATAATTCCTGATTTTTTAATCAACAGCAAGTGTAACTGACAATATGGAAATTATCACTGTTTTATAAAACTTTTCATATATCGTGGATATTACAATCCTGAAGACAGTAATGCAGTAATTAAAAACCCTGTCTGTCTGTTGCTTCTGTGGCATGAATGTTTTCATTAAGCCATAATGCAATTTTGTTTGCATTCTTGGAATTAGACTTTTGAAATCTATTAGTAATATAATAGCAAGTGTTGCTTTCATCGCTTTGTCTTATCACTTTTCTCTTGACAACATCTTGCATTAATCTTTTTTTCTGCGCATGCAAACTTATGCAGCTACAGAGAGAACATGGCTGCCCCCTGCCTACAACCCACTGCCCTGGAACTAACAGACCATGCTGTGCTGGTGTATTAGACATATTAGGGAGTTTAACATTCTCTTATGATATTAACCCCTTAAGGACTGAGCAAAATGTACACGATTTGATCAAAATAAAACATAAACAAAACTTAGAATTTGACAATATGTCTGTTCAACCGTAATTCACCTCTTTCATATCAAGTGCACCCACACTTATTACATATAATTTTATTCAGGAGAAATATGGCTTTCATTTAACATCAAATACTTAAATATAAAACATAATTTAATATAAATAAATTATTTAAAAAATGTGAGAAATTAAGAAATGTTATTTTTTTAGTTCTGCATGACATTTTACTGTGAATGTCATAATACTGTTTGCTTTTACTGCATTAAAATACACATATTTGTATTCAGTGATATCTCACATGTAAAACAGTACCTCCTAAGTACAGGTTATATGGTGTTTTAGGAAGTTACAGGGTCAAATATAACATGTAAACTGTTTCAGTTTTTTCACATTGAAATTCGCCAGATTGGTTACGTTGCCTTTGAGACCTTATGGTAGCCCAGGAATGAAAATTACCCACATGATGGCATAGTTACATAGTTATATAGTTACATAGCTGAAAAGAGACTTGCGCCCATCAAGTTCAGCCTTCCTCACATTTGTTTTTTGCTGTTGATCCAAAAGAAGGCAAAAAAAAAAAACAGTTTGAAGCACAATTTTGCAACAAGCTAGGAAAAAAATTGCTTCTTGACCCCAGAATGGCAGTCAGATTTATCCTTGGATCAAGCAGTTATTACCCTACATTGAAAGATTATATCCTTGAATATTCTGTTTTTGCAAGTATGCATCTAGTAGCTGTTTGAACATCTGTATGGACTCTGATAAAACCACTTCTTCAGGCAGAGAATTCCACATCCTGATTGTTCTTACAGTAAAAAAACCTTTCCTTTGCCTTAGACAAAATCTTCTTTCTTCCAGTCTAAACGCATGGCCTCGTGTCCTATGTAAAGTCCGGTTTGTGAATAGATTTCCACACAATGGTTTGTATTGGCCCCGAATATATTTGTATAATGTTATCATATCCCCTCTCAGGCGACGTTTTTCTAAACTAAATAGGTTTAAATTTGTTAGCCTTTCTTCATAGCTGATATGTTCCATTCCTTTTATTAATTTTGTAGCCCGCCTCTGCACTTTTTCTAGTGCCATAATGTCCTTCTTTAGAACAGGTGCCCAAAATTGCACAGCATATTCAATATGGGGTCTTACCAGTGATTTATAAAGAGGCAAAATGATATTCTCGTCCCGAGAATGAATGCCCTTTTTCATGCATGACAATACCTTACTGGCCTTGGTCACTGCTGATTGACATTGCACATTGTTGCATAGTTTGTTGTCTATAACAAGTCCTTTTTGTGTGTTGTTATCCCTAATTCGCTTCCATTAAGGGTAAACGTTGCTTGTGTATTCTTTACACCGAAGTGCATAACTTTGCATTTTTCAACATTACATTTCATCTGCCATTTGAGTGCCCAGTCCCCCAGTCTATCTAAATCCCTCTGCAGCAAAGTAATATCTTGCTCACATTGTATTATTTTACAACGTTTTGTGTCATCTGCAAACACTGAAACATGACTTTCAATGCTGTCTTCGAGATCATTTATAAACATGTTAAATGGAAGGGGTCCCAGAACAGATCCCTGAGGGACACCACTTGCCACCTCTGTCCAGCTTGAAAATTTACCATTAATGACAACTCTTTGTACTCTGTTTTTAAGCCAATGTTCTACCCAAGAACAAGCATTTTATCTAGACCGATTTCCTTGAGTTTGAACACTAATCTATTTTGTGGAACTGTATCAAATGCCTTGGCAAAATCCAAATAGATCACATCCACGGCAACACCCTGATCTATACTTCTACTTACTTCTTCGTAGAACGCAATCAAGTTAGTTTGACATGACCTGTGCTTCATAAAACCATGCTGATTTTTGCTGATAACCATGTTCTTCTCAAGGAATTCTTGAATATTATCCCTTAATAACCTTTCAAATATTTTACCAGCCACAGAAGTTAAGCTCACAGGTCTATAATTTCCAGGCAAGGATTTTGAACCCTTTTGGTTTAAAACAGAGGTTCACTTATTTCTGCACTTAGTTCCTTAAGTACACGTGGATGGATACCGTCAGGCCCTGGAGCTTTGTTTATATTAACTTTCTTTAGTTGCTGCAGCACCTTGTCTTGAGTTAACCAATTACAATTATTCTGCAAGTTTTTAGTAGCAATCATTTGCACATCTATTGCCATGGGTTCTTCCTTAATATATACGGGGGAGAAATAGTTATTTAAAATTCCTGTCTTTTCCTGGTCTTCATTAACTAACACCCCCGTTTCAGTTTTTAGTGTACCTACACTTTCATTTTTTTTTTTTTTAGAATTTATGTACTTAAAAATGTTTTGGGGTTGGTTTTGCTCTCTTTAGCTATCATTTTTTTCATTTTGAAGTTTAGCAAGTCTAATTGCCTTTTTCACGCATTATTTGCTTCCTTATATCTTTTATAAGATGCATCCGATAGTAGAGAACCCAAGGTATTGCAAATGAGGTATGTCCAGTCTTTTTAGTAGCCACTTAGTAACAAACACTGGCCAAAATTTGCTTTATTATTTGTTTGTGTGTGAAAAATGCAAAAAACTAATTTGAATGCCAATTTTGGACAATGTTTGTGACTAAGCGGCTACTAAAAAAGACTGGAAATACTCGACAGTCCCAACACGCTGCTCCCTCTCCTAGCTACCGACCCTCTCTCCAACCTCTGCTACAACTCAACCCCACTACTGCAGCTCCTTTTAGGGGCTTCCCATCCGGCCACCCCCCCCAGCGAGAATTCCCCGGGGCTGACCGGCAATGCTACCAGTGAGAACAGCCTGTCCACATCAAACTGAACTGTCCCTAATACCAGGGCAGACCACAGTGGGTCACCCCTATAGACCCTACTGTACCGCGAGCAGCAGCCCTCTGCTACCAAGATGACACCATAGATTTCCAGAGCCCCAACGAAGAAGCCTGGACCATCTTGCATTAGGCGAACAAAGTCCAGGCCGCCCATGATAATCTGGACCACCACAGACAGCCAGTGCAGCTCAATGGGCACAAAGTCCAGGGGCTACGAGACACCGGAGCCACCCTAAATCTGGTGCAACCCCAGCTGTCCGAGTGGCAGGAGGAAACGTCCACTATCTACCCACTGCCCATGTCCACCTTGACTGGGGCACTGAAGTCCAGAGGGTCGAAGTTGGCCTCATGGATCGGCCACCTGCAGAAGTACTGCTCGGCAATGACCTGGGCCACCTCCACCTACGTCCTCGTCCAGGCCCTCGACAAAGCTCACCAGGCACTTGACGAAGCTGTGATGACCCGACAGTAGCCCCACAACCCACAGCAAGGCTCAGCCTCTGAGGTTTAGGTAGGTACCACACCCATCCCTATGCCTTGGCCCCTCAACTCAGTCCCCCTACATCTGGTCCTCGTAGCCACCCCTGCATGCAGACCCCCTGGGCCAATCCTCTAACCCCAGTTCCCAACACTGCCCTATACACTCCAGAACCCCTTCCCTGGGATACCCTGGCTAAGTTCGAGAGGGAGATAGTATCTGACCGGACCCTCCGGGCATGTAAGGATAGGGCAAACTCGGGTCAGGTAAGGAGGGAGGGGGAGCTGTACCTCAGGGAGCGATGGCTACTGTACTGTTAGCAGAGAACAAGCAGTCAGGTACAGCTCCTACTACCACCAAGCAGTTGGTGGCACCCAGGAAATATCGACACGAGCTGCTGAAGATAGCTCATGATATTCCCCTGGCAGGGCATTTGGGACGGAGCCAGACCGAGAGTTGTGTCGCCCAAAACCTTTTCTGGCCAGGCATCTCTAAGGATATGAGGCAGTACTGCCAGACCTGTGATGTCTTCCAGAGAGTGGGGAAGCGGGGCGACCGGCAGAAGGCCAAGCTCCAGCACCTCCCCATCATCAAAGAACCCTTCGGCAGAGTAGCTGTTGATATCATAGTTCCCCTGGCTAAACCTAGCCCCTCTGGGAAATACCATTGTGGACTACGCTACTAGGTATCCCGAGGCAGTTGCCCTGAGCAACATTCAGGCGACACTGTAGCCAAAGCCCTAATGCAAGTGTTCTCCCAGATAAGTTTTCCCCCGGGAGATCATTTTGGATTGGGACTCCCAGTTTACTGCCAAAATGACCGTCCAATTGTGGAGGTTTTGCATCATTAAACCAATCCTGAGCTCTCCTTACCACCCCCAGACCAATGGCCCGTGTGAGCATTTCAATGGCACGTTGAAGCAAATGCTCCGTACCTTTGTAGTGACTCACAAGGATTGGGAAATGTTCCTGCCACATCTCCTGTTCGCATATCGGGAGGTGCCCCAGGAATCCACAGGATTCTTCCTGTTTGAGCTGATCTTCGGGCGGAGAGTGAGGGGCCCTATAGACCTTGTCTGAGAACACTGGGAGGGGCTGGGAATCAGGAAGGGACCCCATTGTCCCATATGTGAGAACCTACACATGGCCCAGGTGCGCCAGCTCACATGGTACGATCTTGACGCCAAGAGCCGTAGCTTTCAAGTCGGGCAGAAGGTTTTGATTCTGAATCCCGTCCAACATGATAGGCTACAGGCTGCCAGGCAGGGCCCATACTGAGTGGTTGATCAGAAATATGACACTACCTTTGTGATCGACCCATGTTCAGGTACCAGAGTCCGACATCTGTTGCATGTCAACATGCTGAAGCCCTACCATGAGCAGACTGATTTCTCCTGCCTGACCTCTTGGAGAAAGGGGCTCAGGCAGGGTCCATAGAAAAGGTCCACTTCGGGGACTGGCTAACCAAAGGAGAATGCCAACAGACACAGGATATACTGTCGGCAAGGAAGAAGACGTTCTCCAACCTACCTGGGTTTACCCCACTAGCCACCCACTGGGTTGAGACTCCCGACCAACAGTCCCTGCGGCAAAACCCCTACAGGATACCAGAGGCTGTGCGGGGGAACATGCTGCAAGAAATCCAAGAGATGCTCCGGCTAGGGGTCATCGAACCGACCCAGAGTCCTTGGGCCTCCCCAGATGTGCTGGTCCTTTAATGAGATTGGACTACCAGGTTCTGTGTGGACTACAGGAGGCTCAACAACAAGACGGTCTCATATGCATTACCAATGCCCCGCATAGACGAGCTGCTAGTTAGGATGGCTCAGGGCCAGTACCTCACCACTATAGACTTGTGCAAGGAGTACTGGCAGATTTCCCTGCCGGAAGATGCTGTCCCAAAGTCGTCATTCATCACCCTATTTGGCTTGTACCAATTTAAGGTAATGCCATTTAGATTTAAGAATGCCCCAGCCACTTTCCAGAGGATGGTGGACCGACTGCTGAATGGCCTACAGGAGTATGCCTGCGTATACCTGAATGACATCAACATGTACAGCAACACTTGGGAAGAGAATCTAGTACACGTGGGAGCTGAACTAGACAAGATTAGGGAGGCAGGGTTGACCCTTAAACCTAGCAACTGCCACCTAGGGATGGCAGAGGTGCAGTACCTAGGACACCGGTTCGGATGTGGGTAAAAAAAGCATGAGCCAGCTAGAGGCAGTTGCTAACTGGCCCCATCCCCGCACTAAAGTCCAGGTGATGGCTTTCCTAGGGTCTGCTGTTGAAAACAGGAAGTTTGTCCCCAAATACAGCGCCCTAGCTAACTCCTCATTGACTTGACCCGAAAGACCTTACTCTGACAGGTAGACTGGGCCCCAGAGTGTGAGCAGGCATTCAAAGCTCTCAAGAACGCCTTGGTGAATGCCCCTGTCCTGGCTGTTCCTATTCCCAGAAAACGTTTTCTCGTTTACACATGGATGCCTCCATGTTTGGGTTAGGAGCAGTACTAAGCCAGTCCTAAGCCCTGTGGCTTACCTCAGCATGAAGTTACTATCGAGGGAGGTAAGCTATGCCGCCATCGAGAAGGAGTGCCTGGAGGTGGTGAGGGACCTCAAAAAACTACAGCCCTACCTCTACAGACAGCAATTCTCTCTGCTCACGGATCACAACTAGCTAGTATGGCTTAACCAGGTATCAAGGGACAATGTCAGGCTGTTGCGATGTTGCGATGGAGCTTGGCGCTACAACCTTATGACTTTACCATCCGTTACAGACCCGATAAGCAAAACGGCAATGCCGACGGATTATTGTGACAGATAGCCCTGGAGAAGTGATCAGTGAGCACTCCCCCGGACATGCACGAGCCAATCCGTTGGGATCAGACTGTGTATGCCGGTTTGTGGTTAAGGGGGAGCTGTGTGGCGGACTGCTGCCTGTTCGTGAATTGCTGTATTATAGTCTGTCTGTTTCCCCATAATTTCGTATGAATGTGCCTGCTCCCCATTTGCGAGGTCCTACATGAAAGGCATGTATTTACCTCCCGAATGGGGATCAACCTGACAACTCATCTAGAATGTTGGTTTAGAACGTTCACACCTCGTAATGAGGTGTCAAAACCACAAACCGCAAGGGAAGCCTTGGAGCTGTTCTCCCCATGGTGGTGGCCAGTTCGTTATATGAACGCCGTCCAGGGGGAGCATTTGCGGATTGCTTTCCACCTCGTTCAGAAACCGAATGAGGACCTCCCCAGTGTCCCTTGGGATGTTCTCACCAATCAATTAGAACGTTGGGAACTTGCAACATAAGTGTTAAACTGCAAGGGAAGTAATTAATGAGCGCTTCCCATTTGTATAGCCGGGCGGCAGCCAGGGGGAGAATTCGTGTCCAGAAAGAAGATGCTTCCCTTGCCTGGTTTCACCCAGGGACCCTGCGAATGAATGCTGTTTGTGGTGGTTACCATTCTGGGGGTCCCTGATATTGGTGGGGACATTCTTTAGGGGACAATGGTGGTTTGGCAGGCTTTCTGTAAGTGGTAGCAAGGAGGTGGGTACATAGACTCCCTGGTCACTGGAGGTGGGAAAACCTGAGGATGGGTGGCGGGAACAGGGGACAAAGGTACTGGGGTTCTGTATCCGTTATACGACTCCCTGGGAGGGGGAGGACCCTGGGAGGGGACATTGTCTTTATGTGTGATCCACCCCTTGCATGGGGAAAAGTATAAAGCCGAATGTGGCCAATAAAGTGTTGTTGTACCCCCAGGACTGTATGTCGTTTGGTTACTTGGTGGGAAATGGGTCTCTCTGTATTTTAACTGATTTCCATTTTGGGAAGGATGTGGCTGAGCAGGGACAACCAGCCGGGTTGCTAGCAGGTTCGTTACACATTTGATTATGCTTTTTTTTCATTTGTGGTAAAGCTAAAAACAGCTTGTAAAAGCTGCAGATCTCTTGTCTGGAGCCTTTGGAAGCTCAATGAGGATTCTTTGCAAGGCAGGTGCTTTCAATAATGTCCTCCATCTTGAGTTTAGGTTCACAGAGTTAAACAAGCAACAGGACCAATACCTTCATTCATGGACATTTAAGAAGGTTCATTTAAAAAAGTGTACATTTCTATTGAAATATTTATTTTTGTAAAAAAAAAAGAAAAAAAGAAACACACTCTACATTCATAAAGCACTTCAACAAGCTAGGGATCTATAGTGTCCCTTTAGTATGTATTGTTATTCCATTAAAAAACTTTAACTGATTACTTTTTGGTCATCTTGGTTACCGGACAATTATTGCTTCTCCATATTAGTTATATATGTATTAAATTAAGTATTGCTTTAAACTACATTGAGGGTATTTACTGAAATGGTATTACCATTAAATACCACAGCAATGGAATGCCTTGTTTACTGTAATAAATACACAAATATCTAGTTGTTAAGAATTCTATTACTCCACAATAGAAGGTTTGAAGCCACAGAAACAGATGGGCCATTATGGGGATTGTCTCCAGAGACACCGTTTAACCCTTTCGTTCACAGAAGGCTATATCACATATTATGAAACAACACATACACATATAAAGAGTTAATATAACAAAAATAAGGACTTTCTATTTTAAACAGTTGCTTTATAGTTATTTTTTTTTATGTGTTTAAGACACATCACAATACAGGATGATAACATTTTAATTTGTAAGTCTTCCATTATTCCCAAAGTGCCTTGTCTTTAGATCTAATAAAATGTATTAGACTTAATATAATAATTTAGTATCTCAGTTGTATTCATTAATCTTGGAATTGTGGAAAGGTAACAAGGAAATATAAAATTTTATTCCAAATATTGCTTGGGGTTTGGTAAATAGCCCCAATTTTGTGTAATTTTTTACTTAAGCCTCTACGCCCCAATTTATTAACGACATATTCTATGTTTTAGCCAATCTGTATATATATGAGTCAGCAACATAAGATAATGCATTAAAATTGTGCAAAAAAATGTATTGATCCTTCTGCACTAGGACAGCAAGTGTGAGTAGTATACAAACCCGTCCATCATCAGCAAAAGACTCCAATATTCAGGAGCTTCTCATTCTGGTCTGTGGGTTTTGAGACCCTGTGTTTGCGAAGGAGGTTATGAAACAACTAGTTTATTCTTCAGTAGCACTCATGCAATGATTGAAATTGTCTTGAAACCGGTTTAGTGATCTGGGTTGTGTATGTGATATGTAACAATCGACAGAGCAACCAACTACGCATGAATGTAGTTGAAACTTCACTCTCAAATGCACGGATTACATACATTTGACATACGCATCATGAAATTGAGAGTTCTGTCTGACTGTCTTGACAGTTCCTAAGGGGCTGTCTTGTAGTTTCAGCCAATTTTGCAAATTGCTGCAGTTGTAAGTCCCCCTCGGAGCAGGGGGTGAGTGCAGAGTGCTCTCTGCAGCATACTTTTTGCACCTTGGTGACCTTTAAAGACCTAATACAGGGGTAGGCTACCAGTGAAATTGGGAACTACATCTCCTATAATGCTCTTACAGTCATAAATCTGACAAAGCATCAGAGGAGATGTAGTCCACCACATCTGGAGTGCCGAAAGTTGTCTATCTCTGATCTAGGAGGTGGAAATTGCCTCTAAGCTTTCTCAATTTTGTTTATGATTTTCCCTCTCAAGTATTATATAATGCTCATATCTATTCAGATAAAATGAATACGTCAATGTATATATCTCAACTAGTTGAGATTCCTTTTAGTGTGCAGTATTATAAAATTAAGAAGCAATTAAGAACAGCTTAACAAGAGTAGCACATATGTCCTAAGGTGAACTGTTGCCTGAAAACATTCTTGTTACTAATGGGGCTTCTATAAAGTGCTATAGAAGAAAGATAATATCAAAAAGTCATTGAAACTACACTTGGAGAAAGGGGAATGCTAATGGTAATCTTTCTTCTATTCTATCTGTTTGAACATCATTTTAGTAAATTACATTTAATTACAGAGTCTACAAATATGTACGATACCAATTGCGTTCTCAGGATAAGAACAACAAAATACCTAGTCAGTCTCCATTCATGAAAAGACACTTTTCCAAAGCAGAATCACTTTCTCATTACCTGCTGTTGTTTTACCTATGCAAATTGTAATCAAATATTCTAAACAGGTAAAGACAAATAATGTTAGGAACTGCTGTTAACAGCCTGAATCACAGGCAGGGATTTCAAGGAATATTTTTTTTTTCGACAGCGCAAGAGGCTTTCGAAATCTTCAATTTAAAAGAAAAATGGGAAAAGAAGATTTAAATATGAATCTTTGAATTCGCTAGAAATAAAATGTTTATTTGCCACACATAGCCAAGAAGTCTTGTTGTTCATAGCATGCGTGAAGTAAAACGAAGAAGAAAAAAACCCCCACAAATTATTGACTGAGAAAGTCTTTAGTCACATGAGCAGAGAGCTCATTAGTCATTTTAAATAGTCTGTCTTAATGGGTGGAATCCTTGTTTTTATAAATGTTTAAAGGGAAATAAATTCATTTTTTGGTAATGCGCACTGCTGGATTAATTAGATTTAAATATCAACATGTATTACACATTGACTCCATTTTGTAAATTGCTATTTATATTTAAAGTCCTATTCCAAATGCATTCCTTATAAATGTGGTAATTGAAGTTTGATATAATGTTTTAATTTTTTTGTCTGTAATGCTTTATGGTTGCTATCTAGTAAATAAAATACAATCTGTGTACAAGTAACATATTTTGTGAGTAGATTAGGCATTGTTTTCAATATCTCAGAGACATGGCAACGTAGTTTGTTTTCTTTTCATTATATTCCTTAAATAAGAACATTATGTTCATAGATTCACATTAAAGGAACACTCTAATGTTATAAATAAACAAATGTATGTAAAGATGGCTCCTATGTTTGCTTAGGTTGTTAGGACCCTGTTTAAAGCTTCAGAACACAATCAAGACTCACCTGGCACTGTAGTTTCCCCCTCTGTAAACCCCCTACCTCGTGGTGCAAAAGAGGTAAAAAAAAATCTTCCGTCCCTTACCCGGGTCCAGCGCTGATGTCCCTCAACCTTCACTCCTCAGTGGCCGCATTAGAATTTCCCCATAGGAAAGTATTATACAATGATTTCCTATGGAGTTTTGCGTGACGACGGACATCCCCATGCATAGCCACTAGAGGTGAAGTTAACCCTGAATGGTAATCATTGTAGTTTGTTAAAAACTACAATAATTACTTTTGAAAGGTTAAGCGCCCTGGGACAGTGCATCCAGACCACTTTAACAAGCTGAAGTGGTCTGGGTGCCTATAGTGTCCCTTTAAGTGAAAGCAGATGCACGGTGAGAAATTTAGAGAACAAAAACAGAAGTATGGGCAGACATTTAGGGAAAGTATAGAGAGACTGTTGAGATATTTAGGAAACAGAGACTGGGAGGCATTAAGGAGAGAGATATAGTAAGCACACATTTAGAGAAAAAAAGAGACACAATCTCACCAACACACACAGACATACACAGTGTCACTTACACACTCTCACTAATACATACACGCTATCACTGACATACACACAGTGTCACTAACACACACAAACTGTCACTTACACCCATACACACTCTCACTAACACACCGTGTCACTTGCACACACACACACTGGCATACACAGTGTAACTTACACGCTCTCACTAACACGCGCACACTGTTACTTGCACACTCACTAACACAGTCTCATTTGCACACATTCACTAACACAAATGCACAGTGTCACTTACTCACTCTCACTAACACACCCACTGTCACACACTCTCACTTACACACACAGTGTCACCTGCACACTCTCACTAACACAGTATCACTTGCACACTCTCACTTACACACCCACAGTGTCACACACACTCACGCACTCACACACACACATACACTGTCACTTACACACTCTCACTAACACAGTATCACTTGCACACTCTCACTTACACACCCACAGTGTCACACACACTCACGCACTCACACACACACATACACTGTCACTTACACACTCTCACTAACACACGGTGTCCTGTGCACACTCTCACTAACACACACAGACACACACACACTGTCACTAACACACACTGTCACTAGCACACTCTCAGTAACACAAACACACTGTCACTCAAACACAAGCTCAAACCACTACATAAAGTTATACTTTATTTACACACAGAAATACAGCAATTTAACACGCACACACCATTTTGCAACCATGCACACAATAAACAATCCCCCTTATCCTACATGGGTGCTGTGAAGAGAAGAAGAGGCCCAGGCTGCAGGAAGTTGTTTTTCTTTCTGTTGTGGGAGCAGGAGAGCCATGCACTGTGAGCACAGGTGGCTTCCTGTTCCCCTCAGAGAGTTTACGATGTTTACAGGCAGGGGTTAGTCTGAATACCAAGTCACATTTCGGATTCACCTGCCTGCAGAAAGCAGTGTGCTCTGCTCGGGTGCTGGGGTTACAAACGGCGGAGAGGAGCCCAGCAGCTGAATGGCTGCGCTGGGTGGTGGCTAAGGAGCCACTCACCCAGCATTCCAGCCCCAGACAGCAGTAGGGCAGCCCACCAGGAAACTTCCCGGTGGGTGCCCCCTGCAGGTCGGTGCTCTAATCGAATGCCTTGTTCGCCTTATGGTAGCACTGGCCCTGCCAGGATCGTATTGTCACAGACTGAAACACCACACCACAATCAGCTCACTCTACACACATACAATCAGTGGCGTACACGCAAACCATGGAGCCCCGATGCGAATATGATCCGTGGGTACCCCTTCCTATTCCCCCCTCAGAGACACACACACACATAAATAGAGAGACACACACACACACATAAACACATACACACAGACACATACATACAGACAGGCACACATATATACATACAGACATACACACACAGACACATACATACAGACCAACACACAGACAGGCACACAGACACATACATACAAACAGACAGGCACACATACAGGCAGACACACATATAGACAGACATACAGGCACACATACAGACACACACACACACACACACACATACAGACAGACAGGCACACATACAGACACACATACAGACACACACACAAGACACACATTCATACAAAGACACATACATAAAAAAACAGACAGGCACACATACACACAGGCAGACACGTACAGCCAGACAGACACATACACAGACAGACATACACACATACAAACATACAGACACACACACACACACACAAGACGTACATACATACATACATACAAAAAGACAAGCACACACACATACATACAGACAGGCACACATACATACAAACACACAAAATGTTTAAGTCACCCTCCTGTTTCCTACTTTTAAGGTGCAGGAGGGTGACTTTCCCTGGGGTCCAGTGGTGGCTCAGGTAGATGGGAGTCAGAGTTCCCACACAAAATGTGTGTCCCATCTGTGGACATTGGACCAAGGCTTAACATTAAATAATTTAATAAAAAAGAGAAAAACGAAATCAAAACATCTACTCTAAAAATATATTTCTATTTGAATGGTTGTGGTGGTAATCCTGGCACTGGGAGCCCTACAGATGTGTAAGTGGTTGTGGTGGCAGTCCTGGCACTGGGAGCCCTATAGATGTGTAATTAGTTGTGGTGGCAATCCTGGCACTGGGAACCCTACAGATGTGTAAGTGGTAGTGGTGGCAATCCTGGCACTGGGAGCCCTACAGATGTGTAAGTGGGTGTGGTGGCAGTCCTGGCACTGGGAGGCAGGAGCCCTATAGATGTGTAAGTGGTTTAGGTGGCAGTCCGGACACTGGGAGGTGGGAGCCCTATAGATGTGTAAGTGGTTGTGGTGGCAGTCTGGGCTCTGGGACCCCTAAAAGTGTGTAAGTGGTTGTGGTGGCAGTCCTAGCATTGGGAGCCCTACAGATGTGTAAGTTGTTGTGGTGGTTGTCCTGGCACTGGGAGCCATCTGCCCATTAGAGTAATGGGAAAATTGCATGAATGATGACAGAAATCTTGGCACTGGAAGTCCCTGCCCATTAGAGTAATGGGCAGGGGCTCCCAGTGCCAGGACTGCCACCACAACCACTTACCCATCTGTAGGACTCCCAGTGCCCGGACTGCCACCACAACCACTTACACATCTATAGGGCTCCCGGTGCCTGGACTGCCATTGCAACCACTTACACATCTCTAATAGGCAGGGGGCTCCCAGTGCCTAGACTGCCACCACAACCACTTACACACCTATAGGACTCCCAGTGCCAGGACTGTCACCACAACTACTTAAACATATGTAGGGCTTCCAGTGCCCGGACTGCCACCACAACCACTTACACATATATAGGGCTCCCAGTGCCAGGAATTAGCTTATTGGTCAAGATTCCTGTCATCATTCATAATTTTCCCTCCCTCTCTCTTGTTTTGCCACTTTTCAGAAATCTGAAGCACTTCGAAACTTCGGCACTTTGGAACTTTGGCAATTCGGAACTTCGGCAATTTGGTTCGGTACGGAACTTCCGAACTACCGAACTTTGGCACTTCGGACATTTGTAAGCATTGGAATGTCCGAATTGCCAAAATTCATCCAAATGTACATTTGGAACAAAACAAATTGCACATGTCTATTAGTTCCCCTTTAAACCTCTATGCAAAAATATTTCTGGCCTATCCCTACTGCCAGTTCAGGGACAGATAAATAATGACTGTCCAAATTGGTGATCTTTTATTTGTATTGCAGGAAGTACTATTAACAAGGTATCCAATAAACTTGTGCATAATGAAAAAAAAATGTTTGTCCAATTTGTTTTTTTGTTTTTTATTGGACTAACCAAATTTTGTCCATGTGGCATTTTGACTTGTTTGAGAACATTGAGAGCATATTGATTTGGACAAACCAAAATTTCTTGGCGGCATGGGGGTTAATCGTGGGGCAACTGGCTAGCACTTGCTAGTCAGCTGCCACATTAAAATGTTAAAATTAAACAATGACATAAAAGCCTTTGGAATTTAATATAATCCCCATATTTCATATAAGGGAAGTATAAAACCTCCCTTTTGCCCATAACCATCATGCAACTATTCGGTTATTGCTGCCCACCTACCAATAAAGGCACCATCCCATGGGGATGAGGTCTGCAAATTACTGGGGAAGTCACGGCACAGGATCGACTCCCCATGCCCCCATCTGTGGACATTAGACCAAGGCTTAACATTAAATAATTTAATAAAAAAGAGAAAAACTAAATCAAAACATCTACTCTAAAAATATATATTTCTATTTGAATTCTTAAATCATTATTTACAGCTTATCAAAGTTTGTCCTTCATCTTCCTTTGGGTTGTTTGAATAGATCTGCCACTCAGTATGGATTTGTCTAAGGAAATATCTGTAATTATATATTATATTGCAAAAGAAATTAGCATTTTCTTATGATGTGAACTCAAAGGTACAATGAAAAATAGTTTTCTTACATTTTGACACCGGCAAAAGAAGCTTATTTTCTTTTTCAATTTTCTGTTTATCGAGATGCAGCTTCATACACGGAACATTGTAATCTGCATATTTAAATGTATCTGACAACATTCTTAAGGAACAATAGATAGCAGCATATCATGCTGAATAATATTTCCTGTTTTTTCAAACTCATTTTATTCCAAGACCGAAATATCATATTTACAACGGGATCAGATAAAATGTGTAAAACAGCAAAATCCTTATCAGCATAAGATTCCCCTGTTCAATTCTCATTTTCAGCATTTCTAGATAAAACATTTTGGACAGTAATACTGAAGAATTGCTTGAAAATGTATAGTAGTGAAACTAACAATAGAAGGAGTAATAATAACAATAAAAATAATAAGACCATATTTAACCAGAAAAGGTAAATTTAGCAAGTTGCATATTTCGAAATAGTATCTTCATTATTCTAGAGACGTTATTAATACCCAACTTAAATATACTTCATTAATTAATTTAATGGTAAATTTGTCTTTTCACATTAAACTTTTGAATGTTACCATCTTAATTATGAACTTATCTCCCTAATTTACATGGTTAACATATAGAAAACTCTTTTTGAACGATAAATCTACTAAGGAGACAAATGGTTTTATCAGCGATGGTCCCCAAAACAGATAATTAGAATTACAAATTGCTTCAATGCTGTGACGAAACCGACCACGCCACTGGGCATTGGAGAAGCCTGTTTGCCCGCCTCCTGCCTGCTGACTATGGCCCCTGGGAGATTTGACCCTTTAAATACATGATTTGGGCATAATGGATTTGTGTTGTGCTACTGCTGGCCCTTTAAGAACCATCTGGGGACATACTGTGCAGTTACTGGGTGGCCACCATTTCATGTATCAGAGGCACATGGTGAGAACAATGGATGAAGCACATGGTGAGAACAATGGATGGCGGCCATTTTAACTCACAGACACTGTTTGGACTTTTCTACACGGTGCCATCTTGCCGGTATTTGGTGCACAGAGACATCGGGCAGTAGTTTTAAACTATACAACAGGGGACACAGTATACAGTAATTATTTTTTATATAATCTGTATATGTTCTGTGGAATCTGCATTAAACTGTATCTTCCAAAGTACTGAACGGATCTGGGTGAATTTTGTATATGTGGTTCACCCAGATTCCCTAGTTCCAAGGATACACTTTTTATGGGGTTATTGCATGTTTTGGGGTCCCTGTGATGTGTTTTATAATACTGTATTTCTCTGTCTGTGATAATTAGATTAACCATTGTGTTCAGTAATCATATCACAGGCAGAGGGGAGGATTTTGTGTGGGAGTGTCTGTGTGTATTGTACGGATTGATTGGCTGTGTTTCAAAACCCTGTGGGCAGTACTATATTTGTGGATTGTGAATAAAAGAGGCTGTATGTGCCAGTCCAGTCAGTTTCTGTTTGACCTCAAAACGAAGTGTTGTCTCGTTATTGGGGGAATTGGATTGTATGCTGATTGCCAGGAGTGTAAGCTGATTGTAGGCTTTTCCTGTTCAGCTGCTAACAGCATTCATATGCTTGAGAGCATTCGTATGCTTCTCCGGTTTGGTGGTTGTGGTGTCTGCTGCAGTGCTTGGAGTCCTCAGGAAGCGCTAAGAGCATCCTTCAACGGAGGTACCCAGTCAAATGCTATTATTAAAGGACCACTATAGTCACCCACACCATTTCAGCTAAATGAAGTGGTCTGGGTGCCATGTCCCCCAGGTTTTAACCCTTCAGATGTAAACATAGCAGTTTCAGAGAAACTTCTGCAGGGTTAATCCAGCCTCTAGTGGCTGTCTTCCTGACAGCCGCTAGAGGTGCTTCTGCGACGCTGAAAGCGAAAATCGCATTCAGCGTGCAGAACGTCCATAGGAAAGCATTGAGAAAGCTATGGGCTTTTTTAATGCACACACAGCTCTGGCCGCGCATACGAATTCCACTCTACTCAGGAGCTGACATCAGAGTGGGAGGAGAGGTCACCAGCCCAGAGGGAGCCCGACGCTGGATTAAAGTAAGTAGCTGAAGGGGTTTTAACCCCTTCAGCCCAGCAGGAAGGGGGCCCTAAGGGTGGGGGACCAAAGGGTTATACAGTGTCAGGAAAACGGGGTTTGTTTTCTTGACACTATAGTGATCCTTTAACTAATGCTGACTTCCTTAATGAGTTTTGTATATTTATAAATCATCTCTACTATAAAAAAGGTAACATTTTTGAGTTGCTCCAAATAAATAAAAAACAGCATCATGTTGTTTAACTTCTAGATGAAATAACCGACTATTGTGCTATTCTAATTAAATTATTATGAATAGAAGATTAATTACAAATGTGAAAGACTTCTAGCTAGTTCCTAATTATCTCCTGCTGTAATATGCTTTAAAGGAACACTATAGTGCCAGCAATATAAACATGTATACGTGACACAATAAAGTATAAATAACTATTTAGGTCACCGGTCCTCAACAATCTCATAGGAAAGGAGTTTTTACTCATCTTTTTTTCCCACACCGTGGCAGGCCCCACCTTGCCCTGCCTCCACGACTGAGATAATCAATCTTGATGATCTCAGCCAATCCAATACTTTCCTCATAGAGATGCATTGAACATGAATACACTGAACGCCACTGCTGCACCCTCTGTGCACTGGATGAGGAAGCACCTCTAGTGCCCATCTGAGTGACTGCCAAAATAGGTATCAATATGCAGCAAGGTAAACACTGCCTTTTCACTGAAAAGGCAGAGTTTACAGTGTTTAGTCTGCAGGGACAGGCTATAGACACAAGAATCAATACATTAAGCTGTAGTTATTCTGGTGACTATAGTGTCCCTTTAAGTTATATGTAACCGAGAGTTGAGCATAGGATACATCTGGGTACAAAAACACTTTGATTTTAGGATTTGCAAGAGATTTAAATCAAGTTGTTGGATTAGATACAGACAATTGCAACAACAAATTATTGTCTTGAATAACAATTATACGCCTGCATTAAAGTAGGCATTTCTTTTAAAAAGATGCCCATTATTTCACAGATGTAGTGTCTATTTATCTGTATAAATGAATGCCAATGCTATTTTTTTTGTTTCTACCTTACCTTTTAGCTGAAAATAAGTCAATACTAATTATAAAAGAAAAAAAAGAAAAGAAATGTACGACCAAGGATTACAAAACTTAACGAGGATGTTTAAGTCTATGAAAACATTGCAATTTTAGAAGCAATCTTCCTTACTTAATAAAAATGTTTATTCATTTGCAGGTGGTATATAATTACATCCACAAATGAAGTCTTTTTTTTTGCATCCTTTACCTTCTATTTCATATTTGATATATTTGACAAAATATTATAATTTTCAACCATGTTTAATTTAGTTTACAAATGTTGCAGTGAAGTTACCATTATCCTAGAATCATAATCAGCCATTTTCAATATAAAAAAAAATATATCTTGGCTTTTGCTAGCTGGAATAAAATACCACAATATTCATGGAAATAACATGTGACTGTCGTGAACACAGTTTAGTGGACGGAGCCCAATATGCAGATAAATGCTGAAGGCAAGAGAATAGTCAGGGAAGCCAAAGGTCAGGACAAGCGGCACAGGTTCAGAAGCGATGATACAGGCAAGAGTCAAAATCAGGAACAGGATCAGGATCAGGGTCAGTATGCAACAGGAGAGTTTCTGACAGTCTTTACACAATCACGAACACAGTACAACTGAGTGAAGAGTAAAGGGTGTGTGCGACTTAAATAGGGAAAGTGGGTGGGCTTGTTAATTGAGGTTCCACAATGGTCTCCACCTCCTGTACCTTTACAAGACTGTGTTGGCGCGCGTGCGCCCTTTGATTCCCTTGAAGTTCTTCCTTCTGTGTGGTCACACATGGAAGCAACAGCATTCTAACAAACAGAATTCTGTTCGTGCTGTGTTCGGGAGCCGGCGTCCGTACGAACGGAATTCTGTCTGCAGTATAGGTGAGTAGCATTCGCATAAACAGAGATGGCGTGTCTGGGGGGGGTCGTGCTCGACTCGGCATCCTTGTGAAGTGAGTGAGAGACGCGGCGTGGGAGCACAAGATATGTGAGTGAGGAGACAAGGAGTACCCACCCTCTAAGGAGTTGCCTCCGGAGGCTACCAGGATCAGAAAGAGAAGGATGTTGGAGATTCCCCCTTCGGATGCAGGAGTCAAGGATGTCCTGTACCTCATATTCAGATTCCCCAGTGACAATCACGGGAGCTGGAGGAGGGATGACTCGATCTGGAAGGTATTTTCCTTAAAAGGTTTGAGGAGTGATACATGGAAAGATGGATGGAAACGGGAGTGAGGAGGCAAATCCAAGTGAACTACGATAGGAGAGATGATCTTCTTGATATGAAATGGACCAATGTATTTAGGCCCCGACTTCTTGGAAGGACAGGGTAGTTTTATATATCAGGTGGATAACCAGAAGAGTTGATTAACTTAGTATGAAGGAGGTGTTCTTCTGTCACAGTCTGCATATGATTTATATAGGCATTGACTCTCTTGTAGTGTCTTTTGAGCACAAAGGAATCCTTGTTTTAACTGGTTAACGTGAGTGGAGGAATCTGGAACAGTGGAAGCAATAGACAGTCCTGGTAGGGATGTGGGTTAAAATCCATAATTGAGCATGAAGAAAGAGGCATGTGTAGAGTCGTGATTATGTGTATTATAGGCAAATTCTGCAGTAGTAAGGAGTTATTTCCAATCAGTTTGCAGATGTGTTATGTAACACTGAAGATATGTCTCCAAGATTTGATTTGTTCACTCGGTTTGCCCATTAGTATGTGGGTAGAAGGCAGAGGAAAGGTCCACTGAGATATTGAGGAATTGACAGAAGGCTTTCCAGAAGTGGGATGTGAATTGGGTTCCCTGGTCAGAGAGGATGGAGTCAGGGATTCCATGCAAATTTAAAGACATGGTCATGAAAAAAAGTAGCTGTCTTTTTGGCAGTGGAGAGACCCTTTACTGGGATGAAATGGGCCATCTTGGTCAGGCGATCAACAGTAACCATTATGGTGTTATATCCATGGGATTCGGGAAGATCAATGATGAAGTCAATGGTAATATGACTCCAGGGTCTGGAAGGGATCAGTAGAGGTTCATAGTTAGTGTTTTTGTTCTCTCACAAGGGGTACAGGTAGTCACATAGTCTATTACGTGTTGTTTGAGCGTAGATAACCAGAAATATTGTTGGATGGAAAGTATGGTCTTTCGTTGTTCACTATGACCAGATATTGGTGAATCGTGAAAGTGTTGCAATATGCAGAGACGAAAGGGTTCATCAACATAGATCTTTCCATGCGACATTTGGAATCCCTCTGGAGACAGAGTAGTAGTGGCGGCAGTGGTTTGATGTCTTTAACGACAGTAGCCATGATACCCAGAAAATGTTGAAGATTTAATATTGTTTCTTCTTTCTTATGTCATGTTTCATCTGGGGGAAAAATACACGAAAGGGCATGTGCCTTTTGATTCTTTGATCCTGGCCGGTAGGTTACATGAAAAGAGAACCTGGAGAAAAAACCAGCAAGCTTGAAACATGATTTGAAGCCCAAACATGATTTGCGAACATAGGGAATAAAAGTGTAGTTACGTCCTCTATCCCGCTACACAAATAGACGAATGAGTAGTAGTTCTGCCACACTGTGTTCCGGAGCCAGCATCCGTACAAACCGAGTTCTGTCTGCAGAATAGGTGAGTAGTGTTCACAGAACAGAGGTGGTGTTCATATCTGCAAACTTTAATGGCCCTCTTATCCTTATCTGTGCCCTCAAGGTGGGGGCTAAAACTAAGTCACACTTGAAAGAAACCGTAATGGCGATACTGCAAGTTTACAATGCTCGAAAAGAAAGATGGCACATTTTCATTGTTTATTTTTCATCTACAATATATACAGCTTGATCTAAGATCAGAGGGAGGACGGGCATTTTCTGGAAAAATATAGTATCTCTGCTTACTTTCATTGACATACTTTGCCCCATTCTATAGAATTCTATTTTGAACCCATGTAATAGCCTGTCAATGACATAAAGAACGAACCTTGATTTTTTTTTTTAAATTTTTTTTTTTAATGTAATTAAAATTAAAAATGCTGGGGGGGCGGGGCCTGACCATCATGGCGGGGAGACGTGTTTTACACGAGCTCCTGCTAAATCCTGACAAAATAAGCGAAAATCGGCTCACCCAGTCGCAACACACGGCATTGCTAGACACCCATCAGGATCCTGTGCAACCCGATTGGGGCCAGCTGAAGACTCAACCGACATTGCGACCTGGTGCTCAACGGGCGGGGGAGGCAGCCGCTCCCCAGTCCTGGAGGCACCCTGAAGCTGCTCACAGTACAAGCCAGCCCTGCTACCCCCCCCTTGGACCGGCGGGGGTGATCCCGGTCCACCCTAGGGGGGCAACCCCAAGCATGAGAAGAGATGGGATACCGCCAAAGACAGCACACGGAGGCCTGTCTAAGATGGCGGACACAACACGTGCCGACCACCCCAGCGACTCCCCACAAGACATCCTCACACGAATCAACTACCACTTTGAGACCTTCTGGAGGAAGCTAGGGGGTATACTGAATCAAAGCGCTCCGCCACTACCACAAAGCAAGCAACGCTCACCTACTCCCATCACACGAACCGGCAGCCGCACAGCGCTCCCTCTCACTCGAGCAGGGCGCCAACGCAAACATGCCCTCCTGTCCTGCCGATACTACACTGCACGAAGGTCCAGCAGGGACCGACTCCGCGCTCCCAGACCGCACTATCAAAAGAATCACAAATCGCAGCGACACCTACAGCCGCGGTTGGGACCCGGTGGGGAGTGGAGGTGCGAAGGACTGCGTAGATCGGGGCACACAGACAAGGAAAAGAACGCACTGACAAGACTCACCTCGCCCAAGAACAGAGCGACGCAAGTCCGAAGGTGGAGAAGGCTGGGCGCTGGGCCCAAAATGACGGCAACACCTGGTCAGTCATCTACCGACCCGCGACCACGACACGGGCTGCCTCCCGAGCACACGAAGAGACCAAGACCAGGATCCACAAAGGCACCCGAATGGGACTGTGGTATGCCTCCTGCGGGAGTGGGCTGACTGGGACTCTAGAAGCCATAGATGAGTCACCCACCTTGCCTCACATAGACTCTGACTGTAATATAGCACATTTAATGTTTCTGTATGCATTTGGTGTTACTATTATACCCCTATGCTCGTGAGTTATGCTTAACGTTTATCTGTTTTGACCATTTCTCAATTCAGTTCTCCTAGCTAATGATAAAGGCACACCTTATTAAAGAATCCAGGATCGGGGCCCTCCCTCCTGGCGGTAAATTCCCAACCCCTTAGCTATGCCCACTGACTGCCTGCTGCAAAAGCCTCGCTGTGGCACTACAAGAGCTGCGCTGGCACCTCAGGAAATAGCAAACCTTACTCCATCTTAGTTCTTTCCCCATAGTGTGGCAGCATGCTATTCCTATTCATGTCAAATCGAAAATTGCCAGATCAGCAAACCTGCTAGCGCTATTGATACTCTCATTAGGTTCATAACCTGTGAATCTTAGAAATCTACTAATATTGTTGAAATCTCATTGTCATTTGTGATGAAGATGGTTAGCGTACTTAGTTTACTCATAGCAAAGCAACCTCCTTACAAAAAACGATTGACTCAAAGCATGGTTTCACACTATAATATAAAAAATGTGCTGTTTTACATGCTACGATATGTACTGTTTTGTTACCGCTTGCAACTGCCGTCGTTCTTGGCAGGCCTGTTTGTTACTTCATGCACACGAAAAATAAAGAATTATAAAAAAAAAATTAAAAAATGCTGTCTCAATGAAATTCTATGGTTCCTACTTAGTGGATATTTTGTAGCGCTAATATATTTAAGTAAAACAAATCCATCCAAAAAGACCTATCACAGCTCTAATTAGAGAGGCTCTTCAGTTCCCTAGCAATAACACATCTGAATTTACTGACCTAATAGAGATGATTTGATGTTTGTTCTCAGAAAATACCACTTATGAACAGTTTTACAACCAAGCCGTACTAACAGTCAATATTAAATGTCACTTTGCAAATGGCTCACATCTGTTCACTTATTCAGCATTCTGAAGTCGAATGAACAAGGCAAACCATAGCATCAGTGTCTAAATGATCACTTTTCTATATTAAAATCTAGTTAGTTTCATTTTTCACAGTAATTTTCTCAAGGACATATGCATTGCAAAATACTGACCTTTTATGTTTTCTAACTTAGGATGTGCTGGTAGTTATGAGACAATCTGTCTTCCCCGGTAGAATGAACTAAGGAGCTGTTAAAAAAACATTCCCGGTCATGTTAAATTCAAAATAGAATTAAATAAAAGCCTTCGGGATAATGCTCATCCTAGCACGAATGAATCTGTAACTAGAGAGTGATGACTTTGTTGCACCTTTTCTTTAGTACCCTTAATGTACAAATAAAAAAAATGATACCTGCCTAACTTAATGTGTCAGTCCTGGCACAAATAAATATGTCATGGACTAATCTCTCTGGTTCTCAATAAACATAATTTTCCATGAACTGGCAGTCAGTTTAAAAACTTTGAAGAACTATAGCTAACTTGAGATTGGCAGTGAGTTAGTAAAGATGTAACAGTAATAGAAAATGATGTTCCAGATTTCTAAAGATTTTTTTTAAACATCTTATGAGTCTTCTACTCCAATCGTCTTGTGCTTCTCAGAAAAAAAAAACAGCTTTATCTTTTACCATTGGTATAATTATAGGATTGCACTGGGTGAAACTGAGACAGACTTCGTAGTTCTGCCTTCTCTTCAACTCTTTAGTAGTGAGGCACTATAAAGGAGCCATCAAAGGTCAGGTTGTTCTAAAGAATATAGATTACTCAGGGGCAAGCTGGAAAACTTCATCTCAGTACACAAGTATAGCTTTATTGTCCAAAAATGTAGCAGATAAAAAATCGCATTTTGCACACAGATATTGTAGAATAAGAATGGTTATGTTCACAATTAGAGTCCATTTCCTGGATATGATATCATATTGCAAAATGAAGGACAAGGGCCATACCAGCTTGCCTAAGGATTCTTTATTTGTTCTGAGCTCTCGTTGACTTTCAGTCTAGGTTTTAGATTTCAAGCTAGAATTTGCTAATTACTGAAAACTTAAAGGGACACTGTAGACACTATAAGTGTTTAATCTCAGTGAATTGGTTATGGTGCTTGGTGAGACCTGGTGTTGTCCTTACATTCAGTATTAAACCAGCAATTGTCATTTTGATAATCTAAAAGTGGTCAGATGACACTCTCAGACAATTGCAGATTCCCGTTAGTGCTCAAGCCAATGGTTACTCATTAGCCTGAGCATTACAAAGAAGATGGTCTGCTAGGTACTCTTATTTAGCATTAAAACAACAAGATGAAGCCGTTACACTGCCAACAGTGTCCCTTTAATGGCTACTGGTGTGCTGTTATTGATATTGAAACATTCAGAACTACCCGGTTTATTAACATACCTTACGTTAAACAATTAAACTAAAATAGTCACAATCTTTTGAAAAATAGTTACTGACACATTAATGAAATCATTGCATTACAATGTAACACCAGAGAAGGCTTGAAAATCACAGAAAACATTTTTCTGACAGTATCCCAAAAATTATTTGCATTCGAGAAATCAACACTGTCCTTGAGTTGATGACTTTTGCAAAAAAAAATAACTTGTACTAATGATCCTTCAGTAATCAATTAAAACAAATAAACTACAAGTAAATGATTTGACAACCCAATAAAATATTTAGATTGCTAAAAACACTAAATACACATTCAATATATCCAATTTAAACATCCTTAAAGAAACATACACTCAGTGTCAATTTGGAACCCAGCAGATTAACAACATACCTGTCGCCTAGCAACATTACCACTCACTAAAAAAGGCAGATAATTCCTTGATGGATTAATTTTTTTTGTCCGAATGTTGGAGTATTAATCTTGAGGTGGTGTGATTAACAATGTAAACCTGGTTTTATGTTAATAATTTCTAACTTCTGTGAATTTACCAGCAGAAAAAGGTTGTGATATTTTAGGATTGTAATCATGTTTGACACACTTACGTGATGTCGGCCCAAAGTAAGAAACTTTATTGATTGGACAGCAAACCTAAATTATTTTCAATAAATGTTTAAAGATATAGCATTAACAGGTATGCAATTATACAAAGATAAAATCATTTATGTTGAAAATAATGCCAGGCATCAGAGTGCAACCGTCTCTACTTATCAAGATTGAATTGTGAATTACCATTTTTTGCCTCTGGTTGAGCCTTGTACCCCTCTTGTTTGTCGTTCATTTGATGTGTTTTAGGACAAAGTGGCAAATGCAAAATATTGATATTTTTTTTAGTTTAATTTGCTGGCTGTCTTTGGGTACATGAGTGACACCACACTCATTCTAATAATCTAACACCTCATATTATTCCCTTATACTTAAACTGGGTGTCAGGCATTTATGGATCCTCAAACCATCAGATAGTGGACGAGATTCACGAGGTACAAACAAACTACTTCAAATATACCATGCTATGACTTGGTGCATAGTCACCCTGTTCAGTTCATAGTCCTGAAAGTTGAGTCAGCTTAATGTAAGCATTTGTAGTAATGTCTGCTGACATCTGACCATGCAGCTGTAAACAACAGTGCCAATTTAACACTTGAAGTCAAGTTTGTTTTCTTGTACATCAATAAACTCTGATTGACTACAAATATGAGATCAGGGTCTCATATATATTCCAAATGTATAGGCAGACAATGTAATAGAGCAGCGGGAAATGCTAGCAGAATGCTTGGTTGTATAGGGAGAGGTATTAGCAGTAGAAAGAGGGAAGTGCTCATGCCATTGTACAGAACACTGGTGAGACCTCACTTGGAGTATTGTACGCAGTACTGGAGACCGTATCTTCAGAAGGATATTGATACCTTAGAGAGAGTTCAGAGAAGGGCTACTAAACTGGTTCATTGATTGCAGGATAAAACTTACCAGGGAAGGTTAAAGGATCTTAACATGTATAGCTTGGAGGAAAGACGAGACAGGGGGGATATGATAGAAACATTTAAATATATAAAGGGAATCAACACAGTAAAGGAGGAGACTATATTTAAAAGAAGAAAAACTACCACAACAAGAGGACATAGTCTTAAATTAAAGGGACAAAGGTTTAAAAATAATATCAGGAAGTATTACTTTAATGAGAGGGTAGTGGATGCATGGAATAACCTTCCAGCAGAAGTGGTAGAGGTTAACATAGTAAAGGAGTTTAAGCATGCGTGGGATAGGCATAAGGCTATCCTAACTATAAGATAAGGCTAGGGACTAATGAAAGTATTTAGAAAATTGGGCAGACTAGATGGGCCGAATGGTTCTTATCTGCCGTCACATTCTATGTTTCTATGTTTCTAAATTCTGTTGTACCTGAAGGAGAGTTACAGGCCATTAGATAATATAATATATGGCTTCAGTAAGGTCACCCATTGCAATAAAACCCACATCAACATGTAGGATGCATTGTGTAGTTTATTGATGAAAGGGACAGAAATAAATATGTTATGGTCCAAATGGTCAAATGTCAGTAGGCATCATTACAAATGATGCAAGCTAAGTCAATTTTCAGGTATTGCTACCTGTTGGAAAATGTATATAGATGGCAGAGGAGTATAGCTTATAATCTACAGAAACAAAACATAACACAATAGTGTGATATTGTAAACAAACATAAGAACTGCGCAAATATAAGGGGAACTCACGATACCATGAGTCCGGACTTCCATATTGTGGCGATACCATCAACCAGCTGAGAGAGAGTTCTGGAAATACCCCCCATATTTTCAAGGGCAATTTTGCTATCTACATCTCATGAGTTCCCCTTATATTTGCGCAGTTCTTATGTTTGTGGAGAACAATATGGATGCTATTACTTGGAGGCTGCAGGCTTCCACCACAGAGTACCAGGGGATGTTTTGGTTCCCTCACCCATTCCCTAGGAGAGCCACACCACTTGTTTTGTTTTTCATAGCAGAACTTTGCAATAGAGGGCAGACATTGTAGACTGGTTTAACTGAAATGGAGAACCTGTACAGCTGGTAATGCCTTACCTGTTGCACATGGGAAATGTATTTTGGAGAAAGTAAGAATATAGTTTTATACCAAGCATTTTGTTCTTTATATTAGTGGATAGAGACTACGTGTTAAGACTGACAGGCTATAGTTGGTCTTTGGTGATTTAAGATTTATTTGTCCAGCTGGTAATTGGTCTGTTCTAGAATAATAAATAGTTTAAAAATGTAGGAGATGTTCAGTTATCTTAAATTTTGGATATATTTATGTTAGCACAGTAAAGGAGTTTAAGCATGCGTGGGATAGGCATAAAGCTATCCTAAATATAAGTTAAGGCTAGGGACTAATGAAAGTATTTAGAAAATTGGGCAGACTAGATGGGTTGTCAAATTCTATGTTTCTAAGTTTCTATGTTCAGTAATATTGCTGGGGTTAGAATCCTGGAGTTTGTCACCCACCTATTCACAAAACACAAAGATGAGGAGGAGGACAAAAAAACTGAACACAGAGTTGTTCACTGTGGGAACTGGAACTTAGAGATATTATAGTTTGCTTATATACTTGTGTTTTGCAATGGTTTGGGATTATACAATATTTTGATTACAGTCCAGAAATGCTAATTGTTATCTTTTAAGTTTTGCTTCCATTAAACGGATATTGCATAGGTGGCTTGAAATGGTATGGCCATACTGAGTGCTAATTTGCTTCTGATTTTTACCATAGAGCATTCCTATATTTACACAGGTCAAGGAATTATCCTAACGTTCACGGCAAAAATGTCCCTTCTAAATTTTATCTACCCTGGTGAGTTACGGGTATTACAAGCTTGAGACCAGTTCTCGCATTGATTTTCTTAGGTACGCTACATTTTTATTTGATTATTTAAATTATTTAAGAAATACTGAAGCTTATTTTTACTAAACAATATGATTATTTGCAGAACCAAAAAAGGGATTACCAAACAGAACTCACAAAGTGAATTTTCAATGTAAAAAAATAAATAAAAACGTGCAAATTTGAATTTTAAGTTATATTAAGTGGCCTTAAAGAAGTCTAAGGAAGAAATATGTTGACTGGGCATGTAGACACATTTTGTATTTATTCAGCCTTTGGAGACACATATTTATATTTAAACGTAAGTCAATAAATTCCTTCTTTCCATGTTGATATTTGGAGCAAATGTCTATTGAATTTCGGGAAAGACTTGGGATTTTTCTATTCAACAGAAGAAGTAGGATTATATTTGGCTACTAATTTCTTTCTTTCCCTTCTAATATATATATATATATATCTTTCCACTGAAAAGAGAGCCAGTCTTGGTGGTATCTACTTGGACAGGGAAGTTTACATGTTTTTCAATAATATATACTATTTTGTCAGTATATCTTCCCACGTAATCATATTTTAGGAACACTGAGTTTCTTACAGCGTCAATTGATTGTGGCAATGTTTTTTTTAGTATCAGCAGAATACTAGCAGTGAGTTTATAAATACATTTTATGTGCTTGACTCCTGAAGTCTGCTTGGGCAAGTTGAAAGAATAGAGGTTTCACTTCTTGGATAAGACTAAACACGTTACTGCACGTATGTTTATTGTAATGTTTTATTATATAACTATATGGAATTACTAAGCCTAGGTACTAGTGTAAGAGGGATATCCTATATTTTAATATATAGGATCAATGAGAAACATATGAGTACCTGAAAGTGTATCCAATTTACCTAATTACACATTTAGCACATCTCCCTGTTTGATTCCAGACTAGAACAATAGCGGAGTTATATACTGATAGATATCTTTCATTTCAGAAGGAAATGGC
Source organism: Pelobates cultripes (assembly GCA_933207985.1). Taxonomy (NCBI): domain Eukaryota; kingdom Metazoa; phylum Chordata; class Amphibia; order Anura; family Pelobatidae; genus Pelobates; species Pelobates cultripes. The sequence continues at coordinate 26,722,682 of OW240923.1, read as the reverse complement.
TTTATGTTTGTGCATTCATCTTGTCTACCTGATCCTGATGCTAAATTATGTTGTGCCTTCTTTGTGTGAGGAGTTAATGTCAAACTAGAAAGCTATTATATGATATACTGTAGCAATATTTTTTGGACACACACTGTTAATGTGCACCTGGAAATGTCAAGTACCTTCCTGATATATTACTCTTAGAATCTTTTGGAACTATTAATGAGGAAAAGAATTTTAAGTCATGTTTGATTTCAGCATTGACAAAATGGCTGGCATGAGAAAACTATTTAATGGATATTGCTCTTAAGTAATATTTAGAGTCAATAAAAACATATGTTAAATATAGGGATATAGGAAATAAAATTGTAATTACCCACAATTCTTACCCACAATTCTCAGCATACATTTATACAAACACACATACACACATATATACAAAAGTGAAAAACACTCCAAATCTAGTGTTTCAATGTGACACCTTTTTTTATTTAATGGTGTGCCTTTTAGATAGACAATAAAAAGAGTCGATAACCTACATATTAATGTATCTAGAATTAAAGATATTTGGTTTAATAAATATTGAAGGAGAAAAAGGAGAAACGCAAAACATGCTTTTAAAGAGATTATTAAGCCATGGGGCAATTTAGGGAAATCATGGATTGGCCGAGCATCTCTGCCAAATACAGGTTTATTTGTATTTTAACATACATTACCCAATGCTTTAGCCCGTCCACACATGAATCATTCATAGGGAAGTATCTTTATTGTGAACTTGTCAAAATACATTTTAATGCAATATATATTATAAAAAAGAGACTGTAAATTATCCTGAAAAGGCCCTTTAAGGCTATGTTTGATGCATCGTATAGTTCAATATCCAGAAAGTTTCCAATTTCAGAAGTTAACCTTGTAGGGATCCAATGGTATTTAAGGAATCTTCAAAAAGTAGAATCGTGTCAACAACCAATGCTTAGATTTTAACTTTGTAGCTTTCGCAACAATATTCTTATAACTATAAAAGTATTCTATAGTGCAACAAAGAGTCTTCAAAGTTGGCAAAATAGGATATGTAGCATGTGCATTAACATCACAGCACTGCTGTACATCCAAATTTGACAACATTATATCCTCAATTTAACAGTAATGTTATTTGCATGCATGCCATCCACTGGAATTAGTTCAACTGAATGTCGCCAAAGGCACGCAAGGGGCCGAGTGTCAAATAGATAGTGGACAGGAATCAAAGTGGACTAACAAGAGGCAAGAGTATATCCGAGAACTAGAGATATTATTTGAGAAAACAAGGAAAATAAACATCTGCTTCAAATGTATTACAGGATTTGTCAACCATAAGAACAAAGAGCATAGAATGGGAGATGTTGGGGCATGCACATTGTTTATTCTTATTTATCTCACTTGTGATACATAAAAGCTCATCTTGTGGCTTTCTACTAGAGTTTGTTAAGTAAAAAGTGGTGTGTGCTCCACACACAAATAAATATACACAATAAGATATTATACTACTTAGAATACAACAGTGTAATATTGAATTGTTTCAAATTATTTAAATTAAATATTTCAAGAAGAAAGCCCTTTGGTGTTCATTTTTTGCGTATCTTGGCAATGCTTCAAATCTGTCTCAAGTTGTTTTATAAAAGAAGTCTAGGGCATTGTACCTGTACGGTCCATTTACAACGTACTCATTGATTTCTGTATAGACATTTACCAATGCATGTCTGCTGGGCCTATCTATTATTTATTTGTAGCTCTGATGCAATTCCGCCAGTTATACAGAATAGGGTTTTTTTTTCTGTTAATAAAACAGGAGCATTGATTGTGCTCTTCAAGTCGCTCAATGGTAGCAGAACCACGCTGCCTTGCAAAGAATTCTAACATATTCTCATGATTTTGATTTAGTTTAGGGCATAGGGCAGGATTTGCCAAGTACCTTGTTTATTAAAAAAAAAAAAAATAATAATAATAATTATAATGTAAAACAGAATCTTCACAAGATTTATAAAGATTGATTATACATATTATATTGCACAGGGATTGTCTTTTGCTAATTTTTATTTATAAATTTGTTTGTCTTTATAGTGCAAGTCAATTCATTCAGCTTATAAAACATGAACAGCGTTATGTAAACGTATTCTTAGTGGACCAAACAACAACAGAAAAATGCAATGGAAAGCAAAAAAGGAAAGGAATTAAAACAAACAAACAATTTGCAAAGTTTTAATGTGAGAGGTTCATCTGGTTATGATTTTCATCAAAAAGCATTTAGAGTAGGGATCTCTGCTCCCTCTGTGTTAATGACCTACAACACCCGCAATGCAATAGATGGGCAGATAATCATGGGGGTTGTAGTTCAGCAGTATCTGAAAATGGGTAGAATTTGAGTTGGAGTTGGGTTGGAGTGCAAGGTATTCTCGTTCATTGTTCAAACTGAGCTCAACATGCATCTCCATGCATCAGGAATTGAGCTCAGTTTGAACAATGAACAATGAAAGATAATAACCTGCACTCCAACCCTCTCTCAAATGGATAATTCTGGTGATCCTCCTGACAGCCATGCTTTAGATTTTGATTTATGTTCTTCCAAAGTTAAAATCAAAGATTCCATCTAGTGCTATTTTATGGCTCAGCTGTATTTTTAATTTTTATGTATTTTATGTTATTTTAAGTGATTTCCCTATCCACATTTGTTTGCAGGTCACTTGTCCTACTCTTACCTCCATTTTACTTCCTTTTGCAGCCCTCTAGCCCTTTCCAGAGGCATTTTAGTTCCCAAAAGTTCGGGTCCCTATTGACTTCAATGGGGTTCAGGTTTGGGGTCAAATACAGGGTCAAGTTCGATCCCGAACCCGGACTTTTTTTTTTTTTTTAAGTTCGGCCGAACCCGAACATCCAGGTGTTTGCTCAACTCTAGTGGTGAACAGAGAATATCTCTCCCAGATTTGGTGTAGGTGGAAGCAGCAGTGGAGGAGGAGGAGGTAGCCAACACAGTTTTTTTTTTTAAATTGTGGTAGCCCCCAAAATATTGGGACATAGAAAAAAAGAAACATTTGCGGCCTGCGGTGCATTTCTTGCAGTCCTGCTGCATGGAGAAATGCTCAACTCCTGATGCATGGAGAAAAGGCCTTCACAAGCCTCTGCTATTGTGTACATACACCCTGTTCCAAATTATTATGCAAATTATATTTTTCTCATTTACCTAAATAATTGATGTAAATAACAGTCAGCATAATTCTCATGTTATCAACTATTAAGAGTACAATTCAAATTGTATTGAACAAACCTCCTAATGATAACAGTATTTTTTTGAAACATAAAGAAAACTTACAATGCACTGTTCCAAATTATTACGCACAGTAAGTTTCAAAACAATTTATAGGTTGTAAAGAACAAAAAATTGTCATTTGTTGTGTTTGCAGCATATTTACCGAAATCAAAAGCTATTTCAATCAAACTTATAACAACATTTTAACTTTTTACACATTTTAACAGGTCCTGTTACATTTTAACATAGGACCCCTTATTTGATAGCAGCTTCACAGGTCTTGAATCCATTGGACTTCTGAGGTTTTGGACAGTTTCTGCTTGAATTTGTTTGCACGATGTCAGAATAGCCTCCCAGAGCTGCTGTTTGGATGTAAACTGCCTCCCACCCTCATAGATCTTTTGCTTGAGGATGCTCCAAAGGTTCTCAATAGGTTTGAGGTCAGGGGAGGATGAAGGCCACACCATGACTTTCCCTTATTTTATCCCCATAGCAGCCATTGATGCAGAGGTATTCTTTGCAGCATGAGATGGTGCATTGTCATGCATGAAATTTTTTTATTACGGAAAGCATAGTTCTTCCTTCTGTCCCAGGGAAGAAAGTGGTCAGTCAGAAACTCCACATACTTTGCAGAGGTCATCTTTACACCTCGGGGACCCTAAAGGGGCCGACCAGCTCTCTTCCCACGATTCTGGCACAAAACATGACTCCACCACCGCCTTGCTGGCGTTGCAGCCTTGTTGGAACAGGGTGGATGTCCACCAACCATCCACTACTCCATCCATCTGGACCATCCAGGGTTGCACGGCACTCATCAGTGAACAGGACTGTTTAAAAATTAGTCTTCATGTATTTTTCTGCCCAATGCAGCAGTTTCTTCTTGTGAGCATTGGTTAGTGGTGGCCGAATAGAAGGTTTATGCACAGTTGCAAGACTCTGGAGGACTCTACACCTTGATGTCCGTGGGACTCCAGAGGCACCAGCAGCTTCAAATATCTGTTTGCTGCTATGTAATGGTATTTTAGCAACTTCTCCCCTGCATGGATCAGGCAGTAATCTTCCTCAATGTGCTTTTATCTGCACTAACCCCTGTGCTCTGAATCAGCCACAAATCTCTTAATAGTGTGATGATCACACTTAAGTTTTCGTGAAATATCTAATGTTTTCATACCTCGTCCAAGGCATTGAACTATTTCACTCTTTTCAGCAGCAGAGAGATCCTTTTTCTTACTCATATTGCATGAAAATGGTGCTCTGCTTTATAATGTGGAACACCCTCCTTTAGTAGTTTTTCCTTAAATTGGGCTCATCTGGCAATCTAATTATCACAGGTGTCCAGGATTGTTTTCAGTGATCAAAAGAGCCCTGAGATACAATGCCATCCATGAGTTAAACTGAAAAACTAAATATTTAATCTTTGTGACACTTAAATAGAATTTGCATAATAATTTCGAACAGGGTGTAGTTTATACTAAGTGACCCATAGGTTGAGGAGGCGGTGACCGTGGCGGTGTAGGTGAAAGCAGCGGTGGAGGAGGAGGTAGCCAACACTGTTTTTTATGTATATATATATATATATTTTTTAATTGGGGTAGCCCCCAAAGTATTGGGACATATAAAATAAGAAACATTTGCATCCTGCGGTGCATTTCTTGCAGTCCTGATGCATCGAGACATGCTCAACTCCTGATGCATGGAGAAAAGGCCTTCACAAGCCTCTGCTATTGTGTACATAGTTTATACTAAGTGACCCATAGGTTGAGGAGGTGGTGACCTTGGTGGTGTAGGTGGAAGCAGTGATGGAGGAGGAGGAGGTAACCAACACTGTTTTTTTATATATATATATATATATATATATATATATATGTATATTTTTTAATTGGGGTAGCCCCCAAAATATTGGGACATATAAAAAAAAGAAACATTTGCGGCCTGCGGTGCATTTCTTGCAGTCCAATAACGCCATCAGGTTTTTAAAACTGTCCGTCTCCACCAGACGGAATGACAGCATTTCAAAGGCCACAAATTTTGAAATGCTGGCATTCAGGGCCAGGGATCATAGGTAGCTATGGGGGTACTTCCTCTTTCTCCCCAGTGTCTGGGAGATGGACAGCTGAACACTTCCATGGAACAGTGTGGAGATGCTGGACTATTGTGTACCTGGCCTATGCTGGTGCAGGAACCCACCCTCCGAGCCACTTGTGAATGACTTGCCTGACAACCGTGGAAATGACCCCTCTTCCTCCTCCTCTTCCTCCTGTGCCACATCCTCTCCCATCATTGCCCAAAGCGTTTTTTCAAGGAGACATAAAAGCGGGATAGTAAGGCTGAGAACGGCATCATCGGCACTGGCCATGTTGGTGGAGTACTCGAAACAGTGCAACATGGCACACAGGTCTCACATGGAGGCCCACTCATTGGTTTTGAAGTGATCCTGTTCCGCTGAGCGACTGACCCATGCATGCTGCAGCTGAAACTCCACTATCGCCTGCTGCTGCTCGCACAGTCTCTCCAGCATGTGCAAGGTGGAGTTCCACCTTGTGGGCATGTCGCATATGAGGCGGTAAGCGGGAAGGCCAAAGTGCAGCAGCAGGGTGAAAACCAAAAGCGCGCACAGACGGCACGCACTTTCTGCAGCAGGTCTGATATATATGGGTTGTATATAAATTCAGCACATGCACCAGGCAAGGGATGCCCGTGAAACCGGCTAGGCCCAGAGCTGCTACGAAATTTCGCCCCTTATTATCGCACACCACCAGGCCGGGCTTGAGGCTCCGTTGCAACAACCACTCATCGGTCTGTTGTTCCATGCCCGTCCACAGCTCCTGCGCGGTGTGGGGTTTTTCCCCCAAACATATGAGTTTTAAAACAGCCTGCTGTCGTTTTCCCCTGGTTGTGCTGAAGTTGGTGGTGAAGGTGTTAAGCTGACCGGATGAGGAGGTGGTAGAGGAGGAGGAAGCGGAGTAGGAGGAGGAGGCAAAAGCTGTGTATCCAAATAAAGATTGTCAAACATTGCATCCTGGAACTGTGTCCCATCCGGTCACTGGGGAAATGGGTCTGACCTATTCTAATCAAAGGGTATAATCTACGGTTACCCAGGTCCCGCTTCAGTTGGTGGCAAGCGGTGGATTCAACAGACCCATGGACTACAGTGCTCTAAAGCGACCTACACTGTGTGGAGCCAGAGGAATAACGCCTGGTGGGCGTAACATGGCCGAATTGACTGCTGCGCTCATGGAGGACAACCAGGCACGCAGTGAGGTAACGAACCCCAGCCAGGGGCTGGAGATGAGGAGGAAGTGCGCAAGGAGGTGAAACGGCGCCTGGCATATTACCGAGAGCCACCCTCAGAGTAGATTGTCAGCAGGACCTTTTTGGAGGTGCAAGCCTATGTTCTTGCCAACAGACAGAGGGAAACTTCCATGAACACAGATGAAGGAAGAAGGGAGCACAACCACCCTGGCCCACAAGCTACAAAGCTCCAAAGAGTTCAAGGAAGCAGAAGAAGGCATTGATGACTTTTTACAAGACTTTGAGCGCCAGTGCCTACTCCAAGACGTGGACCCCAGCGACTGGGTCACCATCCTGGCCAGCAAACTTGTGGGGATGGCAGCGGATATTTACCAGGCTGTACCAGAAGAGCAGATCAGAGACTAACTGTGAGGAACTGACTCTGCTGAATAATCTGGCCATTTCATGGAGACCGTCGGATCAGATTCTGCATTGGCCCAGCAGGTTGCTTTTAATGCAAGAACTATGCAGACCCAGGCACAGACCATTCAAGTGCTGCAGGATCAGGTAGCTGAACTGCAAAATGAAGTTCGATCAATGCATAGTGAGCTTACCAGCTACAGGGCACATGATGTTGCGGCTGCTGCTACTACTACTGTTACACCTGCACAAGATGCCCGCTTGCCTCTACCAGAAAAATTTGGAGGAGACCGCAAAAAATTTAGGGGTTTCCTAAATCAATGCCGTTTGCATTTCATGATGTTACCTAACCGTTTTCCATCTGAAAGAGAGAAGGTGGGATTTATTTTTTCCCTCTTCAAAGATGAAGCCCTGGCCTGGGGCTCCCCTTTTCTGGAACAGGACAGTCCAGTCTTGGGAAATTTAAAAGACTTTCTTGAGGCCATGTGCCTAGTTTTTGATGATCCCAATCGCTGTGCTACAGCAGAAGCCACTCTCCTTCATTTACATCAAGGGAGGCACTCTGTGGCTGAATATGCTGCTGAATTCAGACAGTGGGTTACTGATACTACTTGGAACCAATCAGCCCAGAGGTTCCACTTCAGAAGGGGTCTCTCAGAAGCTATAAAAGATGAGCTAGCTCGTGTTGATTTTCATGTTGAGTTTGATGCATTTGTGCGGTTGGCTATCCGTATTGATCGGAGACTTTCAGAAAGAAGATTGGAAAGACAGGGCTCTTTTAAACCAAGTGCTACTCCTACTTTCTATTCAAGAATTTCTACTCCAACCCCACAAACACCTACAGACTCTGAACCTGAGGCTATGCAGGTAGATCTAATAAGAGGGCCATTATCCAATGAAGAAAAACAGTGGCGACGCACTCACAATTTATGCCTGTATTGTGGTAGTACAGGGCATTATGCCATCAATTGCCCTAACAAGTCTAAAAGAACAATAGCTATGACTGCTGAGGGTGCACAGATTCAACACCAATCCCAGATTTCAGACCAACTGGATTCTGTCACACAACCCTTGTTTTCTCTGGCTCAGGGTGAAGAAGGTATGATGACTCAACATGCTCATTTGGTGGTGCCTATCACTTTGCAATATGGTGATAATAAAATTTCAACTACAGCTATGATAGATTCCGGAGCAGGCAGAAACTTTATGGACATTAAATTTGCAGCAGGAAATAAAATTCAGCCTATCCCTAAATCTTCACATGTGTTAATGGAAACAGTAGACGGTTCTCCACTTACGTCAGGCCCGGTTACACATGAGACTGTGCCCTTAAAATTGATTCTGGACGTGAATCACCATGAGTCTATATCTTTCCACCTAATTTCCTCAACACAGTTTCCAGTGATTTTGGGTATACCCTGGCTTGCTCTGCATAAACCCAAAGATTGATTGGAAGACTAGAACCTTGTCCTTTCCTTCAGAACACTGCTTAATGAATTGTCAACCCTCTAAGGCGACACCTGTTACCACAACAATTAATGAAATGGTTGCTACAAACTTAACTAAGCTTCCTCTACAATATCCTGATTTTGCAGTTGTCTGTGATAAGAAGAATGCTGATCAGCTTCCACCTCACAGGCCTTATGATTGCCCCATAGAGCTGCTACCTGGAGCTGCTATCCCATTTGACCATATATGCTCCCTTTCTGAGCCTGAATTGAAAGCACTTCGTGAATACATACAAGAAAATCTTGCCAAAGGCTTTATTCGACCATCCACTTCTCCAGCAGGAGCTCCTATATTCTTTGTAGAAAAGAAAGATGGCAGTCTACGGCCATGTGTCGATTACAGGGACATTAATAAAATCACTGTTAAAAACCGTTATCCCTTGCCTCTCATTCCTGAACTTCTGGAGAGACTTCGTTCAGCTAAAATATTTACGAAGCTTGATCTACGGGGGGCATATAATCTGGTTCGCATAAGACCAAATGATGAATGGAAAACAGCTTTCAGAACCAGGTACGGACATTACGAATATCTAGTAATGCCATTTGGGCTTTGTAATGCCCCTGCAACTTTTCAGCATCTAATCAATGATGTACTACGGGATCTCCTGTTTGTTGTGGCATATTTGGATGATATCCTGATATTTTCTGATAATCTTGAAAATCACAGAAAACAGGTCTGCATTGTTCTTGAGCGCCTTCCTACCCACCACCTATACATTAAACTGGAAAAATGTGAGTTTAAACAAACAGAAATTCAGTTCCTGGGGTATGTAATAACTCCTAAAGGTTTAAGTATGGACGCAAGTAAAATTAAAGCTGTGCTGGACTGGCCCATCCCCAAGAATGAAAAAGATATACAGAGATTTGTGGGGTTTGCCAATTTTTACAGGCGTTTCATTAAGAATTTCTCTGCCGTTATTACACCGATCACTGAACTTACACGTAAAGGGACTCCTTTTCAGTGGTCCAATAAGGCTGACACTGCATTTTCCAGATTAAAGACTCTGTTTACATCTGCCCCTATCTTGGTACATCCTCAGCCAGAATTGCCATTTACTGTAGAGGTAGATGCTTCTGATTCAGCTGTTGGGGCTATACTGTCTCAAAGGACTGGACCTAAGATGTTGTTACATCCATGTGCCTTCTATTCCCGCCAGATGTTACCAGCAGAAAGAAATTATGACATAGGGAATAAAGAACTTTTGGCTATAAAAGCTGCCTTCGCCGAATGGAGACATCTCTTGGAGGGAGCCACCCATCCAATTTCTGTCCTCACAGATCACAAAAATCTGGAATGTATTCAATCCGCTAAGAGACTGTCAGCCAGACAAGCACGCTGGTCCCTATTTTTCTCAAGGTTTAATTTTTATATTTCATACCGCCCTGGTTCCAGAAATGGCAAGGTAGATGGATAGCTGACCCCCTCCATACTACAGTAACCAAGGCCACCATCTTGCCGGAGAGCAGATTTTTAGGAGTTACCTTTCCGTCTGATCTAATGTCTCGCATTAAAAAGGGCTACTCTAAAGATCCAGTTTTTCGTGATCCTCCTCGTGATCTTCATATGACCATGCTTAATGGGTTTTGGATTTTTCAACAACGTCTGTTTGTTCCAAAATCAGTGCGACTGGACGTTTTACGCCTCTACCATGACTCTAAACCAGCAGGTCATCCAGGAATCCGAAAGACACAAGAACTACTTACCCGATCCTTTTGGTGGCCTAAATATTATGAGGATGTTAAGAAGTATGTGTCCTCTTGTGATGTATGTGCCAGACATAAGACTCCTCGCTCATCCCCTGTTGGCTTGCTTCAGCCTCTTCCGATTCCTCATCGTCCCTGGGGATCTATATCCATGGACTTTATTGTGGAACTACCTCCCTCTAAAGAACACACTACCATTCTTGTTGTTGTGGACCGGTTAACTAAGATGAGTCATTTCATACCAGCTCGTGGTCTCCCTTCAGCTAAACAGACTGCTGACCTTGTTATTCGGGAAATATTTTGCTTGCATGGAGTGCCTGATGAAGTAATTTCTGACAGGGGAGTGCAGTTTACATCTCATTTTTGGAAATATTTTTGTTCTATTCTAGGTATTAATGTAAATCTGTCTTCAGCTTTTCATCCACAAAGTAATGGACAGACTGAGCGAACCAACCAGACTTTAGAACAATATTTGCGGTGCTATATTAGTTACCTGCAGGATGACTGGCTGGATTTTCTATCCACGGCGGAGTTTGCCTATAACAATGCCCATCACTGCTCCACTTCTCTGAGCCCATTTTTTTGCCAATTATGGTTACCATCCAACCTTTCTAGTGAGTCTCCCAATTACTACTCCCATTCCTGCAGTCACTGACCGGCTAACCGCCTTACGAGATTCCCAAGAACTGTTGAAGGAGACTCTTTTGGAGGCTCAGGAATGTTACAAAAGAGCTGCTGATAGGCACAGAAAGGAGGCCCCAGTTTATCATGTTGGTGACAAGGTTTGGCTGTCAACAAAGAATCTTAAGCTTAGGATTCCTTCTCATAAATTGGGTCAAAAGTTCATGGGACCTTTTGAGATAATCGCTCAGATCAATGCAGTCACCTTCCGTCTGCAACTTCCGGATTCCATGAAAATACATCCGGTGTTTCACGTGGCACTGCTTAAACCTTTTCATGAAAATACTTTCCCTGGTCGAGCCTTGCCTGCCCCACCACCAGTCCTCGTGGATGGTGAAGATGAATACGAGGTGGAAAAAATTCTTGACTCCAGGATCTTCCACAACAAGCTTCAATATTTGGTTCATTGGAAAGGCTATGGTGAGGAGGATAGATCGTGGGAACCAGTGGACAATATTCATGCTCCTGATCTTCTTCAGTCTTTCCATGCACAGTACCCTGCTAAACCAGGAAATAGGGCATCCAGAGGCTGCGCCTGTAGAGGTGGGGGTAATGTGAGGAACTGACTCTGCTGGGTTTCAAACCCTGGTTTACATGGTGCTAAACCTCTTCCTTACCAGTACACCAGCCTGCCTTTTGCAAATTTACCTGAGATCTGATACCATTGCTTGTAGAGTCAAGGTTATCAGTGACAACTCTCTTCAGCTGTGTCTGGTCAGGTGTCTGGTTCTTGGCCTATAAAAGCCACTTCCTGTCTCTGTACCTTTGCCAGATTATTGTGGTTCCTGTACTCTCTAATCAAGTGTTCCTGTTTCTCCTTCCTGTTGCTGAATTTGGACTGTTTTGACTTTGCTGCTTCTCCTTCCCACTGACCTCGGCTTGCCTCACTACGATTATCATCTTTCTGTTCCAGTCTCCCATTTCTGCATAAGACCAGAAGGCCACTCAAGGCTCAGGGGCTCAACCACCTGGGTAACGAGTGGCTAAGTCTGGCAGAAAACATTGCTGATCTGGCTACTGGACTCCAAAACTTTGTAACATCAATATCATTACACTAACCCTTTATTACACAAATCCTCCTGGCCCGGTATGCGGTCACCCCCGAGCAATACCGCCGAAAGTTTAGGGAGACCCCGAAAGGGGAGAAGGACTCCCATGCGGAGTGTGCATGCCGTATCACAAGGGCCACCCAGAACTGGCTCAACTCCCATCAAGCCAAGTTCCCGGAGGAGATCACCCAGCTCGTCCTGCTAGAGCACTTTTTCAATGGGGTCCCCAACGAAACGGCTGGTGAGAGACCGCCAGTCCCAGACCCAAGAAGTATTGGTATGAGCTGCTGAAGCTAGCTCATGATATCCCCTTGGCAGGGCATTTGGGCAGGAGGTGGACAGCGTCTCGGCTCACCCGCAGCTTCTTCTGGCCAGGCATCTCTCAGGCACAGGGCCCCCCTCCATCCCCTACCTATTAGTGAAGATCCGTTCGGCAAAGTAGCTGTCGACATTATAGTTGCGCAGGCACTTTGGTGACTCTAGAGAACCTCGGGCCAATCTCATGTCCCCATGACAGCGACTTTGCATTCAGATGTCTGCTCTATCAACTTTTGATGCCACTTTCTGCACCTACCATGGTGACCATGGGTAACGGGGAATCAGGGTTTGATTCCGGAGAAGGAGCCTGAGAAAAAGGCTTCCACATCCAAGTAAGGCAGCAGGCGTGCAAATTACCCACTCCCGACGCTGGGACGCGGGGAGGTAGTGACGACAAATAACAATATAGGACTCTTTAGTGGCCCTGTAATTGTAATGAGTCCACTTGAAATCCTTTAACTATGATCAATTGGAGGGCAAGTCTGGTGCAGAGCAACTGACCCGTGCGTGCTGTAGTTGAAACTCAACTATCGCCTGCTGCTACCCACACAGTCTCTCCAGCATGTGCAAGGTGGAGTTCCACCTTGTGGGCACGTAGCATATGAGGCAGTGAGCAGGAAGGCCAAAGATACGCTGCAGCACAGAAAGGCGAGCAGCAGCAGGGTGAGAAAGCGCACACAGCCGCTACAGTGAATGTCACATCCTGTTCCAAGTTGCGGATCAGTCTGGTGATGGCTTCTGGTATGCAGTACTCTTTTTACTGAAGCTGCATCAGGGTCCTTGCATGTGGCCGCACAAACACTGGTGCTCAACACCAGGTAGCGTATGGTTACCCTGCACCAGATCCTGCTAATCCATTCCTCATTGTGACTCCTAACTTTAACATCAGGCATACTGGGTCCCGGTCATCCGACCGCAGCCCAGACAGTGTCGGGGTCCCGGTCACTGGACTGCTGCCCTCAATGTGAAACTTTGAATGGCTCGTTAAATCTGGTACGAACCCAAACGGTTCGCTCAGCTCTATTATGGATTCTTTGATCACTCCCTCTGTTACTTGGATAACCTGTAATTCTCAAGCTAATACATGCCAACGAGCGCTAGGAGACGGCCGCTCCGCTTTTGCACCCTGCTCCCTCTTATGCTGTGCTGGAGCCTCTGTGCGATCAGCGCCTCTTCCTCCACACTGCACACGTCACTCACATGACCTTGATTCCATGTGGGGTCTAGGACTTCATCATCCTCTACCCACTCCTCAACCCTGCCCTCGTTGCCAGTCTGCACACTGCAGAAAGCCACAGCAGTTGGCACTTGTGTTTTTCCAGCATGTAAACTCTGCAAAGGACATATGGGAATTGTTTTAGAATTGTATCCAGGCAACAGTTTTCCCTATAAACTGACCTCTCAGTTTGACTTGTGAGGGTATTGCCCCCAAATTACAATATTGTTATATTGGTATTTGACGGTTCTATTTGACTGTCAGATATGAAGTGTAGGCCGTAAATGTACTATTTAGCACCCAAAAAAAAATTTGAATTGGTCAAACTGCGCTGTAACTACAGTATTTGACAGTTCTATTTGGCTCTCAGATAGGAAGTGCAGGCACCAAATTGACTTTTTAGCTCCTAAAGAATTTGAATGTTTAAAACTGCAATATAAGCACAGTGTTTGACGGTTCTATTTGAATCTCAGATATGACGTGCACCACAGGACGCAAATGTACTATTTAGCACCCAAAACAATTCGAAATTTTCAAAGTGCGTTGTAAGCACAGTGTTTGACGGTTCTATTTAACTCTCAGTTATGAAGTGCACCGCAGGCCGCAAATGTACTATTTAGCACCCAAAACTATTTGAATTTTTCTAAGTGCGCTGTAAGCACAGTATTTGACGGTTTTATTTGACTCTCAGATATGAAGTGCACACCCCAAATTTGCTTTTTATCATCCCAAAAATTTGAATGGGTCAAACTGCGCTGTAAGCACAGTATTTGACTGCTCTATTTGACTCTAAGATATGAAGTGCACCGCAGGACGCAAATTTACTATTTAGCATTAGCACCCAAAACAATTTGAAATTTTCAAAGTGCGCTGTAAGCACAGTGTTTGACGCTTCTATTTGACTCTCAGATATGCAGTGCACTGCAGGCGGCAAATGTACTATTTAGCACCCAAAACTATTTGAAATTTTCAAAGTGCGCTGTAAGCACAGTATTTGACGGTTCTATTTGACTCTCAGATATGAAGTGCACCGCAGGACGCAAAAGTACTATTTAGCACCTAAAACTATTAGAATTTTTCTAAGTGCGCTTTAAGCACAGTGTTTGACGGTTCTGTTTGACTCTCAGATATGAAGTGCACCGCAGGATGCAAATGTACTATTTAGCAGCCAAAAAATTTGAATGTTTAAAACTACTATGTCACAGCACTATTTGATGGTTCCATTTGACTCTCAGATGTGAAGTGCACCGCAGGACGCAAATGTACTATTTAGCATTAGCACCCAAACCAATTTGAATTTTTCAAAGTGCGCTGTAAGCACAGTGTTTGACAGTTCTATTTGACTCTCAGATATGAAGTGCACTGCAGGACACAAATGTACTATTTAGCAGCCAAAAAAATTTGAATGTTTAAAACTGCTATGTCACAGCACTATTTGACGGTTTTATTTGACTGTCAGATATGAAGTGCAGGCACCAAACTGACTTTTTAGCACCTAAAGAATTAGAATTTTTCCAAGTGTGCTATAAGCATAATATTTGACGGTTCTATTTGACTCTCAGATATGAAATGCACTGCAGGACGCAAATGTACTATTTAGCACAAAAAAGTGTGATTTTTTTTTAAACCAACAATGTAAGAGTAGTATTTAAGGGTATTATTGGACTGCAAGAAATGCACCGCAGGTCGCAAATGTTCTATTTAGCAAAAAAAGGGTGTTTTTTTTAAACCAACAATGTAACAGTAGTATTTAAGGGTTTTATTAGACTGCAAGAAATGCAGTACGCAAATGTACTATTTAGCACCCAAAAAATTGCAGTATTTAAAAATGCATAGATGTTGCCCACTGAGCTACCAGAACAGGATTAAAGTCATGTGCAAAGTATGTATAGTGATTGTAGTGAGTGCAAATGTGTATAGTTCATGTAGTGTGATTGTAGTGAATGCAAAACGTGTATAGTGAATGTTGTGTGATTGTGGTGAATGCACAGTGTGTTTATAGTCAATGCAGTGTTTGTAGTGAGTGCAAAGTGTGTTTAGTAAATGTAGTGTGTGTGTGTGTGTATGTGTGCAGTGCAAAGTGTGTTTAGTGAAGGTAGTGTGTGTGTAGTGCAGAGTGTGTTTAGTGAATGTAGTGTGTGTGGGTAGTGCAGATTGTGTTTAGTGAATGTAATGTGTGTATGTGTAGTGCAGAGTGTGTTTAGTAAATGTAGTGTGTTTGTAGTGAGTGTAGAGTGTATTTAGTGAATGTAGTGTGAGTAGTGCAGTGTGTTTAGTGAACATAGTGTGTGTGTGTGTAGTGCAGATTGGGTTTAGTGAATGTAGTGTGTGTGTGTGTGTGTAGTGCAGATTGTGTTTAGTGAATGTAGTGTGTGTGTGTGTAGTGCAGAGTGTGTGCTTGTAAGTATGCCGTGTGTGTGTAAAATAGGGCGGTGGGGAGTATTTTTTTTTTTTAAATTTATTTGTGCATATTTAAATTTTATTCCCCCCTCCCTGCTTCTTACTGCGCCAGGGAGGGAGGAGATTGCATTGTGGAGGGATCCAGCTGCGGTATATTGCTGAGGGGGGCCCAGCAGCACACTGTCTTCCTTTCCAGCTCCTCTGGTAACCCGTGGCAATGCTCTGGTGACCGCAGCGCGCAGGAAAGCTAGACAGAGAGCAGCTGGAAAGGAGGACCAAGTGTTCTGCTGGACCCCTCTGCAATGTACAGGTAGCAGGGGGCCCTCAGTGCACATTTATATAGTGAAACTCGCTATATATATGTGCACATAAGGAATGTGGGGCTTAGACTGCCAGAGTAGTCCGGGCCCCCCAGGGCATAACAATCGTTATGGTTGTCATGCCCTGATGGTGGCCCCTGCCACAGGTAGAGTGCAGTCCCCAATAATTGGATGAATCGGTAATCTTAGTGGTAGAGGTGCTGTCAATACAGTACCCACAAGACAGGGCGTCTCTCTCAGCTCCTTACGCTCTTCCCTTCTCACTGGGTTTTGCTTGCCCTCCGCAGGCCTTGTATGTGCCCAGCTCCGCTGCTGGCCTGCGCAACTCTCCTTCCCTGAGCTACTGACCTCAGCCTTCTCCGCCACGTGCACTGCTTTGAACTCAGCTACCACCTTGGGGCTCTGGTCACTGCCAGAGTAGCGGACTTCTGCTGTGGAGTATGAATTGGCTTTCGAGGTGAGTGTCATTCTGACTGTCATTGGACAGGTTAATGCATTCTGTTTTCAAGTGTTCACCAGAATTTGTGAAAAAGTCTGTCCAACTTTGACAGAATATTAGGCGATTCACCATGTTTTCCAGCAGCCTTTAATGTTTCTCCCCTTGTTTCTATTAGGTCAGCGTAGCCTTCCATCGGGGAACCAGGATCACCACCACCAGTCCTAGGGGTGGGTGTAAAAGGGCACCTGATTAATGCAGATGCATACTGGGTAGCCCGGGGCCAGGAGATTGGCCACCTCTCCTGCCCAGTATACACTAGGCCACATGCTCAAGTGGGCTCTTGTCGAGTCATGGACCATCGTACAGGATTTCAGGTAGATTGGTGGTCTGGTAAGTGGCTGGGTTTTACATAATTTGAGGCTTAATGGTGCATTTGTCCCTAAGATTAGAACTGAGCTCTTCTGGGTTGCATTTTGATCCTGTGAGATACTGACAACTGACATTCATATGTATTCATTTTTTTCATTTTAAATGGTTACTTGAAAAGTGCAGTTTTAATTTACTGCTTTATCATAGCAAAAATATGTTTTTATTTGTCAAAATAAATATGTTTTAAGGTTCTTTACATGTAACTTTTTTTTTAACGCAAGTAAGGCCCGCTGTTAAGTGTATTTGACTTTTGTAGGATGATTGGGAATTCTGATCCCCATGCCAATAAAAATTAAATGTCTAAATTTCATTTTATTATATATATGGAATTTAAATATGTGTTTTCAATTCTAACTACTATATTGTATTAAGCGAAAAGGGAATAAAACATAGTCTGCTATTAGATAACGCAGAATTTCATTATTCCCAATTATTTAAATATGAAAATCACAAATATCGCATGTTTCAGCAATACTCACATATTAGTAAGGATACTGTTACTTTAAGATTTCCATCAAATGATTTCAAGCAGACAAGTTAATGAAACATCAGTTAGAGCTTCCGATAAATGATTATATCCATAAAGGACAAAAGTTTTATAACAACGTCCTTTCATAGTTCCTGTCAATCTGTTCAATTTTAAATGTAAAATAAACCATATTCATGGGTAAAGAACACAGCTAAGCTTCCTTATCTTGTCAAATTAACGCAATTTTACAGAAATCTACACTCTCCACTCTAATAGCATTAAACTGTCAAATTCTGAACCTAAATGTAAAACTGGCAGTCTTCCCCCGGAGTTGTATCTGATATCAAAATGAAGGTTTATTAACATTACAAAGAGCATTACAGTCCTATAGTGTCCTTTTCATCATTCTAAGCAGTTGCCTTAAGGCATTGCATTTAACCTTGGGAGAGGTGATAGGAATGATGGGAAGAATTCTTTGAGGCTAAAGCCTTCGACACCATCTTTTATCATCTGTGGGATTTTTATTTGGTTCCCACACAGACCAAATGACGAGTCCCTCATTTCCATTTAATGCTTATCAACTCCTTCTATTTCTTTTGCAAATAAATGTAATTTAACTGTTCAAAATAAATCCCTTGGACTCCTGCTAAATATATTTAATTTCAGAATAACTTATTAATGTTGCCATGAGAACTGAATACAATTAGAAACAAAAAAATATTGTGACGAACTCGGGATGCTCTGCCTTTGCTCTTTCACTGTCCTCAAATGTCTAACAGACAATTTTGCCAAATATATTCCAACAAAGGCTTGAGGAACTGGATTGAATATCTGAACCAGATGTAATAGCTTACATATTTGGCTGGTCTAGCAAGTCACAGTATCTCCACTTATAGTATTAACGTAGACGAAGAGTTGGATAACTGTTGTAGCTCTAAAAACACGTGTTTTCCTTCACCAAATTGTTAAAAAATAAACAACTTTAAAGTGAAACACCTTGTAGAGCACTATAAAAGCAGGGTTTATCTTACCTTTTTGTTATTATTATTATTTTATTATTATTTTATTATTTATATAGTGCCATCAGATTCCATAGCGCGTTTAATGCAAAGTATAAAAACAAAATACAATATTTAGTGTAGGTGGTAAGAGCACCAGGTTACCTAAAAACAAAAAAGGCTCACTTCTCTCGCAGTTGTGCCTTTAAAGTAGCACAACACCTATCGTCATGCAGGGTTTTTACACTCAAGAGGAAGCAGAAATGAAATAATAGTGCAATCTGTTTACAAAACCACACAAGGATGAAACGTGCAGTTGTGCTCACCTTGATTAGAGTCTACAGGTCCTTGGCTTTAAGGTTGAAAAGCCTGACACAATGTGACACAACCACTAGCTGTATACCTGAAGACTGGATGCCAAATACTGCTAAAAGTGCTTAAAATGCTTAACCAATCATTTTATTAGATTGTACAATGGGAACTGTTTGGGGTACACCGTATATGTAATGGACAGCTACATAATCCGGCAGTGGACAGAATGGAGAACATTAGTTGTTTAGTCTGGAAAAGGGATGCAGTAGTTTTAGTTCGGCAACAACCTAGGATGTATTTTTGACATCCTTGTTTCAAGCTGACAAACTCTTCTAACATACAGCAAGCCTTACCCAGGTGTTAAATGAAAATAAAAGTATAGAGAGTAGATTACCAATATAATGCCAGTTCTATTTTTTACTAGCAGTTAATTACAATGCTTAGAACTCTATTGCTTAATAAAAATAGATTTGCCCAAGCATGCAAAGCTTCAAAGGAGCTTTGAAAATATAGAATGGATACATTATTAAGAACTACTGTACTAGGCATCAAAAACGGAACATTGTATGAAGATTCAGACTTACAATTAGCCATATGTAAAATGACAGAGATTCAACAGTACATGCAGCTGCAACAGTTATCATACACGTGATGGTGTCTAAGCAAATCTGGTTAATGTGATGCTTCTGAGTGGGTGCCAGCCATTAGGACAAGCTGTTAAATGGGAAATGTTCAATAAATACACAAATATTTGTAAAATAATATTCATTATATTTTAAGTAGCTGTCTCAGACAGAGACTTTTTGTATAAATGATACCCTTGATTGCTTATTTTTCCTCACCATATTTTTTTAAAACAAATAAAAATATACGCTTTTATGATGCAATTATGACACTAATTGCCATACAACTGGCTTATTTATGACCATTATTGTTCATAATAAGTTGCCTGTTCTTTAATTGTATAGCTAATTTTTGAAGCCACAAGGTTTGGAAATCTTTAGGATGACTTGTAATGGCCAACAGATTTAGTAGGATTTCTGTGTCAAAATAAATAAATAGAATACAAGGAAATCTACGTTTGGCCTAAACTAGTTGGCTATAAGTGTTCTGCATACTGTAAAATTAATTTACTGATGACTTTACAAGTCTTGTTATTGTGGCTGTGTTTGATTTTTACCAATTTGCAAACCTTAAGAACTGAAATAATTTAGGAGCCTATATGATACATCCAGAAAGGCTTCAAAAAGTATTATGAATTGCCGACCTATGAACTGTGAGATTCTATGTTGCTAACTTCTTTGCTTTTTCATGTGTCCTGTATTCTAATAAAATGTACCCGGTAGTCCTTCGTATCCTTTATCTGAAGCATTTTCATTGTTTGGTAGTTTCTAAACTCTATGTTATGCTGAGAACAGAAGGTCCTACCTATGCCCTGTCGGTTTTCTTTAAACTCCACAATACATAGTCTTTCTCGTCGTAGCTGATTATGTGCTAGTGATATTTTTACTTGGCCTGGAGCCACATGGCAGGCTAACAAGGCATACCGTGGCTTTGGCAGCATCCATACAGTGCTCAGCTGTCAGCATCCCTTATCCTCTTTCTCTGCAACACAGTTGGTATTGGCAACAGATCATAAGCTAAAAGTGAGAAGTATATTTTTTATGTCTTCAACATCTTGCATCATCTTTAGCACAACAGACATGGCTCCTAGACCTCCCTTAGTCCCCAGTTACAAACCTTCTTTTTATGAAAAAAAGATAATAAAAAAAATCAGACAGATGTTCTACTGATTTTAAATGCTTCAGATCGCGTTCCTCTGGGAGGATTCTGTTGTACAATGTTATACCTACTGCTAGAATAAAATGTTATTCTAGAATATCTGTTTATTTAACTTATATTTTGTGTTAAGTATAAATGAGTCTCGTTAACTCTGGTACTTAAATAGTTTTTTTAGAAGCTGAACTGTGCATAATGACAGTGTTCGTGGGTTTGTTTCTATACTAGAGTTTGTGAAGCTGTTGTTTGCATACTGTGATGGACCGCCTGGCACCCGACTGTGTGCCTCTGCCAATCACTGCTTCCTAGCTGTCACAGAGTACCATAAGCACTGCACCGGAAACCATAAGCACCGTAGCCCCTTAGCCTCTGCAGCTTGGCTGGGATCTCGCCGTCCCTTCTCACCCTGGACCCAAGTCAGGGATCCAGCTCCCAGTGAGAAAACCTCTCCTCCAAGATAGTATAGCAGGTATAGCAGTGTAGCTCTTACAAGAGCTAATGATTACAGCAATCCAAAGAACAATCCCAGGAGCAGGGATTATAGCTAGTATAGTTTTCCCATACAAGCACGAGATGAGGCTCTGTGTTGAGGGTAAACTGGAACACATTTATTGGCAGCCACAAGTGGCCTTATATGCAGGTCCCCATGCAAGGGGCACTCTCTCTGGACCTGAGAGTAGACTACAGTAAAAACATACATTGGCTCTCAATTCCAGGACACTCTCACTTAAACAAGATAATCCCTCCTCTGTGCCTGGGAGATAATTGAGTCAAGCACTGTATTAAACTCAATTATCTCCAGACCCAGGCCCCTCCAAGAACATGTGGCAGAGGCATTTCTGCCACACATATGATTCCAACTCCTATCTTGAGCAACTTTTCTGGATATTTTGCCTGTTGAGAAGGTCCCCTCTTACAGTTATTACTGAGCTGCTTCTGTGCTCACAAATGTCTATATTATACTTGGTTGTTTTTTTGCATATATAGTTTAAAACACTATTATCTAGTGTGGGCAGATGACGTGTCCCACAGGGCCTTAGGATCTAAATGGCGCCTAGGATCTAAACCCGGGCAAGAAATTAACAGGTAAAGAAAGGTTAAATAGGGGACGTAGGGGCATTTGGGTGTGACTGGGGGAACACTCAAATGTAGTGGAGGGGAGGAGATGGTGGAGGATGTGGCCATGACAGTGAATCTTTATCTGCTACTGCATTCACACAACAAGTGCGACCAGAGGGCAGACCCCTTGCTCACCAGGAAGA
Organism: Pelobates cultripes; assembly: GCA_933207985.1. Classification (NCBI taxonomy): domain Eukaryota; kingdom Metazoa; phylum Chordata; class Amphibia; order Anura; family Pelobatidae; genus Pelobates; species Pelobates cultripes. The sequence goes on along the minus strand of OW240923.1, from coordinate 26,700,882 downwards.
GGTTGCTGTGTCTCTGTAGCATCTGTGGGATTTGATTTTATCCCTTGGTTGGGCCTACCTGTCATCTCTATCCCACATTGGCCCATTGGGTGGTGTGGTGTCTGTAAATGACCTGCCCATCTGGCCAGTGAACAGTGCTTGATAGATCCATTCCCATTGGTTGTAATTGTAAATTGACTTATGGTAGTCAAAATAAACTACAATAATCCTGAGTGGTAGCAGCTTGCTACATTCAGCTTTGTGGCCTGAAGCAAAAGATCTCTAGAAAGTATAATGCTTTCTGAAAACAAATTTTAACAGTCTTATAATAGCAAATATGTTGTTTTATAATGAATGTAATGGACAAAGTAGCTACTATTCTTTGCACATAGCTGGAAATGCATGCTATGTAACATGTAAATTATTTATTTATCTTGAAATACTTGACTTATCAAACATCTCAACAATGCTAGAATCAATAAGACTGTCCTAGTTTGGGCTTATTGTCCTAGACTTGTTTCCTAGCTTTTCAATTCTCGGATAACCATAGTAACCCAGCACAGCATGAGCTTTTAGCCCGTATGAGAGCACTTTAACCATACTCTGCACATGAGCAGCCCTGTGTCATTTTTATAGCTATATGATATAAATAAATACTTCTGAGTACAATGAGTTTTATTGTTGTGGTGCTCTGTGATACAGTAATGCACACTGCAGATGGTGGTGGTCAGACAATCATACACATCACATTGTAAGTTGTATTGCTGTGTCACGTGTACTATCCTTTATATCATTTATATTTGCCCATGCTACCTGTCACAAAGTCTGACAGCTGTATCATCACTTAAATAGTTTACCCTTTTCTCACTTCACTTTCACCAGCTCTTTCTTCCCAAACTTTACCTGTGGTGTGTGAGAGTTTCTTTGTATTGGTTTACATGTCTAAGAATTGACACAGCAGTGCTGTCTGGTTCTTCTGGTGAGGTCTCAGCTTTGAATATGCAGGCTGTAAGGCCTGGTTAGGATGGTTTTGCTGGGTGATGATGCTAATGGTATATCCATAATTTCCTGATTTGTACTGTTATTCACTACACTACACAATACTGTTATGCATCACATGCATATCTCAAGTTGGATTTTGCATTGGACTTTATATAAGATTGAGTTTCTTGGGCATAGAAGTCAATAAAATCATGTTTCCAAATTATCATAGGGTTCTCAGATACACTTTGACTTCAAACCAGAACCAACACCATGCTGCTGAGACCCTCAAGGTAGGTCACAACTGCAATCCATGGATGGATTCTGGTCACTGATCCTTGCTTTAGTATAAAGAAAGCTGTGTTTTTTTTTACAGTGTTCAATGCTCTACATATCAAGATTAGAACTCTGGGATAGTGATTTCTTGAGTTTCTAAAACCAAAAATGACTTCCCAATGTCTAACTTGAGATATGCAGGTGATACATAACGGTCATTTTGTATTTGCACTGTTGGAAGTTTTAATATGTTTGGTCTCACCACCATCCCTTGGTACCTAGCTACACAATACTGGACATTCTCTGTGCCTTATTCCTATTTTCATTCCATGCATCATTCTCCGTCCTCTTTGCATGTGTTTCCTCAATTTCCATGTTTAATCTCATTCCAGGCATATCCTTCAATTGGTATATTTCATCAAATTTTTAGGTTATAATTCATTTCCATCTCTGCCTTACTCCATGTCTCTCCCTCGTCATTCATTGACCCACATCTCATTCGTTGACCATGGATCTGCAATCAATCCATATTCCTCACTAAATTTTTCATCTCTCTTTCCATGTCCATCACCCATTATCCCAGTCCTTTCCATTACACAATGTCTATCCAGCAATCAATTATTTCCATTATTCCTTGTCTCACCACATGTCACTCCATCCACATTCCATGTCTCTCTCTCACTTGAAATTGTTGCAAATTAAAATTTAAATAGCAAAGGTAAGGCAAACATACTTAATCTCGAGAAATGGTGGTTCAGGTATATTGGTTACAGACACATATTAACATGACAGGTCAAATTCACATAAATATGGCCCATATTATGGCCATACGTAACAAAGCAAACATATCTGGACATGGACATATATGTATTTTTCTATGATGCTAGGAATGCAAAGATCTAATCCTAGCACTTTGGTGCCCTATAATGCACCCCTCATTTGCCTCTCCCCTTTCCTCCTGCAGTGCTAAGAGGATGAAAAATCATTCTGTCACTCACCTGATTCTAGCACCAATGTCCATCGGCACTGTATCAGGCTCCACCTCCGCTCCTCCTCCACCGACATCAGCCAACAGCGGGGACCTATTGTGCATGCACAGCGTGCACCAAGATGATATTAGAATTCCTCATAGGAAAGCATTGAATCAATGCTTTCCTGTGGGGTTTTAGCTGATGCTGGATATCCTCATGCAAAGCGTGAGGACATCCAGGGTTGCTTAGCAGACCAAAAGTCTGGTAGTCAGCCACTAGAGGTGGAGTTAAAGGGACACTCCAGGCACCCAGACCACTTCTGCCCATTGGAGTGGTCTGGGTGCCAACTCCTACCAAACTGCAATAATTACCAGTTTTTATAAACTGCAATAATTACCTTGCAGGGTTAAGTCCTCCTCTAGTGGCTGTCTATGAGTGTTTTAAACGATGCTGGACGTCCTTAAGCTATGCATGAGACCCTACAGCATTGCCGGAATCATGGGTTGGGGGCTGGGAGGGAGAGGGGCACTGTAGGGTCCTGCAGTGCCAGGAAAAATAATTGCAAGGTAATTATTGCAGTTTCTCAACAGCGTGTTGAAGTGGCCTGGGTGCCAATAGTGTCCCTCTAATGATGTTGCGGGAGGAGGAATAGTAAAAAGGGATCCACAGCACTGGAAAAAGGTAAGTAAAACTTTTCTCTTCTAAGTTTTTACTGCACATTAATGCTTTAGTATTCCTTTAATAGAGATCAGTTTTATCCTAGTTTAAGAGATTTATGACCGTATAAATCCCTTTACATAACACCTAAGCCTATATCAATGCATTAAAAATGAGTGATGATAAAAATAACCATGATCTTAATAACAAATGTATTAGTAATGAACTTTATATGTCTTTTTTTGTGTGGATGAGCTAAAATATTGGTTCATTTTATGGATATGGAAAACACACATGCTGTTTCAATACGGGGACATATTTCACGCATATTAGAAACAGTCCGTTGCTAAAACCCCATCCACATCAAGCTAACTGACATTGAAATGATTAAAAAATCTCATTATTTTCCTCATATTCCCATTGGTTATCATGGAATTACACAGAAATCCCTTGGCATTAAATTAAAGCTGTTGATATTTATTTGTTTTAAAGATCTCTGGAACATAAAATGATTAAAAACTAATGATAAAATTCATAATATATCCTCATTGACCAATTGTTTCACCAATTGTTTCTCACAATGAAGTCAGGTGTTTTAAAGCACCTAAACGGAGCTCGGTGAATATTGCGGCTTATTAGTCGTTTGTTATTTTCTTATTTTAAAGTGAAATGTGTAAACATGACTGGTGGAACATTGAATGTAAAAAAACTTCAGCCATATTTTGGGTTTGTCAATTACCATTATTATCATTTCATGTATTTTCTCGAGAAAGTCCAAGTTTTAAAGAAAAGGTTTTTTGTTTTTTAAATAAACACTCAAAGCACCATAACCACTACAGCTCACTGTACTAGTTATAGAGCTATAAGTGCCTTTAGCACCACTCACGACCTCCACTATTTATTATGGAGAACCGGAAGCTCCTATACAAATGTCAGCTGATTGCTTTAATCTAATTTGCTAAGCTCAACTATGTTGGTTTAGCTCAGGTAACTTCTGGCTTTCGGTTTGACTGCTTACATTAGGGAATGCAACTGCCCTCCTGTCAACTTAACAACATGAGCGAGGTATGGTTGTTATGGTGCTTGGAATGTTCCTTTAACGCAATTATCCTCTATGTAGATTTTTCTTTTTCTTTCATTGCTAAGGCAATCATTAACAAAGATAACCTTTTTGCTCTTTAACAATAGGGTTACACAATACTTTCTAGAACCTAAAGTATCTGAATTCTGGTGGTATGCTTTTGGCTGATAATATCTTAGAGGTTAATGATACAGCCTAACCTCAAACGACACATTTTAGTACATTGTTTATTTCATATTCTCTATTCATTTTACTCCAAATTTAGCAGTCCTATGATTTCCAGTATTCTTATCTTCATGTGTAGTGGTGGTGGTACAGCAAAGGGTGACATCAGGAGGTAGCACAGTCTAAAGTTGGATATCGCAGAAGGTTTAAGGGACTTTCTAAGATGGAAAATCAGGAGTGATGTAACGATATTACACTTCTCAACAGGACTGACAGCAACACTAACCTGGGTCATTGACAACAGTAGTTGCATATTTTTTTATTTACTAAAGATAGTATTTCTGCCTTAAAGGGACACTGTAGGTACCCACACCACTTCAGCTCAAAAAAGTGGTCTGGATGCACTGTTCCTTTTGCACCTAGTGCTGCAATGTTAAACATTGCTGTTTCAGAGAAACATTGCAGCTCTAAATCTGCCCACAGTGGCAGTCTACCAGACAACCACTAGAGGGCTTCCTGGATTGAAACGGGCCTTTGGTCCAGTATCTGATGTTGGATGTCCTCAAGCTCTGCTTGAGGACACCCAGCTTCAGATTTTTCAACACAGGAAAGCATTGATTCATTGCTTTCCTATGGGTAGGTCTAATACGCACGTGGGACTTTGGATGGGACGGAGCTTTGACCCAGCGCCGATGGACATCAGCCCTGGAATCAGGTAAGTAAATAAAGTATTTTTTAACCCTTTATTTACTGGGGCGCTAGTGGGAGGGGAGGAAGGGGGAGCGATAGTGCCAGGAATACAGCTTTGTATTAGTGGCACTAAAGTATCCCTCTAACCACTATCCAGATCTCTAATAGACTGCAGGTGCATTTTCCAAGCAAATGTAGTAAATGCCTAATGGTTGATTCTGGTTATTCACTGTGAGGAAATAGCAGGATCTTTCCTTCCTCCTTCACCGTCATTGATGAATTAGCCAAAGGGTAGGACATCATATCTGGTGCATCTTTAAATACAATCTGGAACAACATAAATGGAGTATGGAATGCAAGATCTTCCTGATTCCTTATATTATACCATGAGTGAACAGCTATAGTCACTTGCCTCATAAATTCTAAAACCACTATGGACATTCAGTTGGATGCAGCTGTGAATCTACGTTGCTGCCTGGGATCACAACACTTACTAATTTCAGGTTGACAATTATATGTACAGTCCTGATTTTAATGGGACAGTTCAGATTTCCAGGTCCTGTGCCTCTGTCCTGATTTAGTTCCCTGGTATCCCGCATCCCAAGATACTAGGGATCTGTTCTTTGAAGCACTCACACTGTGCATAGGCAGTAGGACCTTGCAGATAATTCTTCAGGTGTGCTCTCTGCAAGGGTCTGCAAGCCGGGGGGTGGCCAGACAGGCCCCTTCTGTCCTTCAGTGGCTTGCCATTTTTTCAGACAGGCCTGTCCATTATATGTATCACCAGTGAAGCGAGGTGCTTTGCTGGCAATGCCACCTTCAGGCCTGCCCAACAACTCCCAATTACATACCTCTAAATGTTGGGCGGTATGTATGTACATCCCAGCCTTGCCATGAGTTTAGGGCCTCCAGCTTGTGTCGGTTAAGTATAGTGTCAGTAAAGGCACACAGAGAACAATGCACAGACCACATACTCCACTGCAATGTTGAAATAACACAGATTATGTATTATACTGTATACGGTATATATACACATGTATATGGTTTAATAATAAGTACATTTCATATAGGGAAAAGAGTAACTGAAATGGTCCAATCTCCTTCAAAACCGATACAGCATATAAAAAAAACAATGTGTTTCACAGCACAGGTTCTGCTCAAAAACACTCTCTGTATACCTGCATATGCATGCGCACAACTGGTTACTTAGCCATGAATCATAACACTCAGAATACTGAGACAAAAGCTTTAGTAAATAGCAGTCTCCTCTACAGAGTCGTTGAATCTAGCAACATTTTCTCTTTCAGTATCTGAAAACCTTAAAGGCCATCTCTAATTAAAGAATACCTTCCTTTTAATTCCCAAGAAATCTTCCCTACTTTATCTGTGTTGCTTTTTCTATTTAAATATCAGGCATTTTCTAATTCTTCAAGTTACAGAATGTTTTTATAATTACAAAGGCTGAAAATACCCCAAAATTGTTTAAAAAGTGTTCCCCCTAAAAACTATTTTCCATCGTGGCAGGAAGATCTGCAGAACAAAACATTGCTGAATTATCTAAAGATGTCATTTGAAACACCAATTAAATCTATGGCTCCATAAACTGCATTATTTTCCATAAGGCGTACGTAGCAAACATTATGGTTATAGTCTCTGGGAGCAACAAACCCATAAACTGTGTTCTCTTCCTTGGAAGCAAATAATACCATATTTAATTAGGTAATTCTGCTGGGGTTATGAATGAATCATCAAAAAATAGCAACACTGGAAAGAATATATGCATAAGTCCTGCATACAGTGTGTTTTTCTAAAGACACAAAAAATCTGGTTCGAAATTGGTTTCTAGTCTTTTGCTACGACTTATTTCAAATGCTCTTAAAGATATCCAGATTGGGTAATTAATCTTTTTAAGGGCTCTGCATTTCTGTGAGCCCAACTTTTATATGAAGAAAAATAAAATGATAAAAAAAAATACTAGAAAAAATAATAAGGAACAAACAACAAATTATTGCATAGAATCTAATTTTCTTTTGTTTTTATGAAATCGGTCTCTAAAAATAGCCACACTTTAAAATAAAAATTATAACTATAAAAAAATTCTTCCAAGTACTACAAAACATAATTGCTTGTCTTATTCAAGTGACATTCTGTTAACCTATCCAGAAAAGAATCCAAATCATTTGTTAATTCATTACTCATTAATTTTAATAAAAATGCAAATGATGTCTCTTCTGTGAGATATTTCTACTACCTCTGTGCAATTCTCATGTATTCGCAATTAAATACATGTTCCTTTTGCAGTATATTTTAATGCTGTCATATAGAGTTCATTTTTGCAGATTCCTAGATGTCTGGGAGTCAAAAAGAATTTCCTCTGGATCTCGGTGGATGTCAAGTTCCATTATCCTCTGATGGCTTGAAAGTAACAGAGAATTATGGGAACAGTAGTCAAACAACAGCTAGAGAGACCTGGAAGACTCTCAAAGAATATTCTCCTACACAGCTAAAGGGAAGATCTGTGTGCTTTATATTTGTTATCTGATAGCATGTGACATTTAAATCACAGTCCAGTTCATACGTTCTCTAGGTTAACATTCTAAATAGCTATCTGGCTTTCTACCCACTGTGCAGTTTTCATATTTATTAAAAATGTGATCACTAAATTTCTCCACTAATGTTTTTGGTCAACCTTCTCGATATGTCCTGTTGACCAAACTGATATCAATAAAACCTTCTAAATTGGGCATTTTCATTTTATCCAATGTTCTGCTGTTGGTGTGAAAGCACCTTTAAATG
>OW240923.1:26681246-26693186 GCA_933207985.1 Pelobates cultripes | reverse complement strand
TTTATCTTCATTTTATTTTTTTGCACAATAACATAATTTATCTGTATTACTTATTTTCTGGGTTTTTTTCTGTCTTACTTCACAAAAAACAAAATATTTTAAAAGAGAATCGCTTTTCTCATGTTGGCTATGCATTATTTCCTGCATACTAAAGACTTCATGACCACGGGAAATGTTGACCGGTGACATTGGAAGCCAACAGCCTGGATACAAAAAGGTATCTAATTTATTAAACAAGATTCAAACACTATATTATATATAGTGTTTGAATCTAGTTTATTATCCTCACTTCCATATACATATACATATGGAAGTGAGGATAATAACACAAGTGGTGTCTGGTACCGAAGATTCCAACCATGCATCTTGGACTATCAAGCAAACCTGGGGTGTCCTCCATAATGTTGGAGTTTCATGAATCCCTAGTCATCTTTTGTTGGTTCCCTTTCATCTGATCGTCAACTAAACACTTGTAGCTAATGGATGTTCCTGCTTAGGACTGGGGATTCCAAAGCAGCCCTGGAAAAAAAATCTATGTCAGCCCCATAAGTCATTGCGCCATATATTGTTGCATGTAATATGTAAGGCTATGTCTTGCCACCCTAGATGATTATATATATATATATATATATATATATATATTGCTTTTTCCAATATAAAATATTGGTCCTTTCAGAGTAAAATTTTTAATTACACATGCAGACACAGACAATCTCACTGACACAAGCTGATTGATACACAGCCTTATAGACAAACAATCTCACTGATATACATAAGGTAATTGACATAAAAACACAAGCTCACTCAGTAGCAGGCACACACACACACACACACACACACACACAAGCAAGCCCACTCACTAGCAGGCACACACACACAGCTTAATGTAGTGGCTCTGGTGTCTATAGCCGGTCCCTGCAGGCTTTTCAATGTAAACACTGACTTTTTAGAGAAAAGGCAGTGTTTACATTGCTTCCTAGTGACAGACACTCAGACGGTCACTAGAGGTGCTTCCTGTGTCAGTGCGGATTGGCTGAGATGCCAAGCTTGATGATCTCAGCCGTAGAGGCAGGGCCAGTCGAGGGGAGACCAGCACTACGTGGAAAAAAAAAGGTGAGTAGAAACATACATACACACACACATACCATGACAGACACACACCATGACACAGACAGACCGTGACACAGAAACACAGACAGAAATACACACACACTGTGACACAGACAGAAACACACACACACCATGACAGACAGACACACCATGACACAGACAGACACACACACACCGTGACAGAGACACACACATACCATGACAGACACACACACACAATGACAGACACACACCTTAAAAAAGACACACACACCTTGACACACACACACACACACCATCAGACAGACTGTGACACAGACACACACACATGACACAGACACACACACCATGACACACAGACACACACACACACCACGACACAGAGAGACCGTGACACAGACAGACACACATTACATGACACAGACAGACGCACACACACCATGACATACAGACACACACACACACCATGACACAGACAGACTTTCACAGACAGACACACATTACATGACACACACACACACCATGACACAGACACACATTGCATGACACAGACAGGTGCACACACCATGACAGACAGACACACACACCATGACACAGACAGACACACACAATGACACAGACAGACACACAGACACCATGTCACAGACAGAGACACACACACACACACCATGACACTGACAGACTGTAACGAGAATATACCCCAACACGCAGGATTCAGCAAAACAAAAGACAACACAGAGGAGAGATACGTCTACCGGACCTTAGAATGGCCGGACTCGACGTATATGAGAGGAGACAGAGTCAGGAACGATCCGAAATCAAGGGCACAGAGAGACAGCGTAAACTAGGACAAGCCGGGGTCTGGTACACAGTAAACAGCAAGCCGACAACCAGAACAGAAGGATAAAGAGAAAACGTAGTCAGAAACAAAGCCAAGGTCAATACGGAGAAACACAACTGAACACAACAAGCGCTAAAGGGAACTGATACAGAAACCACGATAGGGCAAGGAACAAAGGGAAGAAGGTGAGTATAAATACCTAAACATCTAATTTGATTGGTCCCTGTCACATCCACGCCCCCAAAAGGTAAGTGTATGGGGAGTGTGGCATGACAGGGACCAATGGGATGCCTTTTCCAATTTAGGCACCCACTGTCCCTTTAAGAGCGCGCCCGATACCCGCGGCGCGCTCTTAGAGTTAGGTGGAACACGTGACCGCTTTCCAGTCACAGCGGTCGGCTGAGCCGCGCGCGGCTCGTGCAGCAGCAGGACCGCGCGCGGCTCGAACAGAGGACCCCGGCCGGCCCCTGGAAAGGGTAAGTACCGCTACATTACCCCCCCCGAGGACACGCCCTCCGGGCGGGGAGGGCCAGGCCTGGCAGGAAAACGAGAATGGAAAGAGCGCACAAGACGAGGAGCGTGAACCGCGTCAGCGGAAATCCAACTATGCTCCTCAGGCCCATAGCCCTTCCAATGCACTAGGTACTGAAGTCGGCCCCTAAGGAAACGAGAGTCAAGAACTGCAGAAACTTCAAATTCCTCATGACCCTCCACAGAAACAGGAGGGGGAGGAGGTGCATGTCGGGTATAGCGGTTGCGTATGAAAGGCTTCAACAACGAGGTGTGAAAGACATTAGGAATACGCAGATTCTTAGGGAGACCCAAGGCATACGAAACAGGATTAACCTTATGCAGAATACGATAAGGACCAATAAAGCGGGGAGCCAATTTCATAGAAGGCACCCGGAGGCGAATGTTTCGCGTAGAAAGCAGAACCCTGTCCCCCACAACATAAGAAGGAGCCGCCCTGCGATGCTTGTCAGCCTGCACCTTCTGGCGAGCAGCGGAATCCACCAAAGAACGCTGAACCTGCTCCCAAGTATTACGCAAATTAGCCAAATGTTCATCCAGAACTGGCATGCCCTGTGAGGAGAAAGCAGCCGGAAGAACAACAGGATGTTGGCCATATACAACGTAAAAAGGACTCTTGCCGGAAGAATCATGAGTAGCGTTATTCCGAGCAAACTCAGCCCAAGGAAGAAGGTCAGACCAATTGTTCTGATGGTGGGATACGAAACAACGAAGGTACTGCTCCAGAGATTGATTGGCACGTTCGGCAGCTCCATTAGACTGGGGTTGGTAAGCGGAAGAAAATGAGAGAGAAATGCCCATTTCCGAACAAAAGGCTTTCCAGAACCTGGAAATAAATTGGCTACCCCTATCAGATACAATAGATACGGGAATGCCGTGTAATCGAAACACCTCTCTGGCGAAAACAAGTGCTAGTTCCCTGGACGTGGGCAGCTTGTGAAGAGACACAAAGTGAGCCATCTTGGAAAACCGATCCACTATCATTAGGATAACTGTGTTACCATTCGAGGGAGGTAATTCAACAATAAAATCCATGGACAGGTTGGACCAAGGTCTCTCGGGAATAGGTAACGGATGCAACAGCCCACAAGGAACCCTACGAGAAGATTTCATACAGGCACAAGTAGTACAAGCACCTATATAGTCAGTGACATCCTTGCGTAAGGAATCCCACCAAAATACAGAGAAACCGCTGACACCGTTTTGGAAATACCAGGATGTCCAGCAGTCTTAGTGTCATGATACAACGACAGAATCTCCCGTCTCTCGGGAACATCAACGAACAGTTTATCAGTAGGTCTCTCGCTAGGTGCCATGTTTTGTTTCGCTTGTATGGCCTGCAAGAGGGACGAAGAAATAGACAAAACAGTGGTAGCGATTATTCTTTCTGGGGGAATCAAAGGAGTAACATCAATCTCCTGTTTGTCAGCAGTTTCGAACTGTCTGGACAGAGCGTCTGCTTTAGTGTTGCGGTCACCTGGCCTATAGGTGATAATGTAATTGAAATGGGACAAAAATAGTGACCACCTAGCCTGCCAAGAAGACAATCTTTTAGCCTCACTAAGGTAGGATAGGTTCTTGTGATCCGTAAATATGAGAATAGGATCTTTAGTTCCTTCTAACAAATGTCTCCATTCTTTCAGTGCTAAAATAATAGCAAGGAGTTCGCGATTACCCACATCATAATTCTTTTCTGCTTTGGACATTTGTTTGGAGAAGAAGCCACAAGGATGCAATGGCTTTTCAGGCGACTCTCTTTGGGATAAGACAGCACCTACCCCGATATCAGAAGCATCAACTTCAAGAATATAGGGCAGTGTGGGGATAGGGTGCTGTAAAATAGGTGCAGAAGCGAATGTAGTTTTAAGAAACTCAAAAGCCTGAAGTGCCTCGGGAGACCAGACACGAGTATTGCCTCCCTTTCTTGTCATACGGGTGATAGGCGCTACAATAGAGGAAAAACCTTTAATAAAGCGTCTATAATAATTAGAGAAACCAAGAAAACGCTGAATGGCTTTCAAACCTTGTGGAAGAGGCCATTCCATGACAGCAGAAAGCTTCTGGGGATCCATACGAAAACCTTTAGCGGAAATTAAATACCCCAAAAACTGGACTTCGGATTGGTCAAACAGACATTTTTCCAGTTTACAATAAAGACCATTAGCAAGAAGGGTCTTCAGAACTGTCGTAACATGCCTGTGATGAGTGTGTAAATCTGTAGAGTATATTAATATGTCGTCTAAGTACACAATTACAAATGTGTGAATAAAGTCTCTTAAAACGTCATTGATAAATTCTTGAAATACTGCTGGGGCATTGCATAGACCAAATGGCATAACAGTATACTCGTAATGGCCAGATCTAGTGTTGAATGCCGTTTTCCATTCGTGGTCTTTCTTAATACGTATTAAATTGTATGCACCTCTAAGATCCAATTTAGTGAATACAGTAGCATGTTTGAGTCTGTCAAATAATTCCGTGATTAAAGGTATAGGATATGCATTTTTGATGGTGATTTTATTTAGACCTCTATAATCGATACACGGTCTTAAATCACCTTCTTTCTTTGATACAAAGAAGAACCCCGCTCCAGCCGGAGAAGAGGATCTCCTAATAAACCCCTTTTCTAATGATTCCTTAATATACTCCTCCATGACACGGTTTTCTTGAACAGATAAAGGGTACACCCTGCCCTTTGGAGGTATTGTGCCAGGCAATAAATCGATAGCACAATCGTAGGGTCTGTGAGATGGTAATTTGTCAGCCTCCCTTTTATCGAAGACAGTTTTGAGAAATAAGTACTGAGGGGGTATAACAGTGGACAAAGGAGGAGTTGTAGGAACATTAATAGAATTCAAAGGGGTGACTTCAATAGTACAGGACGTATGGCGGGCATCGCTCCATGATTTTATTTGCCCTGACTCCCAATCGAAAATGGGATTGTGAGTACGTAACCATGGGTACCCTAACACAATGTGAGAAGAGGGAGATGTGATGACCTGGAATCGAATGGTTTCAAAGTGTAAAACCCCTGTATACATGTGTAATGGTACAGTTTCATGAGTAACAATTGGAGAACTTAATGGTCTACCATCTATGGCCTCAATGGCCAAGGGTATCTCCCTTTCTCTGACGGGAATGTTATTTTTCGTAACAAACTCAGAGTCAATAAAGTTCTCAGCAGCCCCAGAATCAACCAAGGCTAATATGCATTCTGCTATACAACTCACCCCCATATGAAGGGAAACAGGGAGAAGCAAACGATTAGGAGGCAATTTAGGAGACTTAGAGATCACACCCAAGGCCAGTCCCCTATAAGGTCTTAGGTGCGAGAGTTTTCCGGACGCAAAGGACATTCCCTTACCATATGGTCTCGCCTACCACAGTATAGGCAGAGTCCATTCCTTCTTCTAAGTAGTTTTTCAGTATCCAAGAGTTTGGCAACCCCTAATTGCATGGGTTCCTCCTCGGGTACTTTAACACTCTCAGGTTTATCAACTCTGGGATTAATAGATGTGACCAGACGTCTATTCTTGTTTTTGGTATAGAGCCTGTCGCGAATTCTATTATCTATATCAATGAGGTAGTCAATAAGATCCTCTAATGGAATAGGAAGCTCCCTTGCCGCTACCTCATCTAATATAGTGTCAGATAAACCTTCCATGAACGCAGTAGTTAACCCATTATTGGTCCAATCTACCTGTGAAGCAAGGGTACGAAACTGAATAGCATAATCCGCCACAGACCTAGACCCCTGTTTAATCCTCATTAATGCTCTTGCGGCATTCTTTGACCTCTTTGTTGTGTCAAAAGTTCTACGAAAAGCTGCAAGAAAACTATTGAAATCATGAACCATAGGTCCATTGGCCTCCCAAATAGGATTTGCCCACTCTAGTGCTTTGTCAGTAAGTTGATGCATCAAAAACCCCACTTTAGACCTATCAGTGGGAAAGGAATGAGGATACATCTCAAGGTGGAATTCTATTTGATTAATAAAACCTCTGCATGTCTTGGCTTCCCCTCCATACCTAGGAGGAGGTGTTAAATGGGGCGAAGCATTGGTTGAATTGGATACTTCGGGAGGATGAGGTGTAGGAGGGTTAGGTGCGGTTGCAGGAATGGTTCTAGACAAGAGCGTCTGGAGAGCCTGTGCTATCTGATCCATACGGTGATCCTGCTCTACAAACCTTGCCTCGTGAGAAGCCATTTGCTGAGCCAAATCTGCGGGGTCCATGGCCCTATCGTAATGTAACGAGAATATACCCCAACACGCAGGATTCAGCAAAACAAAAGACAACACAGAGGAGAGATACGTCTACCGGACCTTAGAATGGCCGGACTCGACGTATATGAGAGGAGACAGAGTCAGGAACGATCCGAAATCAAGGGCACAGAGAGGCAGCGTAAACTAGGACAAGCCGGGGTCTGGTACACAGTAAACAGCAAGCCGACAACCAGAACAGAAGGATAAAGAGAAAACGTAGTCAGAAACAAAGCCAAGGTCAATACGGAGAAACACAACTGAACACAACAAGCGCTAAAGGGAACTGATACAGAAACCACGATAGGGCAAGGAACAAAGGGAAGAAGGTGAGTATAAATACCTAAACATCTAATTTGATTGGTCCCTGTCACATCCACGCCCCCAAAAGGTAAGTGTATGGGGAGTGTGGCATGACAGGGACCAATGGGATGCCTTTTCCAATTTAGGCACCCACTGTCCCTTTAAGAGCGCGCCCGATACCCGCGGCGCGCTCTTAGAGTTAGGTGGAACACGTGACCGCTTTCCAGTCACAGCGGTCGGCTGAGCCGCGCGCGGCTCGTGCAGCAGCAGGACCGTGCGCGGCTCGAACAGAGGACCCCGGCCGGCCCCTGGAAAGGGTAAGTACCGCTAGACAGACACACACACACATACACTCACACTGACACACAATTTCTACCTGTGGGAAGCTCTGATGGCGGCCGCATGGGGGAGCTGGCTGTTCTGGCTGCCGCAAAGGGAGCTCCTTTGGCGGCCGCAGGGGGTGCTATCTGTTCTGTCTCTGCTCCCCCTCCCCAGCGCGCCGCTTAATGAGACATCATATTCGGGCCCCGGTCTCATTAAGCGGCACGCTGGGGAGGGGGAGCAGAGACAGAACAGCCAGCTCCCCCTGCGGCCGCCAAAAGAGCTTCCTCTGCGGCCGCAGGTGAGCCAGCTGCCTGCCCGGCCCCAGGTGCCAACGGCCCACCGGGAAATTTCCCAGTATCCCGATGCGCCAGTCCGGCCCTGCTTAGGACTTCCAATGATGGCAATGGGGGCAGGGAACAGTACTCAGTTGATTCCGGATTTTGCTTACATGATAAAGACTATGTATCAAACACTGATATTTCATATACTTGTCATCTGTCCCTTTTTAAAGTTCTGTTGTGTTATTAATTAAAGTTATCGCCAGTCCAAACCATAGCGTATATACTATCATTCTATCAGAAGTCTCAAGAGCTAGAGATTTTTGATCATGTCCTACCCATATTGAAACAGCAACATAATTAATGTGCCATCCAAATCTACATCTTCTTGATATGTGCAACAGATGTGTTGCAAATGTAAAAATAGAATTACCTTTGATTCATATATCACCCATGAAAAATTCAAGTGCTGTGCACCTGCTACAATTTTTACAGGGTAATTGGTAATGCAGGCAGTAAATTACTTTCAGAATACCAATCAATGAGCTTCCTGAATTTGTGAAGAGAATTTAATATTCACTTAACACTTTATTTCCTAGAAAAAAATAAAAAATAAACAACAATGTAAAACCTTTTGATCTTTTCCATTTAAACTCAGAATCGAGAATATTACTAACAAGTCATCATTTCAAGGATTTACTTTAACTCTGAAATACATGTGACTTTAAAATAATTTCCTGATGCCTTTAATATTGTTGCCTGCCGTGGATTGCCACGTATGACCATTCGTTTTTGTATAATAAATATTATATACAGGTATGTGAGGTAGAGGTTACTCTGGGAGGCAATAAGCTTCTGATAAATAAGCCATACGCTTGCTATAAATAAATAAATCTCATTGCACAATTTTTTACATTGGATTAACAGCATAGCCTGTTCGAGCATGAATAGGCTGCTGTGATTGGCTGAGAATGTCAACTCTGTACCTACATCAACATATGCAGAATGTTATTTGTGGCCTTATTTTTTTTTTTACTTAAAAATCTAAACAAAAACAAAAAAAACTTGTTTGATTCTTGAATTAGCAGAGCAACATATTAGTGGTTTTGTGAGATTTTTGATTTAAAAATCACTTTTATCCTTTTGCCACATAAAATGAACTGTGGTGTCTTAACTTACAAAAAAAGTGTTCCCCAATGTAGTCCAAGGGCTATTCCTAACACTATAGAGCCCTAGTCACCATTTATTTGCTTACCTTAATCCAGCGCCAGGCTCCGAGTGGAGCCGAATGGGCGTGCACGGCCAGAGACGCGTGCGCATTCAAACCCACCCATAGGAAAGCATTGCGTTTTTCTATGGGGATATTTTTTGACGCTGGAGGTCCGTGAGGATGTCCAGCGTCAAATAAGTGTGATTTACTCAGTGTCAATCACGGAAGCGCCCCTAGTGGCTCTCAGGGAGACAGCCACTAGAGGCTGGATTAACACTCAATGTAAACATAGCAGTTTCTCTGAAACTGCTATGCTTTCAGCTGCAGGGTTGACAATAGGGGGACCTGGCACCCAAACCACTTAATTGAGCTAAAATGGTCTGGGTGCCTATTGTGGTCCTTTAAAGATTGGGTTAATTATTACAGATTTCTATGCAAATTTAAAACACTCTCATTTCGCACAGGTTTCTGTGCGAACACTGACGAAAGACTTCCACTGGCATTTAGGGAGCAAATTAATCTTATCTGTTCCACTGAGAATATTAGCAAAACTAAAATACGGGATGGATTGGGTTGGGTGCTACAGATATCTACGCAAATCTTATTTAAAACATTCTCACTTTAGTAATGTATACGAGCTCTGTCTGAAAATAGTCCAGCCATTGTTATATATAATGAGAATGGTTTGCGTGACACCAACGTAACCTGGCAGCAAAGGAAAGTGGACTGGAATGCGCATGCGTGAACAATAATGACTTCACTGTACTAGTCAGTGGGAGCACTAGACGCCATTGAGAGAACATGTGTACTAAGTGACTGTTGCATGAAAAATGATTGAATGAATAGGGCAACGAACCTGCATAAAATTTAGCGTAAAGCTTGAACATTCCTCCACCTAAACTATTCAGATGATTCAGAAGGCTTTCTCGATGAGATTCAGTTAAATACGACGAGGCAGCTGATGGCGATTCCAACAAAGGATTTTGCAGAGCGTTTTGATTAGTGGAAGAGACGCTGGGAGAACTGTGTGAGGTCACAATGTGCTGATTTTGAAGGGGACTGAGGTGTCATTGTCCTATATGCAATGTTTCCTGCATTTGGCGTCTTCTTCAACAAATCTCTCTATTTTTCATATTTATGGCTGAATACTTTCCGGACAGACCTCATATGTACATAGATTTTTTGTTGCAAAAAAAAAATAAGACGTACCTTGGAATAAGTATTTTCATTCAAGGCTGGCTAATTTAAACATATGAGCTATTTAATGATGCGGCAAGTGGTTTAACTTCACCTCTGGCAACAACATTAAATATCTCATTTCCATATCTTCAGTATGATCCATGCACCATGACCACTTCAAAACACTGAAGTGATCATTGAGCTCGAGTAACTCTTTAAATGAATGGGAAAAGCACAGCCCCTATACAGCTGTGTTACCACACACATATGAATGAACGGGAAATAGCTTGTGCATGTTCAGTACAGCCAAGTGGGATATAATATGCATTTTTATTCTTGAATTGCCTGGAGTATCTATTCAGCGAGTAAATACTTGTTTGTCCCCAAGATTTAAATAATATATTGTCTCGCTCTTGGGAAGCAGAAAGTCGTGTACTTTGAGCCAGACAGAGAAAGGCATATCAAATCTGTCAAGTGAATACAGTACAATAAATTAATATAGAGGAGCTGTAAAGAAGGTAAATCAAATTGCACAATCAAGTGTTTTAGGATTCTAACCTCCAAAGTTGATACAAAGGTAAATTGCATTCCCAGGCGGTGTCTATTCATATCCATTAATTGTAACAATGCATGATAGGTCTCGGTTGATTTTAAGTTCTTTAGTATTTGAAATGTGCTTCTCAGCACAGAGCATAGGACACCGCTGGGATTCATTTGACCCTGACGTTCACATTAATTTTGCTGTGCTGTGAAAGGCAAAGACAAAATCAATGTCCATCAGCGATTATCCAAGGTAGAGTATCTGGCGCTAGTGAATACCAATGCCAATACAAAGCGTACTTAAGATTCGGACTGTTGACATAATCATTCATTTCAGTTTTTGTGAGTTTTTTGACTTGTATGTGGGAACCTGAAAACCATTTTGTTTATTTCGGTGACATCATCACTTTTATAGAATTCTGCAACATTTCAAAAAAATAGGAATTATTAAACACAGGGAGGGGAAATCATACTTACAACAAAATCCATATGCAGAATGTTTATATAATATATAATATTTAATGTTAGTATTAGAATTATATACGCTATTTTTTTGTTGCATTTATAGACTTAACCACTTAGGGGAACTGCCACTTCCCAGTTTATTTTTTATATTGCTATGAAAGATCTAATTTTCTTTTTTGTTTATACCACAGATTTAGCAAATGATATCAAAATCTTTTTTAGACAAGGCAAAGTCAGGATAAATATTGCAAATGAGAAGGAGAAATAGAAACATTGTGCGAAAGAACAGAACTCAGAACAATGATTGACTGTGAGTTAAGATGTAGAGCGCCCAGTGACAGGAAAAAGAGGTGTGGATTTTATTTAATGTTATGTTTCACATCCTAAAAAAAAATAAATATATATATATTTGTTAAACATAGGCATTGAGTAAACATTATGCTAAAAAAAGACTGGGGAAATCACAGTGCCCCTTTAAGGACCACTGACATTCTATGCCTCTCTTGCACTCTGCTCAATGCAGACCGCTTCACAGTATGGGATGTTCTGTTTCTTTATGTACCGTATATACTCGTGTATAAGTCGATCTCATGTATAAGTCGAGTGCAGTTTTGTGACCAACAATTGTGAAATATGCTATGCCTCGTGGATAAGTCGAGGGTAAAACTTGGGGCTATGAAATTCTGTGATTTTTATAATTACATACACACACTCATACACACACTCTACATTATACACACACACACTCATACAAACAATCTGCATTATACACACACACTCATTCAAAAACACACTGCATTATATACACACACACACTCATACAAACAATCTGCATTATACACAGACACACTCATACAAACACACACTCTGCATTATATAATGCAGAGTGTGTGTGTTTGTGTGAATGCAGAGTGTGTGT
>OW240923.1:26649946-26673812 GCA_933207985.1 Pelobates cultripes | reverse complement strand
CTTCCACACCGTTCTTAGTCTAACTCCCTTCAGCTCACTCTCCGACTCTCTGGCTCCTTAGTTTATGAGATCATCCTCATTAGTGCCTCATTCATGCCACCACGAGTCATTCGAGATTGTGTCCGCTCGTCCCCTTCCCAAGCTCACCCGTGGGACGCAACCGCGCGTGGGTGCTTATGTCATCGCTTGTCCCCCACGGCCGATTAAGATGATTCACAATGCTGATACACCTTTGTATGTTGTACTGGGTGCATTCATCTTAACTATCTGTCAACCATTGTCATAAACTCTGTCCTTTGCAACTTGCAGTCAGCATGGAGAAAACAAGTGAAGAAATTAAGCAATGTTATTTCACCTCTTCATTAACATTGTTTGCCCCGGCTTTGCCTTTTCAAAACTAGAATATGATATCATTTAATTTGCTAAATCTGTAAAATAAATCTAAAAGAAATTAGAGCATCTCATGAAATTAAGCATATAACAAGTTATAGGTGGTTTTCAATGTTGTATTCAGTGGTGTAAATACCAAAGTTGAAAGGGTGTGGCACTCTTGGGAAAGAGGTATAGAAACAAATGTACCTCCCAGTACTCCGTAGTAGAGGCCTGCAACCTCTCAGTTGGTATAAAGCATAACCTATGGGTTCAGCAGGTAGGATGCAAATTGAAATTTATTTAGGCAGTGGGCACAACAAAACACAACTTTTTGGCCTAATTACCTAATCATGTATGTGTACATGATTAAAGCCATTGGGCCAAAACATTGTATTTTGTGACAATTCACTTTAAAATTTCTGCAACAGACCGACTTAAATTCATGATTATATACTGTAAGCAAAGTTAACAATGATTATGAGCATTTAAATTGGATATAAGGTTACCCATGGCCATGTATTGGTTCATACATACTCTGACTTACCTACTATTAAAAATGTGTTATGAAACAGCTTATCTGTGCACAAGAGCTTTTAGAAGAGCAGAGTAAAATGTAAAAAACGAAAAAAGATTAAGGATTAAAAAATAAATTGTGCTTATTTGCATATTTGCATTGCATTCTGGAACAGTTATGAAAACACAATATTTCAGACATCCCGTATCTGTTGTGGTTATTTTTTCCTGTCTTTAATATGTTTTTGTACAGCATCATTTAGTTGTACAATGACTTTGTTTTTTACAATATTGTTAGAAAAAAAAGACTGAGAGATGATAATAAAATGTAACGTGGTCACAGTTAGCCAAACATGCCATGGACTTACCATTGTATATTATTTTTATTGGACAGCTGGACCATTTTTTTGATCATTTTTTGTTTAATTTGAAGTGCATGATAGCTTGTCAGAACAGGCTGTGTGTATTGTAAGCTGGCCTAAGTGTCCAAATAAATTGTGTTAGGACAAAAGCGCTGCCATGCCTGTAATAGCAACGTGACACGAGTTAGTACATAGCTCCCACTGGAATTTAATCTGAAATAAAAGGATGTAGCTAGTGCAGGATGTAGTGAAATCTAACCTCAAAAACAGAGATGTTAGCTTTTGTTATTATTCACTGTGCTCTGCCATTCCTAGCATTCATTAAAATTGAAGCTCTGTTCTTTTGTACTTTGTAGGTCAAAGCTTAGTCTTGCCTAGCTGTCATTGTCAGAACTCTTTTCTGCCTGGCACCTTTCCCTCACTGTCAGTGGATACAGACAAGCATTGGCAACATTGCATTCGAACCAGGAAATATGTTTTGAATAATATAAACATTTCAACGTCGACTGTATTTTTCGGCTCTCATTTTCAGATAATAAAATAAAAAAAATGTCCTGTTTCTCCAAGATATAGAAAAGCAATATAACTGTTAAAAGATTATTTTTCCGTCCAGAACAGGGGTAATGCTAGTGCCCTTCAGAATATTTGCAAAGCTAAAACCACATTTATTTGGCACATTAGAAAATCTATTTCCATATGACAATTTATCCAGTGTGACAGGAACAGTGTTATACCCTGATCTCTTTTTAGCAGATATACACAAGTACTACAGCTTTTTATCTTTTCTTGGGTTTATATGACATTTTGCTGACATATTTATTGGATTATTCTTGCCATAGAACAGCACTGTGTCAACATAAAATAAGGTTATGGCTGGACGTTGACTTAAAAGGAAAAGCTAAGCTAAGCCTGGTCTTGAATTTTTAACATCACTGTTGCATTGCCCTTTGTTGCTCCATGTTTGTAGTAAAACTAGTGTCTAAAAATATATTACCTGGCTCAGCGTTTATTAAGTTAGAGTAAGGCAGTTAAGAAGTAGACACTGTCGGGTAACTATTTATGATTGTGGTTACAACTCTTTTTATTGCTGATTGCTATTTATTAAATATATGATATGTTGCTATTACAAATGAAACCTGTTCACATTATTTTAATAACCAAACAAATATGAAATATATTTTAATACTGCAAAATAATGAGAAGCAAAGCTGAAATTAATAACTTTATAAGGTACAAATCCACTTAAACAGACAATAAGAGGAAGAGATCAGGAAAAGCAGTGCCTATGATTATGTACTGAAGGAGCTAATTCACAAGGTGCCAAACCACAATGTATTGTACCCACCATGCCACAACCCAATTTTATTTTAATTCTAACTCAAAAGGCAGCAAATTAAGGTATGTTACTTGGATACCTTAAAACCCAAGAGGAAAACATACAGAAAAAAACAGACTTTGCAAAATAAGAAATACTAGTTAATCATATACAGATATATATATATATACACACACACACAATATTATATATTACAAAATTGATATATAACAATATTAAAGAGTCCCAACAAGTATTTTTGGAGATAAGAACCTTTTAAAGATAGTTCTTTTTTGGAGGTCAGTCTGTTATCCTCTTTAGTGTTCAAGTAGACAAAACTTTAGTGCAGATGAGGAATTCTGTTGTTGGTGTCTCATATTAAATAAAACACGAAAGAAACCACCAATAGTGTAGTCCAGTATATACAATGGCTTACGTAAAATTAAGATAAAATACACTCTGAGTGTAACTCTGGAGCTGTCCTCTTTTGATGCTCACATATGAAAAGCATATGAAAGGAATTTAACGAGATATAGTGCTCACTGTTTTAAACAATAGTACTTTTAAAAAAATATATATAAAATCTACTCACAATTTCAAGAGCACCTTTTGCTCAATTATATCAGCTTGGGCGTTATGGTACCCACCAAGTATATACCTAGGTAGATGTGCTGAATAAAAAATAGGAAAAGGAATAAACATATATATATATATATATGGAAAGGCAGAGCCTGGAGATGTGGGAGGGGATGACCGGCCTATATATACTCAAACCTACCTCTTTACTGGGCTGTCGTCAGCTGGCCACTTCCGCTTCCGGTTTCCAGAGACAGTCTACCTCGTGGTCTGCTTGGGGCCTTCCAGCGTTTCTTCCAGCGTTTCTTCCAGGCTTCCAGCACTCCCTCGACCCCAGGGAAATACGCTCCCATCGGCCACATTTACTGGGACACCCTTTTTTCGCCATATTCCCGGTACTTTTGCAGCACTTCCGGGTCGCCGTCAGGCACCCGGAAACAGTGAGTAAAAACTACACGAATGACATTATTACTCACGAACACATACGAATGCCTGTATACATGAACGGTTACTTCACATACGACTGTCTACACATACAACTATTATACGAATGATTATTCATTCGAACGGTAATTCACACGAACGACCATTCATACGAACGGCTATTCATACGAGTGGCTGTTCATGCAAAAGGCTTTTCAGACGAACAGTTGGTTAAACGGGCAGCTATTCATATGAACAAACTCATACGAACGGCTAATATACTTACGGTCAAAATCACTTTAGACGAAGTTCACGAACCACCAATACACATTAGGGGTTCAGACGAATGCTTAGCTTTCACGAATGAGCACACAAAACAAACAACGTACGAAATGTGACTCAAACACAGAGTCTCAAAGCTACACCGCCATCTACCGGCGGAAAGCAGTCAAGACGACCACAAGAGTTAGCAATAATAAGCCTTCAACAGGCACTAAAACGTTCATGCTGATTGTTTCAATTATTGTAGACAAACATATATTGTGCGTAGACTCTTAGACTTTGGTTAAATAAGAAATGTCATTAAAAAAAATAATAATTCTATGGTCATTGATGTTTGTTGTACTCTTTGCACAGGTTGTTTTATTACAGCTTGTGACCTTTTTCTCCCTGACTATTCATGATAGGTTATAATGCCAAATCCTATAAACCATTCAATAACGACTATAGGAATTAAATCACTCATTAGGTCTTAAATTTAGATATTGTCCTTATATGATGTTTTTCAGTACAAACTGCTGTCAACCTAATATACTATTACCACCCAGACGGGTACGCTAAACCATAGTACGCTCTCGAGTCTACGAACAAACCTATAAGTCAATCAATATGTAACAAACGTAGTTATACCTTCATGGGGGCATATAAACTCTCTTAAAAAATCACTTCATAATTAATATAAGATGCCTATGCCTTATTAGGTTAAATAAGTTAATTCTCACTTCAAATCCCTTAACTCGCTAGGTCCAAGACACCAAAACGCTTATTAAATAATTTCCTTAAGTGGTATCTCCTTAGTCCCCAATTTTTCAGGTAGTATGACCATGCGGCAGGATCATATCTATTTAACCTCACTCTGGGACATGCACAAACACACAGAGTTTGAACGCTTACAATACCATTCATCACAGAGAACTGCGGGTCAAGACAAGCCATTAACATGTCTACTAAATACTCACTCCACCTTCATACGTTCGCAGCATACTAATTCAAACCTTTGACAATTGCTAACGACTTAACGCCACATGTCAGACCCTCACGAGGTCCTGCATGAGAATTCAATCATACGTTACGCAATTTTAATGACATAGTTATGACAAGTTACTTTATGTGTCAAGCTATCCATCAGAATATTGACTGTCATGCTGTTTTGGTTTAGAAGTGTTACACATCTAGACTTCTTAGGACACAGTATATTTGCAATCCAAAGCCTAACATTTATAACGTTTTATCATACCGACTCATACAACCTTTAAGTTGAACTACAATCGGACACTCGTTTTCACTTTCAGCTTGTAAAGTGCACATTTCCCTTCTAATTCTTGCAGTCCATAGCACAATAGTTAGGGTCATCAGGTACCTTTACCAGTCCTTCTCTCTCCAATTCTATCCAGGTTGTTCACGCACACATTACCTTTACAACCATTCTACGATGCCGACTTCCCACCTCTACACAGAGGTTTGTCCAACAGCCCAACTCATAGTTAGTGTCTCGCATACTCTGTCATGGCCACTCGTATTGACTCTTTTACAGCCACCGAGAGGCCAACAACCCGCTACAACGTATTGTAGCCACAAGCCCACACGGCCCAAATTATAGGTAGAGCCTCTTACTGCCACTTGGCAACTAGCAAGGCCTCACCGTTCACTACATAGTTAATATTTTCGCTTATCGGCACTAGTAAGCAACGCAGCTCTACACAAGGCAGGTTATTCAATTCGCATCAAACGTGGCATAAATCGTTCATCATAAATTCCCTTACAAAAGTGCCAGACACTCCAACCATTCATCCCACGTCCCCAGTTGAAGCCTCTGTCCCCGACACTTCCAAGGCCTTGGACCTTGCTTAAGCTTGATGGTTGAGCTTAAAGTGCGGAGGCACTATCGTCCTGGCCACTGCTGAAAGACTGCATATACCCCGAACAAGCTTGCATGCCCTAGAACGGCATACGCCAGTAGTCCAGTTAACTCACTATAATAATCAGTCGATGTCAGTCAGCCATAGCATAATTTCCCACATTCGGTCTTCCATAAGCATTTAGATTTATCACCATACAAAATCATAGTAGTCCTCCATATGGCCAGGTGTTGCAACAAACTGGATTAAAGTATCATCATTCTCAAAATCGGAGATTAACACTCGGTTAAACTACGTTGATTTAATTATATTGTTACATAATAGTCATTGGCGTTGCTTACTTCGAATACGTTTGGAGCAGGTCACAACAATGCCGGAATTATTAACACACGTTATGTTCCAAGTAAACACTCTCATCTTAGCTTATCATTAGCATCGCTTTTATTACCTTAAATTTCTGTCTTCTCCAACGTCACTACTCCCTTATCTGCCTCCGTGCTATAAAAATTCATGTTAGACCAACACGGGCCCACGTATCAGGTAATTACTTGCCAGCTATACGATCTCGTTACAGGCTCACATTTCACATACAATATATAGGTTATCATGATTAGAATTTGTTATGTATGTGATAAGGCCGTATTAGGTTTATCTCGTAATACGCTGTTAAATGTATATATGACACCGGATCAATGCTAGCCATTTACCCTCATTACACGTAAGTAGGCCTTCATGACACCTACGCTTATCTCTACAGAATAGGTTCTATAGTTCAGATATCACTAGACACTGTCACACACATCGGGTACGCAAAACCCTTTAGTCTCAGGACATGAAGAGATGTGACACTTTATACGTGACCCACGCATGGTCCACCCTAGGTAGACATTCTACCATGTCGATCAATTCATGCTTGCACGCTCACTTAAGTTCTTTCTCTACGTTTTCAGTCCACAGGGAATCAACGCCTCTCACACGGGCTGCTATACTGGTATAGAAGTACCCTACTTGTTCTCCCTAAAAGAATTTGACTCGGACACTCCGTCTCTTACAATCAGGAGTTTCGTCAGGAGACCCACAGGGTTGGCAGCAACACAACACTATCACTTGCATCATGAACATGTACCGGGCAACCACAACACAGCAGCTGATGGCCTCTCTCATTCTGACCGCAACAGTACATTTAGGGTTTCAGCAATTGCTGGCAACAAATGGTTCAGAGAGTATGTCCTATAGAACTACAACTCTGCTATTGTCTAACGGTACTTCGACCCAGTTCGAAATATACCCAATAGTGGCAGCCAAAACACCATAAAACCATTACACGAGTGGTATTGTCATACTCGAGAGACTTCGCTGAACACAAATATGAGTTTGTCAAAACAGTGAAACTTATCACAACGACAGTATCACCAGTATAATTGCAGTTTTGCAGATATCATTACCATAGGCAGGTCCTCTTCCCTGACAATAATGAGTCTAGTTAGGAGGCTCACATGATAAGCAGCGGCACAAAATTTCCACCTGATCCATGAACACATACCAGGCAGGCACAATACAGCAGCCGACGCCCTTTCTCGTTGCAAACTACAGGGTTTCTATCAAGGACATCCTATAGCCAAGTAAATCCCAAACACATCACCGCCATTCCAGGAACTCGTCCTGGAGTAACAACACTAATGGCACACAGGTAAATGCTGGCACAACAGCAATATCAGCAAACAATAGACATTCATACAATCTAGCACTCACTTTACTTAGCAGATTTACCACAGAATATCAAATACAAACCCGTTCACCTTAGATACTATGGTGGCCTTTACCACTTTTTGCCACCCTAATCTAAAACTCGCACACAAAATCATAAAGCTTTATCTAACAGGCATACAATATCATCTTACAAACACATACCCCAGCTACAGTTACTTCCTATCATCAAACCCAATTAAAACATCTTAAAAGGCATCCTACGGTTAGAAGGCCCCAAAAAACTACAAAACGACAACCGATAGATGGGGAAAGGTTTAGAGCCTCATTTGACACATTAGACTCACAACCTTTCAAAATAGAAACTAACACCACCATCAAAACCACTATGTTTCTGGCAATTTACGGGTTCTGCTGCCTAACGAATTTACCGTGGGGAACACCATTGACACCTCCAATATGCTCACAATGGGAGACCTAAACAAAGTAGGTGACCACTACGTTTTGACCCTACACACGATTAAAACAAACCAAATGGGGCCACCCGTCGACATATCGCTATTCCCCACAGGCAACAAGTGTGGTGCAGTTAAATTACTATACCTATCACTGTCAACTCGCACCGGTCAAGAGAAGACCGCTCCTCTTCTACGCTTACACGGCAACCCACTGACAACGTCTAAATTCACGTCAGACATAAAAACCCTAATCACAAATTAGGGAGCAATCCATCAGCCTTCACGGGCCATTCATTTCGCATACGGACAACAACAGCTGCCTCAAGCCAAAATGTTACAGTACGCATAATTAAAAGACTGGGACGAGGGAAATCATCAGCTTACAATCAATATATACCACAACCAGAGAAAGAGCTAAGACAAGCCTTTCTAGAATTAGCTAATTAAGTTACAATCACGTTTGCATGTATATTGTAACAATCTGTCACGTATTAAAGTGACATGGTTAAATATCCTTTTTGCCCTCTTTATTTACAGGCTCGCCCGAACATTGGTTTTCGACACACCACAACCGACTTTAGTTCATTATAAGGTCTAACATCAATACGGCTTATTTCCTGACCACAAATGGGAACGCGGAGCCTGAAGTTTTGGGAGGGGATTGACCGGCCTATATATACTCAAACCTACCTCTATACTCCCTCTATTCAATTACATCTTGGTGAGCCCTCTTTATTTACAGGCCCGCCCGAACATCGGTTTCGGCACACCACAACCGACTTTAGTTCATTATAAGGTCTAACATCAATACGGCTTATTTCCCTGACCACAAATAAATATATATATATATATATATATATATATACACTCACAAACTGAGTAATGTGTCTTCACTATTCCCATAGAACCCCTAAACATGTTAATGAAATGAACCTCTTCCTCGATCCCCATCACAAATATCCTAAACGATGTAGTGTCGGATTATCCTTAGATCCTCTGGAGCCTATGTGTATGTGCTTTTGGTATACTTGCAGAATGAATTGGGAGAAACACTATTGATCGATCGATCGATCTATCTATCTATCATACTGAGAATCCACAACAGCTCAAGTAGCCATTGTGCCATTACAAAGAAAATCTAGGCTATTTGCACATTAGACTTATCCCACCCAAAAGGATGGTTCAGATCTGAAATGCAGGCACGCTCTCTCTCTGCACATAAAGACAGCAACCCCAGATGATTGTTAAAGTCTTGTTAGGCCTTGTCAAGAATGTATAGCTGATACCCCTCTAGGCACTGTGAGCAAGGGGGCCATGTCTGGATGACCCTTTAAACTCTGGGAGAGCTAAAAAAACAACGTACAAGAGAATACTAGGAAAATGAAATTGAAATTTTATACAAACATAATTGAAAAGGGAAATAAAAATAATTAATTCTTTAAACCTTTCCAGCTCAGCTATGTTGTACTGTAATTTGCAGTTCCCTTGTGAATGTACTGTTTAGGTGAAACCCCAAGAAAATTGCCATCTTATACTCTGATTGTAGACTTGTGATTTTTCCCTCTATTTAGGTTCACACATCAAGTGAGAAAAAGTAACTGTGATGGCTCATTTTGATCTGGGCCTTCCATTTCTCAAGATGTACCACCAGAGGTATGGATCTGCCAGAGAGAGATTGTCTCTGAGACAGGGTCAATCTACATCTTGCCAAGCTTGTCACCATACTCAGGTCTGCTAACGTCTCCTCCTTCCTGGCAAGTTTCTTCCTCTTTGCCTGCCCTCCTCCTCCCAGGCAGGTATGGACCCATTTGCTTGTAATCCTCTTCCTAGGCAGTTATGAACCATATCTGCTGCCTCCAACTACTGCCTTTACAAAGGCACTTGCAGCTCTTAGGCCTAGCTTTTAGCACTGGCTCAACACAGATGTTTTTAGCTGTCAGGTGAATTCTTTTTTAACATGTCCCTGGGACTAGGGAATAGTCCAGTCAGGAAGCAGGTCCAAAAACTCTGCAACTAGAATCCTCAAACTAACCAGACAGGACACACAATTCCCAATGGAACAACCACACTATACTTTATTTTTGTAAAAGGACTAGCCATTGCTGGCTTGTCCTTAAGCATGTGGTGAAAACCATATAAACAAGCATACATAACTTGAAGAACAAACAACATAATAATGCATCAAATAGATAATACAATCACAGCTTTCTAACATATATAAAAAAAAACTGAAAACAGCAGATGTAGCTTGTTCTTTGTTTTCAATTTCCTAATTTGCATATTGAAATCACAAATCTACAAATCAGAGAATTTGAGAATGACCAACAGAGGGTGCAGAAGAGTTGTCACAGTAATCAAGAGAGGGAAAAAAAGAGGATGAGCAGTAAGAAGCCTATATTTATATAGATTCGATAAATATAGCTTTTTTTATTTTATTTTTTTGCTGTTCCTCCTTTTTTCCACTTTTGGTCACTTTTCACTTCATGTGAATAAAATCACATATAGTCAATCATTTATTTTTCTCACCAATCATATCTTTTTTGGGTGCTACAGCTGTAACTCAGAATACCGAACATGTTCAGCCATTGCACTGGTTGTTTACTTGATTATATGTCTGAATGGCATTTCATAGGTATGGAAATTGTCTGAAAAGCCGATTGTCAAAAATTTGCTGATTTTGCAATTTAGCTAAATCCGAAAGCACAGGTCCAGTAAATTGTATTGTCTCACGTGTCCAGGTGTCTTAAAAGTGCACATTAATATATCTCTGGCACCCTACATAACAGCTTCACTAAGTGTGGAAATGTAAAAAGAACAATATTTGTGTGTTATGCACGAACCATGTGCCTTTATTTTTGCCTCTGAGCTCAAAAGCAAAGGAAAAATGAAGGATAGTTTTAGACAAAATATGTTGGCATGATAAGAAATGCATACCAAACACAAAGAAATAGTAAACTATTCATAGAAATGGTATTACATAATATACACATTACAATTTCACATCACACAACAGATTCATCAGTTTGACGCTACACAACATAGATTTTGTCAATACTTTAATTAAAACAAAAATTAAATTAAAACACTACTACAAGACAAAACCATTTCCAATAAGAGATATAATTATTTGAAAAAAAGATTACTTTTTAAACAAAAATGCTGATGTTAACATGCTTACAATGAAATACATTGCGTTCTTTAATAAAATATATTTATATATGCACTGTGTCCCTATCAGTACAGCATGTGAGCTATACAAAAAAAGCAATTTCCCAGTGTAAGACCGAACACAGCATGAACTCACAGAATTCTTGGAAATAATTACCAGCTAGCTTTGGGGGCTTATTCACTAAAGATTGAAACGTGATCACTTGAGATGAGGAATATAAACATGTAAAAATGTGCAAGATGAGAAAACTTAGAAAAAACATCTACTTGGCTAAGTTTGAGATATACCCTATATATTGGTTTTATATTATTGCTTGCCATTGTAGACTTTACAACTTACTATTAAGTGACTACACCAATTATTTTTAACCCTTTGCTTACAAATCATATTATCTATATTTTCTAGTACTAAAATGTCTAAAGTAAAGATTAAATGCTAAACCTGCAACTGAACCTATAGTTAAAAGGGCTTAGCTATATAAAAATTAAATTAAAGTCTGAATCAAAATATACTTTTTAAAGCTCCTTTTCTACTTTAGTATTAATTTTTGAAAGGATTTTTAAATATGTAATTCACCAAAGAGTTATGATTCTTAAGCTCATGAATATAAATCTTTTTGAGCATTTTTTCGTGAGCATGCTACAGATTTTTATTGGTGCATATGGAATACACAAATAATGATTTTGGTTGGCAATGTGTAAATCTTTTGCATATTTCTCATTCTGGATGAATTAAATTGGCCCAGCAGTGGTATTCCCACAGTACAGACATGATCTGTTTAATTTTTCAGTGCAATTTAAATCAGTTCCGCTTGTCTTCTGTTTGTAAATATAATAATCAATCTTAACTCTACAAACCTTTCTTGGGGGACCACTAACCGCCCAGATATTATTGATACCCTTATTTAAACACAACTATGTAATTTCTAAATTCTGGACTGTAGATGGACTATATTGACTCACTAATAAATAAAGGCTATGAATTAAATTAGCTTTACTTGCATGTGCTTAAAGGGACATTATGGGCATTTAGCCCATTTCCTCTCGATGAAATGGTCTGGATGCCAAGCCCTCCTTGTTTTAACCCTACAATGTAAAACATTGGCATTCTGCAGAAAAAGGCAGTGTTTACATTAACTGGTCAAAATGCCTCTAGTGACTGTCACAGTGAGGCACTAGAGGCACTTTTGATGAATAAACCAAATAAAACTCAACAGTTTCAATTAAATAGTCTCAATGAAACATGTGGGAAAGCATTGGATTGGCTGAGATTATCAAGACTTATGATCTCAGCCAAGCCTCCCTATGCTTAAAAACAGAACACCAATGGATGGGCTAAGATTATTAAGATTGATGATCTAAGCCAAGGAGGCAGGGTCAGATGCAGAGTGAGAAGTGCAGGATGGGAGGAAAGCTAATTTAATTTTTTTTTAGCTCTTGCCAGGTGTCAGTCACTGAAACGGTGACTGGGACACAACAGCATTAGAATACATTTGTATTCCTAATGCTATTTTTAAAGAAAGATATTTCCCTTTTTCTTTAATAACACAACATGTCCTATCCAATAACACATTGTATATCTGTCTCCCTTTAAACACACAAGTTTCCATCATCCCCTAAAAATCTATTATTTAATTAATATGGGTATTGAATAACTTCATTTTCTCAAGAGGAGGACTTGACCAATGGTCCCCCTTCTCTTTGCCTGATGTGCCGTTATTTTACCTATAGATGTCATAATTTTCAGGTCTGTGAAATGATAGATTTAAAAAATCACTAAAACGATTACTTTGTTTAACCCCTTAAGGACCAAACTTCTGGAATAAAAGAGAATCATGACATGTCACACGGAACACTATTGTCAGCAAAATTACTTTAGCTTACTGAAGCAGTTTTGGTGTATAGATCATGTCCCTGCCTTCTCACTGTTCAATTTTCTGCCATTTAGAAGTTAAATCACTTTGTTTATACAACCCTAGCCACACCTCCCTGCGTGTTACTTATGCAGCCCTCCTAAACACTTCCTGTAAAGAGTCATCTAATGTTTACACTTCCTTTATTGAAAATTATGTTTAATTTAGAATTTCTTATCTCCTACTCTTTTAATAGCTTGCTAGATACTTACAGGAATCTCCTGTGTGTTATTAAAGTTCAATTTACATTGCAGAAGATAAAAATGTTTTAAATAAGTTACATCTGATTGAAAAGATTTTGTTTTGATACAGGCTTTGTCAGTCACAGCCAAGAGAGCTGTGGCTAGGGTTACATAAACAGAAACAAAACTGATTTAAGTCCTAAATGGCAGTGAATTGAGCAGTGAAACTTCAGAGGCATGAGCTATACACAAAAACTGCATCATTAAGCTAAAGTTATTTTGGTTACTACAGTTTCCCTTTAAATTTAACAGGAAGGGAAAAGAATATAGCAATAATGAATTTATGAGACACTCAAATTATGTTTATTTATTCACCTTTTTCCCTTTTTGTATTTTAATTTAGCTTATAGATGGAGATAACACTGTCCTTTAGTGGGGCAAGTAATTGGGTATAAAAAAAGATTTCCTATATATTTATCTAATGATGTTTTAACTGACGTAAGCATTGAGTATTATGATGCCTCTAGAATACTACAATAACTCTAAGAGTCTAAAAGTTTGTTTATGTGTATATATGATTAGCTGATGTTAATATTTGAAATAATTGCATACTTCTTTATTTTGGAGCAGTTTTATTGCCCAATTTTATGGTCTAAATGTAACGAGAATATACCCCAACACGCAGGATTCAGCTAAACAAAAGACAACACAGAGGAGAGATACGTCTACCGGACCTTAGAATGGCCGGACTCGACGTATATGAGAGGAGACAGAGTCAGGAACAATCCGAAATCAAGGGCACAGAGAGACAGCGTAAACTAGGACAAGCCGGGGTCTGGTACACAGTAAACAACAAGCCGACAACCAGAACAGAAGGATAAAGAGAAAACGTAGTCAGAAACAAAGCCAAGGTCAATACGGAGAAACACAACTGAACACAACAAGCGCTAAAGGGAACTGATACAGAAACCACGATAGGGCAAGGAACAAAGGGAAGAAGGTGAGTATAAATACCTAAACATCTAATTTGATTGGTCCCTGTCACATCCACGCCCCCAAAAGGTAAGTGTATGGGGAGTGTGGCATGACAGGGACCAATGGGATGCCTTTTCCAATTTAGGCACCCACTGTCCCTTTAAGAGCGCGCCCGATACCCGCGGCGCGCTCTTAGAGTTAGGTGGAACACGTGACCGCTTTCCAGTCACAGCCGTCGGATGAGCCGCGCGCGGCTCGTGCAGCAGCAGGACCGCGCGCGGCTCGAACAGAGGACCCCGGCCGCCCCTGGAAAGGGTAAGTACCGCTACATTACCCCCCCTGAGGACATGGGCGGGGAGGGCCAGGCCTGGCAGGAAAACGAGAATGGAAAGAGCGCACAAGACGAGGAGCGTGAACCGCGTCAGCGGAAATCCAACTATGCTCCTCAGGCCCATAGCCCTTCCAATGCACTAGGTACTGAAGTCGGCCCCTAAGGAAACGAGAGTCAAGAACTGCAGAAACTTCAAATTCCTCATGACCCTCCACAGAAACAGGAGGGGGAGGAGGTGCATGTCGGGTATAGCGGTTGCGTACGAAAGGCTTCAACAACGAGGTGTGAAAGACATTAGGAATACGCAGATTCTTAGGGAGACCCAAGGCATACGAAACAGGATTAACCTTATGCAGAATACGATAAGGACCAATAAAGCGGGGAGCCAATTTCATAGAAGGCACCTGGAGGCGAATGTTTCGCGTAGAAAGCAGAACCCTGTCCCCCACAACATAAGAAGGAGCCGCCCTGCGATGCTTGTCAGCCTCCACCTTCTGGCGAGCAGCGGAATCCACCAAAGAACGCTGAACCTGCTCCCAAGTATTACGCAAATTAGCCAAATGTTCATCCAGAACTGGCATGCCCTGTGAGGAGAAAGCAGCCGGAAGAACAACAGGATGTTGGCCATATACAACGTAAAAAGGACTCTTGCCGGAAGAATCATGAGTAGCGTTATTCCGAGCAAACTCAGCCCAAGGAAGAAGGTCAGACCAATTGTTCTGATGGTGGGATACGAAACAACGAAGGTACTGCTCCAGAGATTGATTGGCACGTTCGGCAGCTCCATTAGACTGGGGGTGGTAAGCGGAAGAAAATGAGAGAGAAATGCCCATTTCCGAACAAAAGGCTTTCCAGAACCTGGAAATAAATTGGCTACCCCTATCAGATACAATAGATACGGGAATGCCGTGTAATCGAAACACCTCTCTGGCGAAAACAAGTGCTAGTTCCCTGGACGTGGGCAGCTTGTGAAGAGACACAAAGTGAGCCATCTTGGAAAACCGATCCACTATCATTAGGATAACTGTGTTACCATTCGAGGGAGGTAATTCAACAATAAAATCCATGGACAGGTTAGACCAAGGTCTCTCGGGAATAGGTAACGGATGCAACAGCCCACAAGGAACCCTACGAGAAGATTTCATACAGGCACAAGTAGTACAAGCACCTATATAGTCAGTGACATCCTTGCGTAAGGAATCCCACCAAAAATACCGAGAAACCGCTGACACCGTTTTGGAAATACCAGGATGTCCAGCAGTCTTAGTGTCATGATACAACGACAGAATCTCCCGTCTCTCGGGAACATCAACGAACAGTTTATCAGTAGGTCTCTCGCTAGGTGCCATGTTTTGTTTCGCTTGTATGGCCTGCAAGAGGGACGAAGAAATAGACAAAACAGTGGTAGCGATTATCCTTTCTGGGGGAATCACAGGAGTAACATCAATCTCCTGTTTGTCAGCAGTTTCGAACTGTCTGGACAGAGCGTCTGCTTTAGTGTTGCGGTCACCTGGCCTATAGGTGATAATGTAATTGAAATGGGACAAAAATAGTGACCACCTAGCCTGCCGAGAAGACAATCTTTTAGCCTCACTAAGGTAGGATAGGTTCTTGTGATCCGTAAATATGAGAATAGGATCTTTAGTTCCTTCTAACAAATGTCTCCATTCTTTCAGTGCTAAAATAATAGCAAGGAGTTCGCGATTACCCACATCATAATTCTTTTCTGCTTTGGACATTTGTTTGGAGAAGAAGCCACAAGGATGCAATGGCTTTTCAGGCGACTCTCTTTGGGATAAGACAGCACCTACCCCGATATCAGAAGCATCAACTTCAAGAATATAGGGCAGTGTGGGGATAGGGTGCTGTAAAATAGGTGCAGAAGCGAATGTAGTTTTAAGAAACTCAAAAGCCTGAAGTGCCTCGGGAGACCAGACACGAGTATTGCCTCCCTTTCTTGTCATACGGGTGATAGGCGCTACAATAGAGGAAAAACCTTTAATAAAGCATCTATAATAATTAGAGAAACCAAGAAAACGCTGAATGGCTTTCAAACCTTGTGGAAGAGGCCATTCCATGACAGCAGAAAGCTTCTGGGGATCCATACGAAAACCTTTAGCGGAAATTAAATACCCCAAAAACTGGACTTCGGATTGGTCAAATAGACATTTTTCAAGTTTACAATAAAGACCATTAGCAAGAAGGGTCTTCAGAACTGTCGTAACATGCCTGTGATGAGTGTGTAAATCTGTAGAGTATATTAATATGTCGTCTAAGTACACAATTACAAATGTGTGAATAAAGTCTCTTAAAACGTCATTGATAAATTCTTGAAATACTGCTGGGGCATTGCATAGACCAAATGGCATAACAGTATACTCGTAATGGCCAGATCTAGTGTTGAATGCCGTTTTCCATTCGTGGTCTTTCTTAATACGTATTAAATTGTATGCACCTCTAAGATCCAATTTAGTGAATACAGTAGCATGTTTGAGTCTGTCAAATAATTCCGTGATTAAAGGTATAGGATATGCATTTTTGATGGTGATTTTATTTAGACCTCTATAATCGATACACGGTCTTAAATCACCTTCTTTCTTTGATACAAAGAAGAACCCCGCTCCAGCCGGAGAAGAGGATCTCCTAATAAACCCCTTTTCTAATGATTCCTTAATATACTCCTCCATGACACGGTTTTCTTGAACAGATAAAGGGTACACCCTGCCCTTTGGAGGTATTGTGCCAGGCAATAAATCGATAGCACAATCGTAGGGTCTGTGAGGTGGTAATTTGTCAGCCTCCCTTTTATCGAAGACAATTGAG
The DNA here is from genome assembly GCA_933207985.1 of Pelobates cultripes. Taxonomy (NCBI): domain Eukaryota; kingdom Metazoa; phylum Chordata; class Amphibia; order Anura; family Pelobatidae; genus Pelobates; species Pelobates cultripes. The sequence goes on along the minus strand of OW240923.1, from coordinate 26,656,556 downwards.
AAATAAGTACAGAAGGGGTATAACAGTGGACAAAGGAGGAGTTGTAGGAACATTAATAGAATTCAAAGGGGTGACTTCAATAGTACAGGACTCATGGCAGGCATCACTCCATGATTTTATTTGCCCTGACTCCCAATCGAAAATGGGATTGTGAGTACGTAACCATGGGTACCCTAACACAATGTGAGAAGAGGGAGATGTGATGACCTGGAATCGAATGGTTTCAAAATGTAAAACCCCTGTATACATGTGTAATGGTACAGTTTCATGAGTAACAATTGGAGAACTTAATGGTCTACCATCTATGGCCTCAATGTCCAAGGGTATCTCCCTTTCTCTGACGGGAATGTTATTTTTCGTAACAAACTCAGAGTCAATAAAGTTCTCAGCAGCCCCAGAATCAACCAAGGCTAATATGCATTCTGCTATACAACTCACCCCCGTATGAAGGGAAACAGGGAGAAGCAAACGATTAGGAGGCAATTTAGGAGACTTAGAGATCACACCCAAGGCCAGTCCCCTATAAGGTCTTAGGTGCGAGAGTTTTCCGGACGCAAAGGACATTCCCTTACCATATGGTCTCGCCTACCACAGTATAGGCAGAGTCCATTCCTTCTTCTAAGTAGTTTTTCAGTATCCGAGAGTTTGGCAACCCCTAATTGCATGGGTTCCTCCTCGGGTACTTTAACACTCTCAGGTTTATCAACTCTGGGGTTAATAGATGTGACCAGACGTCTATTCTTGTTTTTGGTATAGAGCCTGTCGCGAATTCTATTATCTATATCAATGAGGTAGTCAATAAGATCCTCTAATGGAATAGGAAGCTCCCTTGCCGCTACCTCATCTAATATAGTGTCAGATAAACCTTCCATGAACGCAGTAGTTAACCCATTATTGGTCCAATCTACCTGTGAAGCAAGGGTACGAAACTGAATAGCATAATCCGCCACAGACCTAGACCCCTGTTTAATCCTCATTAATGCTCTTGCGGCATTCTTTGACCTCTTTGTTGTGTCAAAAGTTCTACGAAAAGCCGCAAGAAAACTATTGAAATCATGAACCATAGGTCCATTGGCCTCCCAAATAGGATTTGCCCACTCTAGTGCTTTGTCAGTAAGTTGATGCATCAAAAACCCCACTTTAGACCTATCAGTGGGAAAGGAATGAGGATACATCTCAAGGTGGAATTCTATTTGATTAATAAAACCTCTGCATGTCTTGGCTTCCCCTCCATACCTAGGAGGAGGTGTTAAATGGGGCGAAGCATTGGTTGAATTGGATACTTCGGGAGGATGAGGTGTAGGAGGGTTAGGTGCGGTTGCAGGAATGGTTCTAGACAAGAGCGTCTGGAGAGCCTGTGCTATCTGATCCATACGGTGATCCTGCTCTACAAACCTTGCCTCGTGAGAAGCCATTTGCTGAGCCAAATCTGCGGGGTCCATGGCCCTATCGTAATGTAACGAGAATATACCCCAACACGCAGGATTCAGCCAAACAAAAGACAACACAGAGGAGAGATACGTCTACCGGACCTTAGAATGGCCGGACTCGACGTATATGAGAGGAGACAGAGTCAGGAACAATCCGAAATCAAGGGCACAGAGAGACAGCGTAAACTAGGACAAGCCGGGGTCTGGTACACAGTAAACAACAAGCCGACAACCAGAACAGAAGGATAAAGAGAAAACGTAGTCAGAAACAAAGCCAAGGTCAATACGGAGAAACACAACTGAACACAACAAGCGCTAAAGGGAACTGATACAGAAACCACGATAGGGCAAGGAACAAAGGGAAGAAGGTGAGTATAAATACCTAAACATCTAATTTGATTGGTCCCTGTCACATCCACGCCCCCAAAAGGTAAGTGTATGGGGAGTGTGGCATGACAAGGACCAATGGGATGCCTTTTCCAATTTAGGCACCCACTGTCCCTTTAAGAGCGCGCCCGATACCCGCGGCGCGCTCTTAGAGTTAGGTGGAACACGTGACCGCTTTCCAGTCACAGCCGTCGGATGAGCCGTGCGCGGCTCGTGCAGCAGCAGGACGGCCGGCCCCTGGAAAGGGTAAGTACCGCTAGACAGACACACACACACATACACTCACACTGACACACAATTTCTACCTGTGGGAAGCTCTGATGGCGGCCGCATGGGGGAGCTGGCTGTTCTGGCTGCCGCAAAGGGAGCTCCTTTGGCGGCCGCAGGGGGTGCTATCTGTTCTGTCTCTGCTCCCCCTCCCCAGCGCGCCGCTTAATGAGACATCATATTCGGGCCCCGGTCTCATTAAGCGGCACGCTGGGGAGGGGGAGCAGAGACAGAACAGCCAGCTCCCCCTGCGGCCGCCAAAAGAGCTTCCTCTGCGGCCGCAGGTGAGCCAGCTGCCTGCCCGGCCCCAGGTGCCAACGGCCCACCGGGAAATTTCCCAGTATCCCGATGCGCCAGTCCGGCCCTGCTTAGGACTTCCAATGATGGCAATGGGGGCAGGGAACAGTACTCAGTTGATTCCGGATTTTGCTTACATGATAAAGACTATGTATCAAACACTGATATTTCATATACTTGTCATCTGTCCCTTTTTAAAGTTCTGTTGTGTTATTAATTAAAGTTATCGCCAGTCCAAACCATAGCGTATATACTATCATTCTATCAGAAGTCTCAAGAGCTAGAGATTTTTGATCATGTCCTACCCATATTGAAACAGCAACATAATTAATGTGCCATCCAAATCTACATCTTCTTGATATGTGCAACAGATGTGTTGCAAATGTAAAAATAGAATTACCTTTGATTCATATATCACCCATGAAAAATTCAAGTGCTGTGCACCTGCTACAATTTTTACAGGGTAATTGGTAATGCAGGCAGTAAATTACTTTCAGAATACCAATCAATGAGCTTCCTGAATTTGTGAAGAGAATTTAATATTCACTTAACACTTTATTTCCTAGAAAAAAATAAAAAATAAACAACAATGTAAAACCTTTTGATCTTTTCCATTTAAACTCAGAATCGAGAATATTACTAACAAGTCATCATTTCAAGGATTTACTTTAACTCTGAAATACATGTGACTTTAAAATAATTTCCTGATGCCTTTAATATTGTTGCCTGCCATGGATTGCCACGTATGACCATTCGTTTTTGTATAATAAATATTATATACAGGTATGTGAGGTAGAGGTTACTCTGGGAGGCAATAAGCTTCTGATAAATAAGCCATACGCTTGCTATAAATAAATAAATCTCATTGCACAATTTTTTACATTGGATTAACAGCATAGCCTGTTCGAGCATGAATAGGCTGCTGTGATTGGCTGAGAATGTCAACTCTGTACCTACATCAACATATGCAGAATGTTATTTGTGGCCTTATTTTTTTTTTTACTTAAAAATCTAAACAAAAACAAAAAAAACTTGTTTGATTCTTGAATTAGCAGAGCAACATATTAGTGGTTTTGTGAGATTTTTGATTTAAAAATCACTTTTATCCTTTTGCCACATAAAATGAACTGTGGTGTCTTAACTTACAAAAAAAGTGTTCCCCAATGTAGTCCAAGGGCTATTCCTAACACTATAGAGCCCTAGTCACCATTTATTTGCTTACCTTAATCCAGCGCCAGGCTCCGAGTGGAGCCGAATGGGCGTGCACGGCCAGAGACGCGTGCGCATTCAAACCCACCCATAGGAAAGCATTGCGTTTTTCTATGGGGATATTTTTTGACGCTGGAGGTCCGTGAGGATGTCCAGCGTCAAATAAGTGTGATTTACTCAGTGTCAATCACGGAAGCGCCCCTAGTGGCTCTCAGGGAGACAGCCACTAGAGGCTGGATTAACACTCAATGTAAACATAGCAGTTTCTCTGAAACTGCTATGCTTTCAGCTGCAGGGTTGACAATAGGGGGACCTGGCACCCAAACCACTTAATTGAGCTAAAATGGTCTGGGTGCCTATTGTGGTCCTTTAAAGATTGGGTTAATTATTACAGATTTCTATGCAAATTTAAAACACTCTCATTTCGCACAGGTTTCTGTGCGAACACTGACGAAAGACTTCCACTGGCATTTAGGGAGCAAATTAATCTTATCTGTTCCACTGAGAATATTAGCAAAACTAAAATACGGGATGGATTGGGTTGGGTGCTACAGATATCTACGCAAATCTTATTTAAAACATTCTCACTTTAGTAATGTATACGAGCTCTGTCTGAAAATAGTCCAGCCATTGTTATATATAATGAGAATGGTTTGCGTGACACCAACGTAACCTGGCAGCAAAGGAAAGTGGACTGGAATGCGCATGCGTGAACAATAATGACTTCACTGTACTAGTCAGTGGGAGCACTAGACGCCATTGAGAGAACATGTGTACTAAGTGACTGTTGCATGAAAAATGATTGAATGAATAGGGCAACGAACCTGCATAAAATTTAGCGTAAAGCTTGAACATTCCTCCACCTAAACTATTCAGATGATTCAGAAGGCTTTCTCGATGAGATTCAGTTAAATACGACGAGGCAGCTGATGGCGATTCCAACAAAGGATTTTGCAGAGCGTTTTGATTAGTGGAAGAGACGCTGGGAGAACTGTGTGAGGTCACAATGTGCTGATTTTGAAGGGGACTGAGGTGTCATTGTCCTATATGCAATGTTTCCTGCATTTGGCGTCTTCTTCAACAAATCTCTCTATTTTTCATATTTATGGCTGAATACTTTCCGGACAGACCTCATATGTACATAGATTTTTTGTTGCAAAAAAAAAATAAGACGTACCTTGGAATAAGTATTTTCATTCAAGGCTGGCTAATTTAAACATATGAGCTATTTAATGATGCGGCAAGTGGTTTAACTTCACCTCTGGCAACAACATTAAATATCTCATTTCCATATCTTCAGTATGATCCATGCACCATGACCACTTCAAAACACTGAAGTGATCATTGAGCTCGAGTAACTCTTTAAATGAATGGGAAAAGCACAGCCCCTATACAGCTGTGTTACCACACACATATGAATGAACGGGAAATAGCTTGTGCATGTTCAGTACAGCCAAGTGGGATATAATATGCATTTTTATTCTTGAATTGCCTGGAGTATCTATTCAGCGAGTAAATACTTGTTTGTCCCCAAGATTTAAATAATATATTGTCTCGCTCTTGGGAAGCAGAAAGTCGTGTACTTTGAGCCAGACAGAGAAAGGCATATCAAATCTGTCAAGTGAATACAGTACAATAAATTAATATAGAGGAGCTGTAAAGAAGGTAAATCAAATTGCACAATCAAGTGTTTTAGGATTCTAACCTCCAAAGTTGATACAAAGGTAAATTGCATTCCCAGGCGGTGTCTATTCATATCCATTAATTGTAACAATGCATGATAGGTCTCGGTTGATTTTAAGTTCTTTAGTATTTGAAATGTGCTTCTCAGCACAGAGCATAGGACACCGCTGGGATTCATTTGACCCTGACGTTCACATTAATTTTGCTGTGCTGTGAAAGGCAAAGACAAAATCAATGTCCATCAGCGATTATCCAAGGTAGAGTATCTGGCGCTAGTGAATACCAATGCCAATACAAAGCGTACTTAAGATTCGGACTGTTGACATAATCATTCATTTCAGTTTTTGTGAGTTTTTTGACTTGTATGTGGGAACCTGAAAACCATTTTGTTTATTTCGGTGACATCATCACTTTTATAGAATTCTGCAACATTTCAAAAAAATAGGAATTATTAAACACAGGGAGGGGAAATCATACTTACAACAAAATCCATATGCAGAATGTTTATATAATATATAATATTTAATGTTAGTATTAGAATTATATACGCTATTTTTTTGTTGCATTTATAGACTTAACCACTTAGGGGAACTGCCACTTCCCAGTTTATTTTTTATATTGCTATGAAAGATCTAATTTTCTTTTTTGTTTATACCACAGATTTAGCAAATGATATCAAAATCTTTTTTAGACAAGGCAAAGTCAGGATAAATATTGCAAATGAGAAGGAGAAATAGAAACATTGTGCGAAAGAACAGAACTCAGAACAATGATTGACTGTGAGTTAAGATGTAGAGCGCCCAGTGACAGGAAAAAGAGGTGTGGATTTTATTTAATGTTATGTTTCACATCCTAAAAAAAAATAAATATATATATATTTGTTAAACATAGGCATTGAGTAAACATTATGCTAAAAAAAGACTGGGGAAATCACAGTGCCCCTTTAAGGACCACTGACATTCTATGCCTCTCTTGCACTCTGCTCAATGCAGACCGCTTCACAGTATGGGATGTTCTGTTTCTTTATGTACCGTATATACTCGTGTATAAGTCGATCTCATGTATAAGTCGAGTGCAGTTTTGTGACCAACAATTGTGAAATATGCTATGCCTCGTGGATAAGTCGAGGGTAAAACTTGGGGCTATGAAATTCTGTGATTTTTATAATTATACACACACACACTCATACAAACACACACACTGCATTATATACACACACACTTATACAAACAATCTGCATTATACACACACACTCATACAAAAACACACTGCATTATATACACACACACTCATACAAACAAACAATCTGCATTATACACACACACACTCATACAAAC